>LPNX010700659.1:381553-399827 GCA_001517045.1 Pseudotsuga menziesii | reverse complement strand
CTAATCAATTCGAACTTCCTCATGTGGATTCAAATTGCTTGTGGCTATTAAAGCCATTGTACTTCATTGTAATGATCTATCTAATTACTCTTTGATTAATGAAAAACATTCACAGCTACAAGCCATTTTTGCACTGTTTCATTCTTCAATAACTGAGTAAATTGTGTGATCTATCATGTGAGTTGTGTGTTTGTCTACAGATCTATGTGCTCAATTTAATACAAATGCTCTTGGTCAGTTTTAAATTTATTGTGTATACATGAGTGAATTTGATTAAGGGGGAAGGGAACTCCAAATATACCTGAGGGTACGTGGAGTATGTCCAAAACACTTATCACAAGTGGTCCCACGTGAAGAATGTGGGTTGGATTGGATTCTCTAGGATGTGTCCAACACTACACCACAAGGGCGTAGCCTGACGCTATCCTGAGGGCACTATCCAGTTGTTCTTGCTTCCTCTGTGAACTTTCCCCACAACGGATTAATTTTAGGCATTGGATTTTCACCTTGGGAGGTTAATTTGAATGTGAATCTATCTTTAAACTAGCCACACTCGTTTTTAATGCATCCAACTGGTCGTTCGAACTGCATCAGTGTAGAGCATACACAACAGAGTCTTGGTATTTTTTAAGGATTTTTAAAGTACTGTGTTTAATTGTTTATTAAAAAGGAAAAAATACCTCCAAGAGTCTCTTTCAGTTCAAGTGAATCTCATTCGGGTAAGCAAGGAGGGGTTAATTTTAAAAGATAAGTAGGAAAAAAACAACACAAAAAACTAAATAAAAAAAGGTCCTCTAGTTAGTCCTACCACACATCTCTTTCCCCTTTCAGTTAGCTCGGGAATTCGTGGAGTTAGTAATTGTATTACTTTTGATCAGATAAAGATATAACAAATGTTTTGATCAAAGTATATTACTCTGCAAAAAAAAACTAAACTAAAAAGGGAAATCATGAAAAACAACACCAACACAGATCCCCCCTCGAGGATGGGGAGTGGGCTCTAAAGAGCCTACTCAAAAAAAATTGTTATGATTGGTTACAATGACTGTTAGGAAATCCCTCTTGGTTCTTATAGAAACTGAATCCAAGGGCTTACAAATCTTTAAAAAAAAGTTATGGGAGTAGGGGGAGCTTCTGTGAAACTTCGAATGGCCCAAAATTCAGTTTTTGGGCAGCGTTTCCTTCTCTTTTTTCATGGACCTGCTAAAGACCAGCAAGCTATTATTAGTGAAATGTGCCCAAAAACACTTTGGAAGTGTCTTTGGACAACATTAAAAAATCTAATTTTTTGGGCAGCGTTTCCTTCTCTTTTTTCATGGACCTGCTAAAGACCAGCAAGCTATTATCAGTGAAATGTGCCCAAAAACACTTTGGAAGTGTCTTTGGACAACATTAAAAAATCTAATTTTTTTTCGAAGTTACAGTAATGAAAAATGCAAAAATTAACCAAGGAAAGCAAGCTTTCCTTGAGATTTGGCTTGTTTTTTGGGAAGCCAATTATATTATGCACTTGGATGCAAGATTTAAACTTTAAATTTCAAAGAAAGAATACTTTATGCAAGCTAGAAATTTTTTTAACAATGCTTTGCAAAAATGAATCTTTCCTATGCCAGATCTACTTGAATAAAGGTAAAAAATGAAGTACTTGCTAGATCTGAGCTATTTGAATCTTGAAAACTAGATCTAAATGAAAAATTATCTCTTAGTGCATAGATCTAAGTAAGCAAGATTAGTAACCAAAGGAGAGTATTGATTTTTAAGAGAAGAGAAGGGAAAGAGGAAAAGTATGTAGCCGCGGAAGATTTGCTTCAGAAAACTTTGTAGTGGGATGCCGAGGTGCTATGTCTTAGACAAATGCTAGAAGTGGGGTGGAGTCAAGCTAGATCCCAATCTCCTCCAAGCTAGGTATCCTGAAACGCAATCACAAACTTGCAATACCCGTGAGATCTTGAAACACATATAAAAAAAGGTTAAGATAACATGTAAATAAACTTATTGACATGCAATATTTTCACCTCTAAACATACATGAGAACATAGAAATGAAAGTAATCTTACTTATAATTCCAATTCCTATTGATTCAGAGGAATCCTTATAGGCAAGATCTATATCATGAAAAATGCAAGAAAATGGAGAAAAGAAACAGGTTATCTCATAGAAACATGACAATCTTATACCACACACAGTAGCACAACACCATTAGCCTCCAAAGCTTCTCTTTATTACAAGCACAATAGAAATAACATAACAAATTACAGTAGCATGCACTCTCTGCTCCAAACCCAACTAGTTTGTGAGAGAAGCCGAGGCTTTATTTATAGTCGGAGAGGCCCAGAGGGGGCGCATTCATAACTGGAAGAGAGAGTCGAGCCGAGGGAGAGTTGAATTGAGTTGAAATGAGTTGAAGTGGAGTGGAACTGGAAAGGCAAATGCTACCTCTCCTACCAGACTCCAACAACCCACTCTTCTGAAGCCACATCACCCACACGTGAGAGAAAGGGAAAAAAGGTGCAACCCACTGTGATTCCCACTGAACATACATCGCTGTTTTATTGCAGGTTTTACACAGGAGGAAAGGAAGTGCTGCCCGTTTTAGTCTAGAAAAGCCTCAAGAACCATCCAGTTCAAAGGGGGGTCCAAACCCCCATTTCTCTCTACTTTTTTTTCTGGTATTTTGTAAACCCCAAAGAGAAGTTCTCTTGGGGTATTCTCAAATAATTTCAAAAGCTTTGTAAATCTATTATAAGTAGATTAGATTAGAGGTAGAGTAGATCACTAGTTGCTAGTTTGCTTTTCTTGCCAGTAGACCTAGATTTTCCATTTTTACCCACCTTCTCTTTCAAAGAGATTGTTGTGTGGTTAGCATAGTTGCTTTAGTTTAGTTTCAAGTCTTTCATTTCATTTCAAGCACTTAGCTTAGATTTATTTCGTGCTTTTGTTTTTACTGCAAAAAGAGTAATATACAACCCTAGATCGACCGTGTATCCTCTGTCCCTTCCTGTTATCTCCCTTTAGGGAACTCCGGTCGGGTATGAAAAGCGGAAGGGTTAGGGGTTTAGGACTTAATTAGATAACTTCTATTTCTGCTACAATCTTTTGCTTTACAATCTACACACATTTACTTTCAAGGTCTAGGATTCAAGTACCAGCACCTCCCATAAGGGATATCGCTTGGTTGACCCTGTTGATTGTTTTAAAATAAACTTTGCACATCATCAACATTAACAAGATTTAAAATAAACCCCTGAAATAAACTAACAGCTTTTTAGCTCTTCCTCCTCTACTTGGTCATCACTCTTAGGAGTATTTCAAGAAACGACAGGGGGTTGGATAAGCTCTTAGTAATAGGCATCCACCATATATTGTCTATCGCTGACTAAAAACGGTGACTTCAGAGGCTAGAAGGGGTAGAAGACTGTGGGGGGTCTCTAGGCGTTTTACGTCCCTCTTGTTGAGCGTCGGGGCATCGGGGTTTGATCTACGAGCTACAGGTGGACTAGTTTCCACTATTTTGAGCACAGCAACATTCCCTCTTTGGCTTTGGAGGATATGTGGTAGGGGTAGTCACATCCCGGGTTCTAATACTTAAATCAAGATTAAGACACCCTCAAAATTTATTAAAATAAACCAAGAAACATTGCAAAACGTCCTACAGTTTACTACAAAGCATTTCACTCCATTTCACAACATTTGTTTATCTCACTAATAACCTGTTCATAATTTGTGGATATTGTTTATACTGTACAATTGATTGATACTATTCATATGTTCATTTGTTTATACTTCTAAACTGATTATCATTGCTTTAACTGTTTAGCTAATCATTCATTTCTGTGCATATTGTCCATAGTATTCAAATTATTTCATTTGTAATCTCATTCGGTTAGAAAACACTTAAATTGTGGATTAATTAACCTAGATTTGCATTTCATCTGAAAGTTGCATTGTCTTGACTCCATTTCATTTATAGGCACCGGTTTTGTTAATCTAAAAGGTTTGACTGTCACTGAAAGTGAAAATTTGCATTGCATTGGCTGCTTGTCATCTTTTAGATAGTGCAAGACCTTAGCCTACACACCTTAATAAAGATCCCATTAACTAAATTGTTAATAAACTTAGGAACTTAGTATTCCGTAGAGACCACCCCCCTTGGCTCTGTTAGGATCTTGCCTAAACGGTGGAGTTGTGGACTGTGGTGACAGTGGTCCGCTCTCACTTGCCCCCAAGGACACACATAGCAGGTTATTGACTTTCCTGTGTCATAAAGTGTGTATTAGGCGGCAACAAGTTGTACAAAGGCTAAACCTACTCATGAGCATATTCTAAGGACTTAACACTAAGACCATTCAACCTTTTAAGTCATGAGTCTACCAAAACACCAATGCCAACACTACATATACCCAGTCACATCTACTAATACAAGTAAGAAAGACAATGGATGCAAACGTCATGCCATATACCTGCTGAGTCATCCACATCTGAATCTGCAATCACTCTGACAATTGGATGGCAAGGAAAAAGCAATCAATAGCTAGCTGCTAAAGTGAACCAAGGCATGAACAAGTGTCCTTCAGGAGGTCATGAAGAGGACTCGGAAATGTCAAGGGTAACTCTGGCACTGCTGCTCCAAGTAGTCTAGCTGCCTCTGTATATATCAACCGATGATCATCATGTGGCATGAAAGCTCAAAATAAAATGTAAAGGACTGGCTCGGGACTGAAATCTGCTCTGGAGAATGGTAGTAGCTCCCATCTAATAGGAATGTGATAACAGAACCGATGAACCTGATCCACAGAAATAAGCCTTGAACTGATGTATCACAAAAATCTCAAAAATACAACTAACTGCTTCTAAAGTTTTAACTAGTGGATGTGAATGCTGATGTTGAAGTTTATACCAACATTCCAAAGGGTGCAATCCTGGGTGCCAACAGGACCAATATCTTCAGCTGTGAGAAATTACTTCCACATGTAGGTTTGTACTTCCTAGATGTACTGAGGAGGCAAATGATTCAAATTCCTAGGCTGTAACATAAGTTGCTTCTACCACCTTTTGTGTATAATTAAGAAACTCGCCCTAAAGTTAATGTGGCCTCTTTGATTGAGATCCAAGCTTTTACAAATTATCCAAAACACCACAGAAGTTACATGTGCATTTGTAATAGTTTTTTGTGGACATTCATCCTAACATTCAATGCTTTTATGCCCATTGTGTCTTATGATTCCTTTGGTCAGCACTTAATGGCATTTTCTGTTCAATATTCTTTATCCCATTGTTCATGTAAACAAATTGAATATTTGTGGGTTGTGGGTTTTATCTTATGTAATCCATAGACGAAGGTCTGTGCTGTGATATCATTCATTTTTGGATTTGCAGAACTTCTCTCCTTTGGAAGACCTTTCTGCATATGATGGATTAGAACTGCGGTTGAAAGGAGATGGACATCGGTATAAACTTATAATCCGCACAAGCACAGAGTGGGATGCTGTGGGCTATACTAAAAGCTTTGACACTATTAAGGAACAGTGGCAGACGGTAAGTTGATCTGTAAGAGAATAAAAATTTGGCCTTTGATGGTCATCATGAAAGTCAGCAATGATTCAAGGCATACAAAGTCACAAGCTTCATCACTATAGGTGATTCTTTGGGTCCTGACTCCTACATTTGACCTTTTTTGTCAGGTCCGCCTGCCTTTCTCTTCCTTCAAGCCTGTTTTTCGAGCACGAACTGTCACAGATGCTGCCCCCTTCGATTCAGGCCGAGTGGCATCACTACAGGTCCTTTTGGATTTCTTTAACTCTTAGCTCATTGATTATCTTTGGATGGAATTCTTAACTAAGTTTTATGCTCTTTTTTGTTTCTACTAATTCAAAAGTGGTAAGAATGCATCTTAATAATCTGTTGCATCTATTTGTGCAGCTCATGTATAGCAAATTTGAGTATGATGGAAAACTGAATCCAAATTTTGAGCCTGGCTCATTTGAACTCCCTATTTCAAGCATAAAGGCGTATCTTAAAGAACCCATCACACCCCGGTCTGTTTTCCTCTTTCTTTGTCAGGCAGGATTGATTTATGTCTAACAATATTCCATGTACTATATGGGATGAATTCATTTTCTATAAGAACTAATAGAGAAATTTTATATTAGGATTATGGTCCCATCTAAATTCTATTTATCCTTTAAGCACACAGCATACAATTGACGTTATCATGTTTGCCATTTCAAGTTGCAATTTTTTCCTGGTTTGTTAGTATCTTACACCCTAGCTAATAAATGATTACAGATTTGTGCATGTCGGCTCAGCAGGGGTGACACGACCAGAAAGGCCAGGTCTAGACTTGAGCAAACAACCTCCAGCTGTACGCTTGAATAAAGAACTTGGCTACATACTAAGATTCAAACTCAAGGTAACACATCCATATATGTGACTAGGTTCATTTCTGCATATATATGAAGGAAAATCTATGAAGTTGACTTGCAATTCTTATCTCATACTTTCATACATTCTTTAAAAGTTATTTGTTCTTCTTTGGTTGCTGAAATATCAATTTCTTAGCATTATTCTTAATTCTCTTCTTCATTACACCATAACTGGTTCACTTTGGTTAAAATTTAAATGTCAAAATCCCATTCGATGCAAATGCCATAAATAAACCAATTCTGAAATGCATAGGCATCATAACTATTCCCCCCCACTTTTTTTGGCTGATTTTTTCTTGCATATTTTCTGAAAGCACGTTGATTCTAGAATCCTCACAAGTAATAGGTTTGTAAGTTCAACCAAAATTTTCAATGGTACTTTTGGGTCTGAATCTCCAAATCTTGATCCTTTCTCCAAATCTTGATCCTTTAGGGGCATAATTGGTTCCAAAACAAGAGATATCGACATTAGATGTTGGAGGTTTTTTTCTCTAAATGTACCAGATGTTCCAACTTCCACCACTGAAATTTGTTCTTTACAGAACAATAACAAAATATGAAAACTAAGAAGAAAAGCATTGCCCATGTTCTGTGGTACTCAACTGAGGTTATATAGTCAATTTTTTTTGGTTGAAAGACACATCTTAGATTAATAGGCAGATATTTACAAAGCTGAAAGTAAAATCAGAAGGGCATATACAGTGGTGTCTTTATACCATCTTCCTCAATGCTACTAAAGAAGAAATAAACTCAGAATAAGCTAGGGCATCTAATTCTTTGGCATCCTTGGTCAAAAGATAATCTTTGGTGGACAGTTGCATGCATAACTATTCCCCCCAGAATGACAAAAAAATTGGACTGAACTGACCACATCAAAGAAACATACTTGCATTGTAGCTTCCAGATGGTAAACAATGTTGTGATTCTTAGGTAATCCCAAATGCCAGTCAAGGGGGAAAGTGTTAGTTTTCTTAAGATCTGATTAGATTATCTAGGATCTTTATCTGAAAGAATAACAAGTACAGCAAAATGCATAAGATATAAAAGATACACAAGACAAAGATTTTTATCGGGGAAACGATAAAGGAGAAAACCCCGCAAACTTCTTTAGAATAGTAAGATGATAAAAAGCAGTAATAAGAAATGTTCAGCAGTTATCTTTCTCTCCTCCTGTGACTGTCTCTCTCTCTCTCATGCGCCTTAGAGAGTGTGTGTGATGTGATGTGTATAAAATGATGGAGAGCGCCTCCGTATTTATACCCTTTCAAATCACTGACCAAATATAAGACTCGAGCCTACATGTCATCTCACATGGGGCCCACTTCTCTTAGAGAGACCACAATTACATATTACATGATGTTACACTGGGGACTATTGCCCTGACTTACAACATAAGTTGTACCTCAAGGTCTAGACACAATTTAGACATCCCGTAAAGGGGTAACACACAACCCCAATTGGGGTACAACAACATACAATGATGATATACATCAGAATATCTTTCGAAGTTACAAATACATCAACACTCCCTCTTAACAAGGAAGGTATTCGCTCTCTAGACAGTCATCAACACATCTGGCCAAGTCTTCATCACATCGTCATCATCAAGGAGTCATAGAGTCTTCATCATCGCTGTTTCCATCATCTTTTTATAATTTGATCATCATCCCATACTATCTGTCATCAGAAGTTTTTACAGTGCCAGCGCTTTTTCATGTTGGAGGTAGGCCTAGCATCCATGTAGGTCTTCATCATCTCTGCGAGCAAGCCATCAAGTAGGTACATCCCAGGACTTATTGTATGCCTCTTGCAAAACCTGTAGGATCTCCTAGGACTGATTATATGCCACTGCAAAACTTGAAGGAGCATCCCAAGACTGATTACATGCCTTGCAACATCTGTGTACCCTACTATTACCTCATCATCTTCAGATCATCTCATCGTCACACGGAGCACAGCCCAAATACACATAACACAACACTTACATCAACGACCATGGGAGGCCCATCCTGCCACCATGTGGGAAAGGCTCTCAGCACTTACATCAACGACCATGGGAGGCTCAGCCTGCCACCATGTCAGAAAGGGGCTCTCAGCACTTACATCAACAGCCATGGGAGGCCCAGCCTACCAGCATGTCGGAAAGGCTCAACACTTACATCAACGACCATGAGAGGCCCAACCTGCCACCATGTCAGAAAGGCTCTCAGCACTTACATCAACGACCATGGGAGGCCCAACCTTCCACCATGTCGGAAAGGCTCAGCACTTACATCAACGACCATGGGAGGCCCCGCCTGCCACCATGTCGGAAAGGCTCTCAACACTTACATCAATGACCATGGGAGGCCTAGCTTGCCACCATGTCGGAAAGGCGCAACACTTACATCAACGACCATGGGAGGCCCAACCTGCCACCATGTCGGAAAGGGTCTCATGTGTATATGCGTCTTTCGGACTCATCACTTCCCCTTGGAAGGAACCTCAATCTAAAGAACACTAAGCTTCTCTCTGAAGTATTCAAACTTCACTCTGGCCATTTCTAGCATAGAATCACATTAGGATTGATTACGTCCAAGGATAACCTGCGAACTTCACCAGGACTGATTACATCCGAGGACAACCTACAGGACTGATTACGTCTGAGCAACCTACGCGCTTCGCCAGGATTTTATGCTTAGACAACCTGTCTCACCGACTATGCTAGACCTCATCACTCCCTCTTTTGAGAGATCTCGATCTGGATCACATACTAGAGCTTCACTGCTCCTCTATGCATCATACAAAAATGCAAGTTAGATCAATCAAATCAAATAGTAGCTTTCAAAAGAAACATACTACCTCACAAATAGTCGAGCAAGTGGCAACATATTTTGCCTCGACTATACTCAGTGCCACGCAAGACTGCTTCTTGCTAAACCAAGAGATCACTCTTGATCCCATATTGAAGCAGCACCCTAAGTGCTCTTCCTATCAATGGCACTGTCGGCCCAATCCGAATCCACATAACCTTCCAGATTAATCTTCTAATTCGCATCGTACTTGAGCCCATAATCAACTGTACCCTTCAGGTACCTCAGAATATGCTTTGCAGCAATCAGGTGAACATGTCTCGGATCCGTCAGGAACTGGCTCAATGTGTTCATAGCAAAGCAAATATCTGGTCTCGTATTCGTCAGGTACATCAAGGATCCAATCATCTGACGATACATTGTGGCATCAACTGTCTCTAATGAAGCATCACACAAAAGCTTCAAGTTTGATGCCATAGGTGTGGTTATCGCCTTGTGGTCTAGTATTCTGAATTTCTTCAGAATCTCCACTGCATACTTTCCTTGATCAAGGAAAATCTCATTCGCATTCTTCCACACCTCCATGCCTAAGAAGTAGTGCATTATCCCTAGGTCTTTCATCCTGAACTCTGTAGCAAGTCTCCTTCTTGCATCTTTAAAGAGTTCCTCTTTTTCTGTCAGGAACAAGTTATCGACATATAACAGGAGCATCACTGGTCTTCCACTTTCAACCTTGAAGTAAAAGTTGGAATCCGCTTTACTCTAAGTAAATCCTAGAGCCATCAGTAAGTTTTCCATCCTGTCGTACCATGTTGAACCTGAGGATATTCTGCAGTCACTCTCTCTGAAGCGGAGCATCATTCTCCCTCTACCTTTCGTACTCTATGTATTGAAGCATTCTGTAATGGAGGGACAAGTAGCTTCCTCTGCTACTAATATTCTATGTATCCATCTAGGGTCACTGGATACCAAGATCCTCTTTCTTGAACTTTGTTGAAAAGTTCTTCTTGCACCCATCTATGAGCTTGTTTTCTTCTATAGGATTTCATCTTCAACCTTGTAACAAAGGTTAAGATCTTCATCACGCTAGGTGATCTTCAAGCTCCTTATGTAACTGTATGTTTTATCCCATGGGTGCCTTCTGAGCTCGTACAAGGCCTTCTATAATTTGCACAAATGAGTCTGCCTGTCATGTGTCTCAACTCCCAATGACTTCTCTACGTATACTTCCTCCTTGACTACATTATTCAAGAATGTTATCTTGATGTCAATTGACGTATCTCCCATCTGATACCTATACGTATGAATATAATGTCACTGGTGCAAATGTCTCTTCGTAGTCCATGCCTTCTTTCTGTGAGAAGCCTTGTGCTATGAATCTTTCCTTGTATCCCACAATGCTTCCATCTACTGCATGCTGGATCTTGTAGATCCATATGGAAGACACTACGGACTTCCCTTCAGGTCTCGACACCGCATCCTAGACATCATTCTTCTTGAACTGATACTCTTTGATCATAGTCTCCTTCCCTTTCTTCATAGCTGGAAGGCTCTGCATCAATGATGTCGCTCAACAGTGTCACATAACTAGAGTGTGTCTGAGGCCTCTTGCTTACTTTGGAAGTCCTGTCATACTATTCTTCATCTTGTATTATTTCTCGTGCCGAAGGTGGTCTTCATCTCTCGAGGTGGATCTACCGTTCTCTTTATATTCTTCTGAAGCTCTTTCTTTCGCCATGGTGTCTTTGATTTGGGAAGCTTCAGGTTCCTCTTCTGAACTGTCCTTACTTGTTCTTTGGAATGATCTACAAGTCAAGTTCAGTAACATGATTAGAAACATATCATAATTTCCAAAACATATTAATAATGACAAATATATGTCACTATTTTAGCCAATGCTACAACATTCATCCATATCATGTATACATACAGTAACTTCTAGATGCATTCTAATTTCTAACCCAATTTTATTAAGAGTGTGTACTAATCCTAATATGCCAGCAAAGAGGTTTCAATCTAGATAAGTAGTAATGGAATGTTGTACACCATCATTGACTTCTTACCCATTATGTGCAATTCAGTAGTATATATGCAAAATACTCAAACATCAACTGAATATAAACAAATGTATAACTAAACAATGTCATGAAATGACAATTGAGTACTTATCTTTATTTGGTTTGTGGGTAGACTCCTTCTTGAGCCTTCAGCTTCATCATTTTCTTCATTCATAACAACATCATTTTTTATCCAAATGCTAAGATGGATAAGAGGTTCGTCAAGAATTGAGTCCTTCATATTCCTCATCGCTTGAGGGATCTTCTTTGAATCATGAGAGCTTGATCTCCAGTTGCTCCCACCTTCTCTTCTCTTATTATGTATCGGGCTTCTTCTTGTGTGCACTCTTCCCAGAGTCCGCTGAAGGTAATCACTTCCTTCTGGCACACATTCCTTGAATGAATGAATCCCATGATCTTGGGAGGCCATTCAAGGTGGTTATAACAATCTCTTATTCTTCTTCGATTGCTTCGTCATAGCATTGAACACTTCCTTTTGGTTCCTTCAAGGATGACGCATGAGGGATGAGATGATATTTAATAGAATCTGCAATGATTCTCTTGGCTCTAGCCTTAGCCTCATCTCCCTCTGGCTCTTAGAACTTCCTTGCTGAAATACTGATCCAAGTCAATTTCTTCAAGGATCACGGAGGTCTTCTACTTCCATACTCAGAAGTTGTCAGCGTCACCAAGCTTGTCATCAAGATGGGTGTGATTAGTCATTTTGAAATAAGAACCTCAAATGTAAATAGAAAAAATTTAGATCTTACCGTTTTGAGGTGTCTGTCCTGGTTCCGGAGCTCGCTGATCTAGGGTTTGTCAGAGAAACCCTAATTTTCAAAACTTGGAATTTCAAGCTTCTGATTGGATAGAACGATGGGCCTCTTCAAGGCAAGTTGTCCAATCTACTCCTTTTCTGAAAACAATGGAGGGAAACTCCCAGAACAAGAAGCCCTAATTTTCCAATTTTTTCTGCAAAAATGATTGATATTGATTCTATTGTGTCTCCGAAGGTTCAACTCCTTACATTCTGAAACTTCTCACTGAGATAGCCCAATATGTCCTCTTTCCATCCCCACAAGTTAGAACATAAATGGATTCTCCAAGTGGGACTTATGCTGATTTTCCCAAGGTGACTGTTTTGGTGACTATTCAGCATAGCGAACTTGTACGGACTTCCATGTGTCACTGTTTCACATTCTGGGTTTGAAAAGCGTACCACATAAACTACAGTTCGTGCCCTAACTGCAACATCTTGCAAAATTTCGTTTGGACCTTCCTAGCCCGAGATATAGCAAATATCCCTAGGTCACTTGTTTATGACTGTATTCTGGAGGAGGCTGGAACCTTGATTTGGAGGAACCATATCTCCTGAAGTATAGCGAATTTGAGGCTGAAAATTTTACACAGTGTACAGCACGAATTTCTCTTCGGCCTATAAAAATTTCGGCTTCTGAGCCTTCTCCAATATTGCGTTATAGCGAAAGTGATAGGATTACTAAATTCAATCTTCTAGGGTTTTCAGGCATGAAACCCTAATTTCCATTAGCTGCCATTGCAGTTGTATTTCGGCTATACAATGAAACTTCTCGGATTCATAAATTGATATCACCAATAGATGCACCCTAGTGAAGTGAGTTAGCCTAGCTCCCCTTGCTTGATGATCTGTGGAGAGAACGCCTTCAACTAGGAAGCCCTAGTTCCCGCAACTGCACAGTGCCTTCTTTCAAAGAGGCTCTGATACCATGTTAGTTTTCTTAAGATCTGATTAGATTATCTAGGATATTTATCTGAAAGAATAACAAGTACAACGAAATGCATAAGATATAAAAAATACACAAGACACAAAGATTTTCATCGGGGAAACCATGAAAGAGAAAACCCCGCAAACTTCTTCATAATAGTAAGATGATCAAAAGCAGTAATAACAAAAGTTCAGCAGCTATCTTTCTCACTTCCTATGACTGTCTCTCTCTCATGCGCCTTAGAGAGTGTGTGTGATGTGTATAAAATGAGGGAGAGTGCCTCCCTATTTATACCCTTTCAAGTCACTGATCAAATATAAGACTCGAGCCTACATGTCATCTCACATGGGGCCCACTTCTCCTAGAGAGACCACAATTACATATTACATGATGTTACACCGGGGACTATTGCCCTGACTTACAATGGAGGTTTTACCTCAAGGTCTAGACACAATTTAGACATCCTATAAAGGGGTAACACACATCCCCAATGGGGGTACAACAACATACAATGATAATATACATCAAAATATCTTCCGAAATTACAAATACATCAACAGAAAGTACTATGGATTGCAATTCACAAATCAATATTTCCCACCAATGAAGTTTCCCCTAAAAAAAAAAACTGAGTGTCAATCTTGATCATATTTCCAACAACTTTTAGCAAACTTGTAGTCCCATAAGATGTGCTTCATTGTGTTTGGTCAGCTGCAAACTAGACAAAGTCCATCTGTCCACCCACATGTAGACTAGCAAGTTTTAGATGTCAGACCCCAGTAGACAACAAGCCAAGCAAAAAATTTTTTAGCTGAGATGAAGCAACCAAACATTGTATAACCAGTTTGAAGAGATCCATTTGACATTCAATACAGGAGATGGAGGATGCTTCCGGTGGAAGAAAGAGCATAGATTTTTGGTCTCATACTACTAGATCTGTTTCCTGAATTTCCATCCCGAATCCTGCCACAGAGGTCCCCACATATCAGTTTTCACTTGTACAGCTCTTCAGAAAGAATCAATCCCATGATTAGTCAGTTTATCAATGACAGCAAAGCCTTCTGACAATCTGGCAATCTCCAATCCACTTATACTCTTTTTCAAAATCCCAAAGATCCTTTCCTGCTTAACCTGCGAACTTGATGTCATGTCCCCAGCCAGCCTGGTAGTTCTTTTGGGCTGACAGGGAACTCCCTCAACTTCCATTCGGTCAAATTTCTTGCTTTGATACCACTTAGCAACGCCCCCAATGACCACACCATGCCTTCGGGCCACAAGGCGCTCGAAAAACCCTATTCAGATATAACTGAAAACACAGTCCATTCCAGAAACTGACAATGTAACCACTGCCAACTTAAAACCAAACTCTGAAATCCATACTAAGATGCTATTTTGCTCTTTGATTTTTGCATTCGAACTCTGCTAAATCATAACTGTAAAATTTACTTATACAGGGATTCGAAATCCCAAATACCTCTATCCACACAGGTATAAACAAAACAGCTAAACAGTAATTCATATGGATAAATACATTGAGATAAATTACAACAGAATTAACAACTACATTATCAATTTATACAGCGGAATACATAACAATTATACAACAAAATACATTACGATTACACAACGAAATAAAATGTAATTCCACAGCAGATTACATACTGGCATGGTTGCCCACATCCATACCAAGAATACAACTGAATTACACATACTAATTCTATATGAATGCAGCAAACAATTCCAAACAACCATACATTCAGGCATATTCTCAAGCTGTAAAACATATACATTCCAAAACAGAAATTAACCATGATAACATAATCATAAACAGAGCATAAACAGTAATATGCTACTTATCTTGACAAGAAATCCAACTGGCTGCAGGACTCGGATGTTCCTCCCAGCCGTAGGCTCTTTTCTGTACTTAATCTTTCTACAGCAAAGGCCACCCCCGAGCTGGGGCCATCAATCCACAAGGGCGGTGTGCTTCTTTGGCTTTCCCAAGCCTCTCACTCAGCCTAGTCACTAGTAGACTATACACAAGCTCAACTCTTTCCCCAGCCAATCACAAGCTTCACAAGAAGTCTTATCTGTGATTCTGCTCAATCCCACATGCAACCCACTGGTGCAGAAAGCCCATCCACATCTGTCGCAATCCTCAGAACTCAGTCTTCATTAACTTGTAGAACACAAGGAACAACACCCTTGTCTGAGCTAACAGTCCCTTAGGTGCTCATGAGTTCCCTTCTAGTGCTCCAGCATAGGTCGGCCAAGAAGTCTCCATACTGGGACTCCAAGGAACATAGCAAGTAGGCCAGGTTTCCCCAATAAGGGCTCACTAATTCATTACACCAGTTCCAGGGCGATTCAACATGTTTCAGGGACTCCAAGACAAATTCACAACAAAAGCAAGGATTTTCCGTCCCTATTCAACTCAACCATATCATGAAGATACTCACTCTGCCTCTTCTGTATAGAGTCCACCCAACTGAATGGGCAATATTATCCAATCTGAACCTCAAACTTCTGCCAACCCAAAAACAAGGTAACGATCCCTTGCAGGTATGGGTTGCAGGGTCAATGCTATTTTCAATAATCCCTCACCAAACTCCCATTGAACTGTTGGAAAATATTAATCATCCAAACTTAACTGAGTTCCCAACTTCTATTTTGCATGCTGGGAACTTGACACATGGCTCCCAAGGAAATCCCCTCTTAAACCCCCATTAGCATAATTAAGTAGGGAATTAACAATTACCTAGTTTAAGCAACAAACCTTAGGTTATTTGGCTTCCTAAGGTTAAGGTGAGGCTAAAGACATTCTGACTATGGTCCTTTTCCCCCGCCTGTCTTTCTCTCACCCTCGCCACTTGTGGACTTGTTGTCACATATATATTGCAGCTGGGCTACCATGATGCAGCATACAGATTGATCTCTTTATTTTTCCAAGCTATCCATTCACATGGGGTTTTAGCATGGATCATTACAGCCTCAGCCATTTTAGAGCCTGGTTTAGCTGTGTTTCCTTGCTAGGACTGAGATTTACTTGGCCATTGAGATGCTTTCAATAGTGGTGACCTAGTTCATTTGAGAAAAGTAGCAGAGCAGATATGGTACACACAGTTACAGAGGGGCTTATCAAATGGAGAAAGGTATATGGTGAGATCAGGTATATGTTTCCTTGGTTTGTTTATGCTCTGTGATGTATATTAAACACCTAGGCTTGTTTTGTTAGGATGATCATGGTGACCTATGTTTATATGTATACTGATGCTTAAACTTGTGCTAAGACTGATCAAAGAACTCAACGTTGAAGACTATTGTTCATGCCATGCTTTACACAAATGTTAAACCTTAATGCTATGTCGATTCCATATGTCATTTGTCCCCATCCATCCAGTTTATCCGTTGTTTGAATTTTATCCCATGACTTAGATTGACTAAGACTTGTGAGATTGAAGATCTTTTCCCCATCTTGACCCTTGTGCATGATAGACTCCATGTTGTTATCTGTGTCTTTGGCTATGAAGTATGTGGCTTGGCCAATGTGGCTAGGTTCACCGGGTTGTTCTCTTTTAGTCCTCAAAACAAGTACTCCTCCCAACAGTGTTGTTGAACACTAAAACATCGAAATGCATAAATGCTATATCTAAATGATGCAAAAAGTAAATGTTAAAAAAGTAGTTAGTGGCCAAGGGGTTGAGCACTCATTCTTTGTATAGTGTAAGGCTCATCTGCCCTCCACAAGGGCAGCAAGGTGAGGCAAACCTGTTGGGGCTATGGATGCTCGCTGGCAGCGGTTCTAGGCCTTTGTCATTTACTGGAGCCCATAAGGCTTTCCAGGGCACCTGCTTTTGCAGGATGGCTACTATCTTTGAAAGTGAAAGTTATTGAAAAATATCAATGGTCAAAGGATGAGCACTCACTCTTTGTATAGTGTTCGTCTCATTTGCCCCCACAAGGCAACAAGGTGAGACTAGCCTGCAAAAGTTATGTCTTTGTTAGTAATGAAGCCCAGAAGGCTTCTCAGGGCACCTGCCTTTGAAGGTTGACCCGTATTGCAAGTAATGTAAAGGAAAGCTTCCTAGGGTCTAAAGGAAACAAGCCTAAGTACTTTATCCATTTGTGAGACACCGCCATTCCCTTAACTATCTGTCATGCATATGTCTTTTTGGTTGTGTATTGGTTATCATTCGAAGAGATCACATAGTCAAAGTTAGTCATAAGTCATTCCCCTTTACCTTAGCCTTGTTTTCCACCTTAACCCAACAGTAGCAGACTATTTAAACTTTGTAAGCTTGGAATCATAGTTACATATATCGGCGATATATCACCGACATCGCAATATATCGCGAGCCGATGGAATCGGCAATATATCGTCGCTAAAATATCGCGACATTTTCTCGACATATTAAAAAATCGCGATATTTTAATATATCGTGATATATTCCGATATTATCGCGATTCGATGGAAAGTGTCAGCCTGCTAGGTAAAAATTAAAAAAAAATGCCATAAAGAGGCCGCGGACGCGTTTTTTTTGTTCATTTGGACATTTTGGCTTGGAGGAAGTGGAGCTCTGACGTCTTGGGCGATCTTGGGCAATTTTCTACAAGAGAGGAAGGGGGCAATCAAGTTTCCATAGCATTTAATCAGGTATGTATTCTTAACTTTGAACTTTCATTATTTTTTATTTTGCTTGAGATTTGTTGGTTAATGTAGATTTAATGTAGGGTTTAGGTTTAGATTTGGTGTAGGGTGTAGATTTCCCATTACAATCATAGCCTATAGGGTTTTAAGTAGGCCACCCTCCCATTTCTTTGAAGTTTGAATGTTTTAAATTTTTAATAATTTCATTGTTTTCAAGAATCAAAATTTTAAAGAAGAACATTTTAAAATTGATTCATTTTTGTTTGTTTGTTGTGGCAATGTGGCATAGGTGACAGTGGACACAATGCCAAAGCCATTGGATCCAATGTGGGAGTATGGGCAGCGAATTGACCCTAATAATCGGCAAAGGTTGAATTGCAAACTATGTGGGAAGGATATTTCTAGTGGAATTAGCCGCTTGAAATACCACCTTGCCAAAATTGTTGGGAATGAAGTGGATGTTTGTCCTGCTGTTACCCCAGAAGTGATGCGTATTGCAAACCAATCCATTCTTGACATGGCTAAGAAGAGGGACGAGAAAGAGGAATTTAGACATGAACTTGCATCTAGAACACAGTCACAAACCATGGGAGGCACAAGTGACATGCTT
>LPNX010700659.1:361364-380300 GCA_001517045.1 Pseudotsuga menziesii | reverse complement strand
TGGATCTCATACTAATGCAGGTTACTTTCTCAGCGCCTTAATGACATGGTTTATGTCTACTACAATCTAAGGTTGCAGGTGAAACAAATTGAGAAAGTGCTCAATTCAGATGCCATTCAGATGCCATTTCATTGTAAGACATTGACACTACCAGCAAATGGAGGGTGGAGATGGAAGGATCCTGTGATGGACGAGGCACCTGAATGGTTGGAGGAAGAGGGGGATGATGATGCAGATCCGTCAGAGGAGGAGGGGGAAGAGGAGGATGCTGATGTTCCACTTCCAGAGGATGACTATGACTATGACTATGAGGACATTGAGGAGTAGGTTGATACTCATTTGCAGCGCCGACCAGCTCCAGGTGGCCCACCACCTCCACAGAGTCATACAGTTGGGACTGGGAGGAGACAGCTCACATTCACCTCCCCCTCATCCACAGCATTTACTTGAGCAGTTGGAGGTTCTAGTTCCACCCCAGGCTCATCTGGACCACCTCCACGACCACCTACTGCTTCTAGAGGAAGAGTGGTGCCACTGCCAGTGCCCTTCTCCTGTAAAAGGGGTAGATTGATTAGAGGATCATCCTCAGGGAGTCGATGACTTGGTTCCTATTTTTATCATTGTACTATCATACTATGTTGGTGTCCTATGTCTAGACTCTATACACTATCTACATGCCTAATGAGTAATGACTCATGATGATTCATCTCTTGAGAGACATTTATTTTGATCATTTGATGTGATGTTCTATCATTCCATCAAGAACACATTTCAGTATTTTGATACTTTATACTATATAGTCGAACTCGATATTTGATCATGATCCACCGTTTGACATATTATGCATCTTATATATGAGTTGTATTTTAATATTTATGTGGAAATGTGTTTATTTGATGTTGTTGCTTTAGATGTTAAAAAAATTGAAAAAAAATGTTTATTTTTGTATTTTTTAATGCAAAACGACATTTGCCGATATTTTTGCCGTTGCTGCCAATAAGTTTCATTCCGGACCCCCGGCGATATATTCGCCGACACGATATATGTAACTTTGCTTGGAACACACACGAGACTTCCAAAAGGTTAAATGTTTTTCAAAGGCACAGGTATATCTTACTTATTATTATTATTACTGTCACCATGATTCTGAATAACATGACTTAAGTTGGGTTTTGATTACACCATTGGATCATTTCTTACCTTGGATACATGCAAGATCATATTGATACAGTATCTCACCTACATTTTGGGTTCTTTGACCTGGTCAACTTAGTTGACCAAGTCAAACACGGTTCCCAAGCCAGTGACTCAAAAAACAACAGTGCCTATATTTACTCCAAACATGCCCAAGACCAATACTGTGGTTTCAGTTTTCAGATTTTGGCCTCAAATTGAACATTCAGTGATTATTATCACTTTATTATTGGTCAGGTTTTATTATTATGGCAGTGATTTTGGTTCTTCTAGAGCATCGGAGTGTTCCAGGGGGTATGAGTAGTCACTTATACCATTCTTCTATGTCTCCAGATCATCCAGTATAATCAGTTTTCCCCAGTTCTTAGCCTGGAAAAAGTTATGATGATTTTATTCAATTTCAGAGGATGTACCACCTAAAATGAACTAAGAAATTCATTGAAAAAGTCGATTTGGCCTGTTGGGTCAAGGAAATGGCAGGGAAACTTCTCAGATGATGTATTTTGGCTCCTTGAACAGTTCTTCAGTATTTTCAGTCAGCATTGGGTCAGGGATTATTTTATTTTGGCCTAGCTAGTGAGGACATCTCCCAAGGGGCGCCCCTCAACTTGGCCAATTGATGTTTTATATTGTTATATCCTATGATTTGAGGTTGTAATGGGTAAAACGGTGAATTAAGCCCCTAGTGACCCCCTTTGATGTACTATCATGTCATATCTTATGTTGTGTTGTGTTTTCCACCTTAGGAAGGCGTCCTTCAGCAAAGTGCGCCCCCCTTTGATGTGGTCATCATGATCCATGTATTGATCCTTGTAAAATGCGGACACACTCTCAAGCTATTTAAGAGAGGTGATCCCCCCATTGTAAACCACGAGCTTTGGCACTGGAATATTGAATAAAGAGATTTTTTTGAGATTACACACTTGTCTCTTGTTTGATAACTAAATGAGATAATGATTGGCACTGTTATTTTTCTGCACTGAGATAAATCTAGCATAGTTTTTGTATATTTTTCTTGTACCCGTCTATTCGCAGGTTAAAGGAGGTGCACTTGAGGAAGGCACATTGGTGGGGGGACTCACTCTATGCTGGCTCTCGGGTTATGGTTATCAGGGAGTAATTACTTCTTTATGATTTCTCGTTTCTTGTACTTTCTTTACATTGTGAATCTCGTTCATTTGTCTTGCTAATTGAAATCTTTGGCTTGACAAGTAGAAGGGGGTGATAGGGTCATTGACTGAAGCAACAATTCATCAAGATCTTGCCTAGAACTCTCATTTGATTGGAAGGAGACAATTCTTCATCATCCATGAGCTTATATACATGATTCAGGTACATCTCTCAAGTTAGTTCTCAGTCCTTTAATTTTTCATGCATTGCCCATCATTATTTTTACTGAAAAAACCCTCACTAAAAAAGTAGGAAAAATCACCGAGTCGATTTGCACTGGGAATCTGCAAATTCGGCGATCTGGGTTTTGTCGGCCATCCCAAAAAACCTCCTCTCCCTTCTAGGAGTCAGCATTAGACTCCATCTTCCCATCTCCAGGCACTGATCCTTAGGGAAAAGAGAGCCCCTCTTAGTCTGGTAGCCGGTTTCTCTTTGTGTCTTCTTCCGATTTCACTTGGATTTTCTCATATTGTTGAATCTTCCATCCAAGTAAGTGTGTTGAAAGCCTTAATTCTTCATATCAACCTCATCTTGGGAATTTTCTATCTTTGTGCTTAAATCCCCCCAGGGTCCCAGGTTTGTTCATTTGAACAAACACACTGACCCTACATTTGATTCCAATTCCATAAGTCACTGATCCATCTCACTTGAGTAACATTACCATTACACTTAAACACTCGTACTCAAGCATTCCTTAATTTGTGGCTTGTCCTTTAAATCTAGGGTTTCAAGCATTCGCCTTACGTATTCTCCGTTAGGGTTTGATCTGGTGACTTTCTTTAGGTCTATCCTTTTAGGATAGGTCTGGGTGTCCCCCATTGTCACTTGGGCTTCATCAGTGGCATAAAGGGAAGGAAATCCTAATCGACATTACAAACATCCATCTTTTGGGGGTTAGGGTTTTCGTAGGTCGCGGCTTTGGTTTCCTGTCCCCTCTGCCATCTTGTATAGGATTATTCTACAGGGAAACTACAAGATCCGTGATAACAAGACTCATAGCTCCCATCTCTTTTCATTCAATCATTTCCTATAGCGACTTAGGACTTTTTATTAATAAACATAACATAATTATACATAACAATATTCAGATCATTTTGACCATTGTCTCAAGCTTCCAACCCGTCAAAATAAATGTGTATTTACATATTTACATTTGGGAGCAAAACAGGGGTGTTACACTTGAAATCCTAGATGCTCGACAGTACACTAACCCTATTGAATCCAACTCCAGATTAGGCACCAAGACAAATCTCATCTAGCACAATTACCAGAGAAATTCTACCTATCACAGGGGAGAGAAAATTTCAAGACTCCCACATGTTCTTACAAATGAAGGACCCAAAAATCCTATATAGGTGTAGTGAAGAGAGGTATCACATGGCCCAAATGTACCTCAAACCAAAAGTAAATGTTGAGTAGTTTGGAACAAATATCACAAGAGGGTCAACGATGGAATAAATCCTTCAAGGCACCTGATTACCCATTTTACTACCAAAATACTACCTTGAGTCACAACATCAATAAGGCCCGATCCTCCCTCTTCCTTGTATATAATGCCTAAGTTGCAGGAAATGCCTAGAATGGTGGCGTACAAGTTCTGGAAATGCCAGGAAACGCACAAATGGGTACAAAACGCCTTGAAACATCCTTGGTCGTATCATAGGAAGTCCTTGCTCACTACCATACTTGGACCATAAGATACCCTGAGGACTTGCTCCAATTTCTTGGATTTGCCCCTACTAGGGAGCCAACAAGATATGTAACAAATGTGCAAAGCTTGAAAAATTCGTGAAACGACTATTAGTTTCTATGCAAAGGCAAGATCCTTATATTGTCATATAAGAAGTTTTGACTAAATCTTTTTTAGGAACCAATCCCACATATTCACGATTAGAAGACCTATACCAAGTAGGACCCCTAGATTCTGAACAATTTCCCCAAGCTTGATCCAATTCTTCCATAGAGAGGTAATCCAAGCCAGGGGATTATCAATCTTGACCAACCAATAGTCATTTTTTCACTCACTAACCACTACCCCAGAAGCATTGCAAATGAGATGCAAACAACCCCTAGTAGCCTTCACTAATATTTGTTATACTTGGACAAATAAAAGAAATACATTGAATTCTTCCTTGCATCTGAATCGGATTTTGTAAATAACCCAAGGCATCAGTAGTAGGACATACAAATAAGGGACAAAAGGACATGCGTGCTTGACCGAACGACAAAGTTGGATGCAATCAGTCAGGGTATAGTAACAAAGGTTGAGTGATTAAGAAAGAAAGCATTCACGATGGCAACATAGTTGGACCAAATCCAGAGCATTGAATCATTTTCATAATAAAGGGCCAATTGTATAATTTCTTGAAATGCAAATTGTAAAATAGATGCATAGTGTATTATCCCACAAGTCTTTGTCTTTCAAATGAAAGTGAGGAGATCTATTTATATGATCTCACACGCACTTTTTACAACATATCCAAGCCTACATGCCTTAAAACATGTCATGTCAATTTTAAATTATAAAATGTCAACTTAAAATTAAAACAAAATAATAATAAAATATCGCCTAAGGTAGGTTCAAGGTAGGCTACCTGGGGTATTTGTACCCCCAGGTGCCAAAATGTGCTCAAATAAGCGAATCACTTCGAACCAAAGGCTAGAGTGAGCTGGAGAGAGGGTGTTATACCCCATCTAGCCCCTAGAATGTGATAAAATCCCTCAACGCCCTCCTCAAAGCATCAAAAGGCTTGGCATGGAGGGTGGCTTCTTCTGAGGAGATAAGGCCAAGGAGAGTAGGTGCTCACTAACTGAAGGGATAGGAGGGTGTCATAAGTGGCCGTGAAGGGAGACGAATGTCTCACAATTGTAGCAAAGGCCACTAGAGCATGTAAACAAGGTATGGAATCATGTGACCTAGTGGTCAACCCTTAGGAGCTCTGGACACCAACTCCGAGGTTAAAAACCCCATCAAAAGGTAGTCAATGGTGCCATTAAGCCATAGTACCCCTAAAGGAGGACTAAAGGACCCAACCATGACCACCATTGGCCGATAACACCCCCCTGGTCGAAAAATTGGCTCTCTATCATTGGGGTACACCTGAAGGTGTGCTGGGTGCAGGTGCAGGCTGCAGCGTAACACCTAGGATGGGATTACTAAAGACATAAACTATAAGGGCTCAAGGTGAAATGAAGAGAGATCTTAGTAAAACAAGTTTTTTATCTGTTTATAAGATTGATTTTAATGGTTGATGGGGTAAGACTATGCCGAAAGTCCAAGAGGGAAAATGGAGTCATAAAACAACAGAGGATTGACAATAGATTGGTAAGGCCCCTTCCAAAGATGCCCCTGTATGCACATGCAAATAACAATAAGGTGTGATCTTACTACTCGCTGAAAATCAACGTGCAACCTTTCACAAAAATGGCATACCTTAGAGGTATCACTAGAAAGTAAAAACGATAGGGAAATGAACTTCAAGCTTTGCCTCATTTAACCTCCTTCCTCAACAAATGACCGCCCTAATTGAGATCCTTATTGCAGCATAATTAAGTGATATTTCAGCAACACAAATCAGCATAATATGAAAGGATGGACAGCCACACATTAATGTAACTCTACTATAACATAGCTTCAAAATAGATCTTCAACAAAAGCCAATCCAAAAGAATATAATAACTCCTCAAACCATCAACAACCATTGCAATAAGAGAGGACACTAGGGTAACTGACCAAAACGCTTTCATCAAGATCTTGTCCGGATTTCTCAGTTGATCTAAGGGGAAGATATCTACAGATTTCGGGTGAGTTTCTCAGCCTCTTTCTCTCTGTTTTAATTTTCATGCATTGCCCATCACCAATTTTTATTGGAAACCCCATTGTAGTAAGTAGGAAAAATCATCAGAGCATTTTACACCTGGAAATTCAAAATTCGGCGATTTGGGTTTTGACGGTCATTATCCAAAACCCAATCTCACTCCTAGGCGTCACCCTTGGACTCCATCTACCCATGCAGAAGTGGCACTGATCTCTTAGGCAAATCGCCCTCCCTTCATCGTCAACAATTTTCTAAGTATGTTTTGTTGTAGTTTTGTTTGGATTTCGAACACTGTCATATCTCTCATCCAAGCAATAAACTTAGTGTGTTAAAAGCCCTAATTCTTTAACCAAACCCTACCTTGGGTATTCCCCTAATTTCACATCCAAATCCCCAAAGGTTTCAAGTTTGGTCATTTGGATTAACACACAAATTCCAGATCCAGTAATAAATCCATAATTCACTGAGTAAATTGACTTGAGTAGCATTTCAAACATCTGTAACCACCTTATATTTAGATATTCTTTAAATTGTGGCTTTATTCTTAAATCCAGGGTTTATAGCTTTCACCCTACGTATTCTATGGTTTTAGTTTGATATGGTGATTTAACTTTAGGTCTTTTCTTCTAGGATAGTTCTGGGTCTCCCCCTTTGACACTTGGGATTTAATGACATAAAGCGAAGGATATCTCAACCAGCTTGACAACCGTCCCAACATTTGGGGGTTGGGGTATTTGTAGGTCATGACTTTAGTTGCCTTTCCCCTCTGCCATCCTATATAGAATCACTCTACGGGAAAACTACAAGGTTCGTGATAACACCAACTAAAATCAATCATGTTCTTGTTAATGAGGCACAATAACCATTGATGTAGAAATTCTAGCAATAACCACTCAAGTTAGATAAATCCAAATGTCAAGTTACAAGATCAATAACTATTAACCACAATTCAACACTTAAATTATGTCTTCTAGTGATTATAGCTGAAAGAGTTTAGTCGTTAAAACCACTGGAAATTTTCTTTGTCTTACAATTAAATTCTTTGACCTAAACAATGGAAATCAATTCTTGAAATTGTCCAAAAATGCAATAGAAAATTCCATAATTAAATAAGTTAGGAAAATGCCCAAAATAACACTTTAGACCTATGTTGCACGAAACTCCTAAAATGCCCATGTACCAGTACCAAGAACTCGCGGAAACTCGGAAACTTCTTGGAAACCTCTGAGGGCCCATGAGCGGCTTGGGACCCATAGGAAATATAAAAATCCTTAGTTTATGCAAAAATGAAAACAAAGTAACCTCTAAATTGTTTCTAAACCTACCTACAAATTAACCTCTCGTTCTTATTTTATTGTCAGATAATATATATATATATTGTGTTTTCCCTGACATACCCATTTGGGGGAGGGGGGGGGCGGGGGTCACGTTTCCAAGCGTTCTCGTTTCCGAAACTTGTACCCGTTTCGTGCAACTTAGATTTAAACTTATGTGGTTTTCCCAACTAATTGTTGCAATTTATTAGTATCTTGCTAGAAAGATGTAGAAATTTATAGCAAAGTCATTTTTCTAAATCTAGGATAAAGGGTGAATTTTTCCAAAATTACTTAATCTAGAAGTTTTCGTATATTCTAAAAAAATCCATATTGCAAAAATTTCAGAAATATCTCAAGAAAAGACTAGCTTGTCTAATCATGATATAAGTAGTAAAATTTCTAAATCTAATGATTTTCAATAAAGCCCAAAATTTATTTTTATTTTTTATAAATTATTTCATGAAATTAATATGAAAATAGAGATAAAACACTAATATTAATATCCAGATTTTTATTTTATGCTATTTTCTTTCAAAATGAAATGTCCAAGCTACTAACCAAGGAACAATTAGCAAATTTCTGAATTGTAATAATTTTTTCTATGAAGAGAAAATTCATAAACAAAATACCTATGTAAGATATTCAAGGTTACTTGATAGGTTTAAGTGAAATCTAGATTCTTTCTTTATTCTGAGTTGTCCAGGAGCTAAGTGTGCTCCCTTTGGGTATGAAGGTGGGTCGATTTTTTTGATTGCTTGTGCACCTTTGTGGAGGATTGTCGGTTTTAGATTTAGTCAAACCCCACTCTAAAAGTATTGCCTGCTTTATATTTTATGGACAATCATTCTTACGGAACGATGCCTTAGATGTTGAGTGGCTAGTTACTATGGGAGTTTGTTCTTTATTTGTTGGGAGTGCTCTCCTTATGGGTCTCATGTATCTCATACATTGTACAAGTGGCTTTTGACCACCTTTTTTAATGCATTTGTTAGGAGTTGGTTAGGGCTTTAGTGGAGTTTTTTGTTTTTTTACTTCACCCTAGACTAGATCTAGGGATTTAAAAATATTTTTCTATAAGAATGAGAGAAGTCTACAACCTGTATCAGGGTTGGCCTTCTCATTTATATGGCATGGTTGGATTTTGAGATCTTTCTCTCTTTTGGGACCTAATTGACATATCTTTGTGGAGTATTTTGGAGATAAAATATTTTCTTCTCGTGGGTTTTCTTGATGGTTGAATATTGAGGTAACATGTATCTTTTGGCATTGTGAGATCTTTAACTTAGTTCATTAAGATAGTAAGTTTGCTCAAGTGTATTAAATAGGGAATTATTTCTTTGTTTATTTTATATTATAGCCTTGTGCCTTGTCTTGTGATTTGACTATCTTAGGAAGGGATACAAATCAGGTTTGCATATGCTAGGGTATAAGCTAGGGTTATAGATTAAAGGTGTGTGCTAAGGCTACCCTTACGTAGTAAATTTTACATTAAGCTTCAAGAGTTTTGGGGTAGGAATTTGTCTTGCTTTGCAAGAGTTCCAATCAAACACTTTCAAACAAGGCCCAAGGAGGATCATCCCTAGAATCCATATCCCTTAGGGATTGCCACTAGTCTTAATAATCTTATCATCACCCATGATACAAAGAAGACCTCAAGTTTTGCGCGTGCTAAATCTTCAAATCACCTTGTTCCTCCATTGCCATTGCCCAACAATCCTATCCTAGGGAGCCCATTTCAGTTGGAGAAGCGAAAACCAAAAGTGTAGAGGGGTGGTTATTGAGGTGGCAAAGGGTCACACCTCTATGTTACAGTTGGGCTAGCTTGTTCTTTGGGGTTTTAATCCCACGTGCTAGTTCAAGTTGCAACAAAGATTACATTTAGTTCTCATGCCATTTGCAAATAAGTTGGTGATACTTGTTGGATGGATTCATGGAAGACTTGTGTTGTGTGCACAACAGCAAGGAAGACAGATCGAAAGGTGTGGATGGTATTTGCACTAAGCATGACAAGGGCAGCTCAACACCCAAAGTCTCAACTTTATGTTACAATATTAATTGGAGAAGTGGATGAGGATGAAGTGGGGATCCCTATTCCACCAACACTTACCAATGTGTTGGATGAATTTGTAGACCAAATGCCAAAGTTTGTGCCTAAAGTGTTCCTGCATAGGCACATTGTTGACCATTGTATTGAGCTTGAACTGAGGTTGTAGCTTATAACCAAAGCTTCCTATTGACTTTCTAGATATGAGTTGAAAGAATTGAAGCAATAGTTGACTATGCTTAATAATGTTGTCTTCATTAGGTCTTCTAGGTCCCCATATGGCACATCAGTCCTCTTCCAAAAGGACACACCAAAATTAAGGATGTGCTGAGACTATCATGCATTGAACAAGCAAACCATCAAAAATTGGTATCCCTTACCTTTTCCAATTGATTGTTTTGACCAGTTAGCTAAGACAAAGGTATTTTCAAAGTTAGATTTGAGTCAAGGATACTACAAAGTAAGGATTGTGGAAGGCGATGAGACGAAGATAGCCAATGTGACAGGGTATGGCAGTTTTGAATTTCTTATTATGCCTTTTGGGTTGTGAATGCCCTTGTTACCTTTTGCACCTTAATGAACAATGTGTTCAAATTGTTCTTGGACAAGTTAGTGGTTGTCTATTTAGATGACATTGTGGTGTTTAATGAGAACATGGAAGACCACAAGAGACATTTGGTGAAAGCATTTGAGGTGTTGAGTTAGAACCAACTGTACTTGAAGAAGTCCAAGTGTGTCTTTAGACAGGTCGAAATTCCATTCTCGAGCCATTGGATTGGGAAAGGATGCATCCGCATGGATCCTATGAAGATAAGAGTGAATAAGGATTGGCAGGAACCGAGAAAGTTCACGAGGTAAGGAGTTTCCTTGGTTTAGTTAACTACTATCATAGATCTGTTGAATGTTATTGTAAGTTTTCAACACCACTTAGTGATTTGTTGAAAAATAACAAACTATGGAATTGGTCAAAGAATTGTCAGGCAACATTAGGTGTACCAAAGCATAGACTTGTGACGCACTTGTGTTGAAGTTGCTAGACTTTGAGAATCCATTTGAAGTGTAGACAAAGGCTTCAAAGTTTGCAATTGGAGGAGTTTTGTCACCAAAAAGTCATCTAGTGGCCTCTGAGAGAAGAAAGCTACAAGCTCGTGAAAGGACGTACCACACTCATGAGAAACAAATCACTGCACTTGTACATTGCCTACAAGCATGGAGGAATCACTTTATAGGAAATCCGTTTATGTGAAGACGAACAATGCGGTGACAAGTTAATTTACCGATCAACTAAAGTTGGCACCAAAGCAAGCGCGGTGGAAAGACTTCTTGGTAGAGTTTGTCATGACCATTGAGTATCGAAGAGGTAGGTTGAAGGCAACAATGGATGCCTTGAGCAAAAATACCAAGTTGTTAGTTCCTATGGGAAGTCAAGTGTGGGTTTTTTCAAACTTGTAATAGAGGATCAAAGAGGGATTGCAAAAGGATCTTATAGCTTTGAACATCATGATGTGGGTGAAGGAAAGACAAGGAAGTTTTGGATGGACAATGGATTTTTGTGTTTTGGTGATCGTATGTATGTGCCTTATTTCTCTAACCTTCAAAAGGAACTCTTGAGGGAGTGCCATGATTCACCTTGGGCAGGCCACCCAAGATAGTGAAGGACAACAATGTTGCTTGAATAAGCTTACTACTCGGAAAGTATGCACCAAGACATCGACGAATACATGTAGACATCTCTTGTGTGCCAACAAGGCAAGGAAAACACTAGAATGTAGGCCAATACACTCCAACCTTTGCTAGTGCTAAAGAGACCTTGGGAAAGTGTCTCTATGGACTTCACCCCTCAATGCCCTATTTCACAAGGTTATAATGGGATTTTGGTGGTTGTTGACTGATTTTCCAAGTATGTAATCTTTGTTCCAACGAAGATGCCATGTGCAACAAAGGAGGTTGCAAAGATGTTCTTTAAGAATGTTGTAAATTAATGGCATCTCCCCTTGAGCATTGTGTTGGATAGAGAAACAAGGTTCATAGCGCAGTTTTGGATAGAGTTGTTCTAGCTTGTTGGAAACAAGTTGTCGATGAATTGAAGTTATCATTTGTAAACTGATGGGAAGACAAAACATATCAATGGACTTTCATAGGATTACCTAAGGCATCTTGTTCATGCAGGCCAATCAAATCGACCATAGTTGTTGGATGCAACCTGGTTTAGTCACATTATGTAGAAGAGTTCCATGACAAGATACTGTTTGTTTGAGTTGGAAAATGGATAGCAATTGTTGGCACCCCACACATTTATACAAGGATACTATGGACACAACCCATTTGCCGTGGGGTTCATGAAAGGATGGCAAGACATATTGGGAATGGCACATCTTTTGATGATGCGTGCAGCTAAAAGGATGAAACATTGGGCAAATCTTGGCATAAGGGAGACAAAATTTCAAGTTGGTGACTTTGTCCCAATTAATTGGGGAGAGGGTAGTTCAAACCATCAAGTGGCATGACCGATGCTTCGCTATAGTGGTTTGAAGGACAGTTCAAAATGCTTAAGAAGATTGGAAATGTCACATATGGATTGGAGTTTCCATAACAAATGAGAGCTTTCCATCTAGTTTTCCATATCATTCAATTGAAGCCCTGTAGGATTGATGAAGGTAATCCTAGCAGAGCTGACCCATCCAAAGCCCCTGTGTTGATCTTAGATGGAACAAAAGTAGAAGTGGACAAGATACTAGCACACAAGACAACTCACTTCGACAAGAATCAAAGGCAAGAGTGCTTTGTCAATTGGAAAGATAGACCTAAAGAGGAGAAAAGTTTAGAAAGGAGAGAAGCATTGTGGTAGCATGAAGACTAGGTCTGAGAGTTAGAGAAGTAGAAGGTTGGATCACGTAGACAAGTGTTTGTTGGATGTTTACAAGACGATAACAAGTTTAGTGGGGGAGGATGCAAGGCCTTCACCTACAAATGGCAATAAGCACCCCTAACTTATCAGTTAAGGCAGACGCAAAAGGTTGTGGCTGTAGGTTGCAAGGCTAGATGATGTTTGTCTGGTCATTGGATGGAGTGATGAACCATCTTAAATTGCCTTTATACAAGAATGGGACATTTCTGGTGAATTGCAAGGAACCTTAGAAGAAGGTAAAGGCAAGACACTTCTACTATATAAGGAGCACAACTCAAGCGTGTTAAGTCATCCATCAAGTGGCGATTCAAGGGTGGACAAGGAGATATGTGATTCTGTTGATCCTTGGGGTTGACACAGAATTACTTCGACATTGGTTGAGTGAATTGTTGAAGAGACGGGACTTGTAGGAGGCACACCTATGGATGCTTTAGGGGTTGGATTGACAAATTTTGTAGACAGTTGTGCGTTGAATATTTGTATTCTGTAAAAGAGCTATAAGTAGTTGGCCACATTCTCTTGTTCTTTCTGTATAAAATTATTCATATTAATAAATTTAAAGCATCTACCTTTGGAGACGCCTATACATGTGTGTTTTGGATTCTTTACTTGGATGAATGCTATGTTCCTTGTGATGCATTGTTTGGCAGAGTACTGTTGAATAATTGGCTTAGTGTAAAATTATTGATGCTTTAAGGCCAAAATTGGGCGTGTGCCTCTTGTTAGAAGAACTTGATTGCATTAAACCTAGTTTCACATTTAACACATTGTAGTTATGGGAAAACCTTAAGTGAAGAGGCATAGTCTGGTTGTAGTAGGCCGCAGGCGTAGGTTGGCCAAGCCCTTATGGTCGAGGCAAGGCAGTGCCACACAACCAAGGATGATAGAAAGAAAAATTCCAGGCAAGACTCTTAGGTCTGTGATAGGTAGTCCTTGGAATTATGATAAATGTTTGAAAGTAATCAGAAAGTCCTGAAAATATTTTGATTCAAGACTGGTCTAGGACCAATTTATGATGAAGCAATTTTCCAAATATGCTTTGCAGAGTTTATCACTGCTACAATTCAGTAACTTTGGATGAGAGAGATTGAGTTGTGTTTATCTTAGTATGACATTGTACACAACTTTAAGATTCGGAATGTTAATTATGAAATCATCCCAGAAAACAAACAAGAGTGGCAATATCCTGATTTTATTTCAATATTAGTAGATTTGAGGAAGCGGTTGTGGTATCCATTGTAGATATTATATACCCTTCCACTTTTTGTACTGCTTTTTGTAAATATTATTCCGTATTTTTCAAAAAACAAAACTTATGAAATAGCCTACAACAGTGATTTAGAGCAGCCAGTTACGTACTAAGTCATACTTAGTCGATATTATCAAGTGAGCCGGGTGATGAGAACAAGCACTTGTTCACTATTCAAAGTTCAGAAGTCATTCATGCTTCTTCTGGGAACTTTTTGTTATTTTTTTTGTAAACACGTGTTCATACCCCCTCGGGGAAATTGTAAAAAATGTCCTAGCATTTAATTTTTTATAAAAGGCTTGGCTTCCCAGACTTAAGCATCAAGCCGACTAGCCCAGAGTGTTTTTCCCTCGGTTATTATTGGTTGTTGAACAAACGACTAATAATTTCTGAGTTTTTCACTCACACCTCCAAAGTTGGGGTAGTCGTCTTGGTGTCTTGGCCTTACGAGGTTATTAGAGCTTTTGTGTTAGTTTTTTTCAACATGCTAGGCATTGATTTTGAGTCGTATGGACATGTGCTAGGCCCCCTTAGAGTTTTGTCTGTTTTCGAAGAAATAAAAAAATTCTGCAAAATTAGGCCATATTTTAATGGTTTAATTAGAAAATTTCAAAATGTAATAAAAGTCAGATACGGGGTCTGTTTCTAACATGGAGACACTCCTTTTCACACCTGGAGCGTCCACTTTACCTCAAAGACCACTTTCCACACCAGTCGGGTAGCTGGAACACCCCGTGAAGCATTATTCAGCGAAAGATGCATTAGAAGAGCATTTTAATGCTAAATTTCAGCAAATTGGCACCATAGTCAAAGTTTGAAAAAGTGAAAAAATTAAAAAATATTAAAAAAAGGTGACTTGGCATGGGTCCCTTAAAGGCTCACGCTCCCTTTCAAACTTAAGTTTATGTTAAACATTTATTTAAAAGTATGGTTTATAATTTAAAAGCTCACATGGATGGAGGTTGACGTGAGCTTTCAAGCTAGCGAGTGGGAAAAGAGAGGTGGACCCCTCCCACTTTGTAATTTCATTTTGCTTGGTTCTTAACTTTGGACCCATTTTAAAACTTAAATCTTTGTTTTATTTGTTGAGAGTAGTAAGACTTTGGATATAAATATCGCATGCATTGCTTGGGTGACATCACCCATTCCCTCACGTCAACCATAGTAAAGGAGCTGTATACTCACGCGTGAAGGAGAGGATTGATGCCAATGGATGGTGGTAGATCTTGTTGGGTGGTTGATTGGGTGAAGTGGCAGTTCCTCTTCAATTAAACTCCAAATTAACTCAATCAAGCTCAGTGTGACTCCTTTTCAACTCAGTTGACTCTGAGTGCATCTTCAGTGTCGGTAGCCCCCAAGGTCTTGGCTTTGGCTATAAATAAAGCAGCCTTTCTCTCTTCCAAGCTAGTTAGAGTTGGATGAAGGGGCTTGCTAGTTGTAATTGATACAGTATTTTGTGATTTTGCTGCAATAAAGAAAGCTTTGGAGGCTAATGGTGTGGTGCAATTGTGTGTGGGCCATTATTGTCTAATCTTCATGAGGTAATGTGTGGTGTTTCAAAGTTTTGCATCTTGAATTATGAACTTGGCTGAACAAAGATTGTTCCCAATCATTAGAAATAGAGGGCTATAAGTAAGTTTACTTGTTTCTTCTATTTTGAATACGTGTAATTAGAGATCTGGATCTGACATGTTTATAAGTTTATATGCATGTAGTTTTAGTCTCAATTTATGTGTAATCACCAGATCTCACGGGTTTGCAAGTCTTTGAGTGATTTATAGGTTGCTTGGTTGGGAAGAATCGTGGATCTAGTTTAACTCCGCACTACTCTCGACATCTTTAAACGACATAGTCCCTCGGCATCCCACTACAAAGCCTTTGAGTTAGCCCTTTGCGGCAACAAGCCTTTCCTCTCCATATCTCTTCCTCCCTCTAAATTTAAAATTTTACGTGGTTACTTGGTTCATTGTCTTCAGATCTAGTTGCAAGAGTAATATTTTACATAGATCTGAGTTCTAATCTAGATCTAAGCCTCTTTTAAAGCTATATTTTAATTAGATCTAGCCAGTAAAGCCTTTTCTTTCAAGCCAGTAAAGTCTAAAGATATTTTTTTGATGTTTTCAAAGTTATATCTATCATAAGAGTGCATATCATATTGTCTGCCCAAAAGGCAAGCCAAGATCCCAAGGAAAGCTTGCTTTCCTCAGTTCCCGTTTGCTCTGTTTTCTTACTTTTTTAACTTAGAATTTTTTGGGCACTTTTTACTAAACTTTGCTTGCTGGTTTTTAGCAATTCTGTTCGAAAAGAAGAGGATACGCTGCCCAAAAACCAATTTGTGGGCCATCCGGAGCTTCCAAGAGGCTTCCCCCTTAGATGGGCTTCTTTTCCTTATATTCTGTAAGCCTTTGGATCCTAGATAACAAGGACAAAAGAGCATTTTTGCTAAGGCATTGTAACCGAGTAATAAAAAGCAAGTTTGAGTAGACTCTTTCGAGCCAACTCCCCATCCCCCCAAGGGGGATTCTACGTTTTGTGTGTTTTTTTTATTTTTTCAATTTTTTCTAGTTTAGTTGCATTTAGTAGCATTGTATACTTTAAATCATAAGCTTTTCAATATCTTTTATAAATTCAAAGTAATCATACTACTTACCCCACGACTTCCCGATTCACCCGAAAGGGGAAAGAGATGTGTGGTAGGATTAATTAGACAATCCGTGAGTTGTGTTTTGCATTTTTCTATTATCTAAAATTAACCCCTCCTCGCTTTCTCGATTGAGGTCCATTTGGACCGAAAGAGATTCCTAGAGGTTTTCCTTTTTTAACAAAGAACAACACCTTAAAATACTTCAATTTTTTCAAAGCTCTGTTGTGTATGCTCTGCACTGGCTGCGGTTCATCAGATCAACCGGCTGCATCAAAAGCAACATGGGTGACTAGAGTAATTAGATCTCGCATCTTTCAATTAACCTCCCCAGGAGAAAATCCAACGCCTCGATTTAAGTCGTTGCAGTTGCAAATTACCCAAAGGAAGTAGGAACAACTGGGCAGAGACCTCGAAGCATAAGTTAGACTACACCCTTGCAGTGTAGTGTTGAACAACATCTCCGAGACTCCAACTAGCCTACCTATTCCTTGTGGGTAGCTGTATCAGTTAAGGGTTTTGGACATACTCCCCGTACCCTCTGGGTATATCGGGAGTCCCCTTCCCCCCTAAGTAATCAACTCATCATTCATTAACTTAAAATTTGACCAAGAGCACTTGCAACATCCTTTTCGCATTTCAACAGCAGTTTAATTTTGTGGACTCCATTATTTGGTACTGGTCTATTTTTGATATTATCATATGCTTCCACATGTTTGCTTATCAAATATTAATTTGCATGTTGTTGTGGTGTAATAAATCTTGAAACTATCTTGTGTTAAATTCACTTATCGAAGCTCCTAAGTAACTTATTTGATCATCGTAATCACTAAAGCCTAAAAGCCTTAGCAATTAATAGGGTCTTCCCCCCTTGGCTTCGTTAGGAGTTGGCCTAAACGGAGGAGTCAAGAACAAGGTTACAGCCTTGACTCGAGACTTTCCCACAGGGACACACCGAGCGGCTTGAGAGGCAGCAACACAGCCCAAGTGGACCTAATGGTGAAGAACATGTATTTCCTTCTTGGAGGTCATATGTTCAAATCTAAAAGGGGTAGGGTACATACATATCCATAGACTAAGCAGAGAAATCGCTATGCAAAGGAGATTCTTTGTCCCACAAACAAGGGGATTTCATACATCAATTTGATTTATAGTGAGGCCGTGACCTTAAAATTAGATTATTAACATTTTATTATTAAAAAAAGTGTCTTAGATCAATCATTTTTGCTTGTCTCAAAAAGGTGTGTATCATACAATCAGTCCTAGATGTTGTTATCCACTTTTTTGTACCATAGTTGGGTTACCTAAGGAGCCGCCGGTTGACAAACACGTTCAATGTTTGATTCCATTGTATCAGATGATCCGCCTTCATGTCTAGCAAATATTGGCTAGTCAGTTTTTCATTTGAATAATTTTGACCATGGCCCTGCGAGGTTTGTAATAAAATGTGCTAGTAGGGTATTTTTGAGTGGTTCAGTCTCCTAAGACGTAGAATCTCAACTAAGGTATTCCAGGGAGTTTTTTGCCCTTGACAATTATGCTTTGCCTATAGCCGAGTATAATTCACGAGGTTTTCTCCCGCTTCCTCCAAAGCTGGAATGCCCGATGTTGAATTTTGGGCCTTGGGGGGTTATTAGAGCCCAACTGATTGTTATAAACCTACTAGGCATTATTTGAGTAGAGCATGATCTTGTCCTAAGTCATTGGGACCTTTAAATTTTTTTCGAAAAAATCTTTTTCGAATGGAGAAAACAAATTTTAAATTTTTTTTTTAATTTTTTTATTTTCCCTAAGTTTTTTAATTAATTTTTCCATGAATTAAATGGAAAAAACCCGTTTGTAATAAGTCGGTCATCTAGACCCCGAATTCAGTGATTGAAGGCTCTAACCTTAAGCCAAAAATCATTCTTGATCGGCCAGCCAGTCAGATCCAACTTTCGGATCATCAATCAGACACAACGCCATTTTTCTCAAAAAAGTCATTTTCGAGGAAAAAAATGATTTTTTATTAAAAAATGATTATTTTGGAGAAGATTAAAAGTCTCCAAATTAATCCAAATTCAGCGAAATAAAAGGCTAAATGACATCTCATTGGGCATTTATGATGATTGGAGTTATCATAACTCAACTTCAGTCAGCATTCAGTGAGTAATTAATTTATATTCAGTTAACGGATATGTCATCTCCAGCTAAACTCTCGAATTGGATGAGATGGAGGGCACTCATTGGTTTGATGATTTGATCGAGGTAAAGACTAAAGATAACAGCAATGGTGGCCTCTCTAGACCTAGCAATGGCTCCTCCATACCTAAGTTGTGGCCAGTCCGGTTAGGTCTAGGCTCTCAGTTATGTGACCGAGTCGATCAGGTTATGTGATTTGGTTTTAGGGTTTTAGCTTGATCTCATTGTATAAATAGAGGCTCCTTTAGCTCTATTCGGATGGACTTTTGTAGCAGAGTTACTCTGAGAAAATTGTATCAAGCATTTGCTTTGAATTGTTAATAAAGATTCGACTTTGGAGGTCCATGGGTTCTCGGATGTGGTAGCTTTTATAAATGGTTGAGGTGATATTGTCTCTAACCCCTATTTCTTCAAT
>LPNX010700659.1:342235-361324 GCA_001517045.1 Pseudotsuga menziesii | reverse complement strand
GTTACCGGTCACTTAGGAAGCCCTAGTTTACTTTTTTCAACCTTTAGGCTTCCTCCCCATTGCCTTGTTTGGCTTGCCTTTACTTCTTCTTCTTCGCTGCCCCTCTTTTTACTTTAGTTTGCAGCCGCTTTTCCTCTTTTTGGACAGCCATCTTTTGCCCTAGTTTTGGACCCCTTTTACCCTAGTTTTTTGACCCTAGCTTCCTCATTTTTGGACAGCCCTCATTTGTTTGTTCGCTGCCCTCTTTTTTACTGTTTTGCAACCTTCTTTTTAGACAGCCCCTTTCCTTCATTTAGGACAGCCCTCTTTCCCACCTTTTCTCTCTCCTCTTCTTTGGTTTTTCTTCTCTCTTTTTCCTCTTTTTTCATTGCTGGTTTTTGCCCTTTTTTTCGAGTTTTTAATGTGTAATTTGTCTTTAAAGTCTTAACTAATGCATAACGTTTAAACTGTTCAAAGCTCTTATTTGCAGGAAGATTCGAGAAAAGCCCAAGGGCTTAAAGCAAGCAAGAGAGCACGCAAGAAGTGCAAAAAGAACAAAAAGACTTTCTCCCTCTTCTTTCATCCCTTTCTTTCCCTATTCTTCCAAAAAAGGCAAAGAACAAGTCATTATGATCATTGTAAAAAATAAATAAAAAGGCTAGTGGAAGCAAGTCTCCCATCTTTTCTACTTCCCTTATTTGGGGGAAGTGTGTCTTGTGTTCATTTTCATGTTTTCTTAGTGTAGTTTTAACTTTAAGCACTTAGCTTAGTTCTTTTGATTAGACTTAGTTTTCATTTCCACTAATTGCTAGATTAGACTTTATTAATTACACTGTAGTATCTTTCTCTATAATTGTTAATCTTAAAAAGAACCAAAATCTCTTGAATCTCACCATAAGGTGGATCAAGAGTGCTCTCTGTCGGAGAGTTTAATAAACCATCTTTGCTTTACGTTCATGTTGTTTTCTAATTCAATTAATTAATAAGTAAGACTCTTGAACTTGCAGAAACACAAGTCAAGAGCACTTTCTATCGAAGAGCATCATTAGTCTTGCATCATCCTTGCATTAGGCATCTAGATTAGATAAGACTCTTGAACCTCTGTCATAAGACAAGGTCAAGAGCGCTCTCTGTCGGAGAGCTTAATTAATTGACTTAATAAAATTTTGCAACTCAATTCCCCATAATTAATTAACTTCATTGATCATCCTTCACCTAGTATGCTCTGTCGACTTTCGGGTTGGGCTCATACTCAGAACGATGAACGGACTTGTTAAGTTCGTGCAAGAGAAATATAATAAAACTTTACCCCATAACCAACGCACCGGCGTTGTCTCGATAAAATACCCAGGTAGTGGGCAAATTCCAAGTGTGGACGCCGAGCAACCCAATCTAAACACAGTTGGTTAAGTTATTGAACACCTAGCTGTGATTCTAGACAGGTCCGTCATGTCTTCGAACGAAGCCACTGAAGGTATTTTCGGTTAGGATTTCCAGACACCTTAAGCAAGATCACCATTAAAATCTTTAAAACCTACCAAGAGCATTTGCACAATCTAATACTCACCAGCTTAATTCCTAGACTTATCCATTTTATTTGCGCATTTCGTTGACTCCATAAGGCACTGGTCCTTGGTTATATGTGAATAATTATCTATCTTGATCAATTGTCTATGGTTCATTTCAATTGTTATATCTGAATGCTTGGTTAAAAGTCTGGAATCTTTGCTTATCTATGTAATCTCTTGTTAGCCACGTGGATTGCTTCTGATTAATTGTCATTCTCTTAATAAAGAAACACTTCAAATCATAATAAACTCCTAAGTAACACCCATTCACATCCGCAACTAAGTAAAACACTTTAACAACTTAAGAGCCTTAGAAAACTCTTTTGTAGGGACTACCCCCCTTGGCTTCGTTATGAGTTAGCCTAAACGGAGGAGCTAGGTGTAGGTGACAGTACCTAGCTCTGTGTTTGCCCCCAAGGTCACACCTCTCCCACTTTCTCAAGTGAGGAGACAGCTTTCATTAGATTTCTGCTGCTGGTGTGCAATCGGCAGACAACAAATGCCACTAGCATTAAAGAATGTTTATCAATACAATACCTAATAACAAATAGATTTGAAATTTACAAATTAATCACACAGACAGATTAGGAAAAAACATGAATAATAAAGATTGCAGAAGTTCCTACTTTATATCTAGCAAAAAAAATCTATAACAAAATTTTAGTGGCATGGTTTTGAATTTTGTGGTAAAAGAATTTTGAACAGTTAAAAAGTATTGTTTGGGAAAGTGGACTATTTCTCTGGATTTGTACTTACTATGTATTTGCTGCTGTTTCTCAATAGGGAGAGGATTTGCTGCGTGACAGTGGTATTCCTTATACAGTAATACGGCCTTGTGCTCTCACTGAAGAACCTGCTGGAGCTGACCTTATTTTTGAGCAGGGAGACAATATTACGGTAGATGCATAACTATACCTTTCTTGCAGAGTTATTATCCAATCAAGAAGCTAGCTCTTTCATTTCAATGTCTTCCATGCCTTTATGCCTTAACTACATTGTTTGCATCCAGCATTGGTTAAAACTTAAAATAAGACACACTTGATACCGTAGTTTTTAGGATCCATGATTTCTGCATTGTATACAATGATTAGATCAAATACTCAGCCTCTTTCTGGTGATAGAAAAGACATAATGAAGGACAATCAGGGACAACATCAAATTGTAGAAAAAATTATACCCTGAAACAAGACAAACAAGTAATTTTTTGAAGTAATAGATTTTAAGAAATAAAGAAAAATGTCTATTCAACTTTTGTTTTATGAAATCAGGGAAAAATTTCAAGGGAAGAAGTGGCTCGCATTTGTGTTGCTGCACTGGAGAGTTCATATGCATGTGATACCACATTCGAGGTTGTAATGACATCCCTTTCAGCCTTATTAGATTTTGAAGGAACTCCATATTGTATTCAACCAAAATCATTGATTCATCTATTTCATGCACACTTGCAGGTAAAGAGTGTAGTTCCATTCAGTGAACCTTTCAAAATCGACCCGAACAATCCCCCCGCTGAGAAGGATTATGACATATTTTTCCAATCGTTGAAAAAAGGCATCACTGGAAAAGAAGCATTGGAGAAAAGTCCAGTAGCAGTATAAGATCATGAATGCCCTTGTTTTTATTAAAATATATCTTAATGGTAATCGCATGATTCAAATGCGCCTGCCATGTATTCCTTGCTCTACCAGAACAATTCATCAAAAAGAAAGCAATATTGGTGGTAATAATAAAAACTGATTTTATGCTATCAAGTAGTTCACTGTAGTGACCCCTTTGTTTCAATGAAGCTATCATGACCATTAGAAGTCCAAGTTATACGTTGTTATATAATCTGGGACAAATTTTCAGATGGCATGTCAGTTACATGAGAATGGTTACTACAAGCAGATCTTTGCAGAGTGTACTGAAAGGGCCAATTTCTTATTGACCTCAAAAGGCCAGAATTATATGGTCCTGCAAATTCAACATTATTTTATTAAAATATGGAAAGCTGAGATCATGTTATTCTGAATTCTACTTGCATTCTGGAATTGAAGTTTTATAAATTGTATGTATGCTTCCTGGGAAATTTGAAAACAATGAGCATTATCCTAAATGGGGTCGTATTTGTGAATATATCATTACCATTTTTAACAGAAACAAGAAGAGAAGATTTGTTGTAGATTTAAAAGTATTAATACATTGGCCCTGCTGTAGTGGTAAGGCCACTGATTGATCTTGCTGCTAATGTGGCAGCTTGACTAGTTTATACTAACTGACTCTGACTTCATGATAACAGCTAGCTTATATATATGTGTGTGTGTGTATGTGTGTGTGTGTGAAAATTACATCTCATATTAACAGAAAAGTATTTCTAATTTACATTAGCAAAACAAAAGAATGGAACAGTAGATGCAATGGAGCTTATAACTTCTTCCTTGGAACTACTAAAACTGAAATAAAATCAGAGTATGCAGCTGTATCTAGAGACCTAGCATCCTAAACGAGCAAAAAACCTTTGGCTTACTGCTGCATGCATACCTCATCCCACCACAGATTGCAAAAAGCAGACAGAGAACTGACCTCATTATTAAAAACAGGCTTACAATGTATCTTTCTGGTAGACTACAGCGCAGAGATACACAGACAATGCCAGATATCCATAAAAGAAGAGTGGACCAAATTGCCAAAATCACCAAGAACAATTGCACGCCAATGCACCTTCCCTTGGAGGACTGAACACAGTTCCAACAACTTCCACCAAACTGGGAGTCCCTAAACATTTGTTTCACCATTTTAGAATGGTTACAGACAAGGCAGAGGCCATCAGAGAGACCACTCTTCACCAACCAGGCCTTGGAGAAGAGTCCCTGATAAACAACAAGCCCCACAAACATCCTCAGCATGTAGGACAACTCCATAAACCATATATATGCAAGCGACAAATCCACCTATCCTTTGGGTCCAAGACCACACACCAAGCATTAAGAACAAGAGCTAGCTCATGGCATTGATGCAGATATGAGGTAGAGCTTCCAAGGGTCATATTGCTAAAGGGGACGATCGAAGATCCACTCCCAATCCCGACAAAGTGGTCCTAGCATGGAAATATTCATCTTGGATACATCCTCTCATAGGATGATCCCAACAAGATTAGTAATGGTGGGACGGTCATGGTAGCAAGCCATGTAAACGAGCCAACATGCACCAATTCTTCCAGGAGCATGCAATTGGGTCTTGTTGTCACATCCATGTTAGCTGGAGCTACCATGATGCAGATCCTATACCAGAGCATAGTATGAGCATGAGCAGAGCTATGCAGTATTGATCATTGGCTAAGTCACCTGACACAAGGACATGGGACACGAACGACACGAAAATACGAGTGTCCGACACGGACATGGTGACCCCTGTATTCAAGACACGGAGGACACCTTATATATATCATACTTACCAAACTCGTAATCGGCAATAAATAGGCGAGGCAAAAGAGCAAAGAGTGTTAATCGGATCGGGAAAAAATCAACAAATACAAAAAATTAAATATATGCCTATATTTCGAGTTAAAAAAACATTTTTCATAAATATTCAAAATAGCAATATCCATATACTGCAAAATATCAATAGATGTCCAAAATATATCAACTCACATAAAAACTAAAATCGATTTTTTATACCCTAGTGTCGGCGGTTGAGTAAAATTGGTTTTTTATGCCCTTGGTCGTGAATCATGACTCCTTTGTTAAGTCTGTTCGATTCCCTATTCTAAACTCCTACCTCAAGTCCTTCATGCCTGACCTGCTATTGAGTGCTGAGTAAAGTGTAAAAACTAAAACAATGACAGTTTGTCTGCCCGTCGTTGTTGCTCTGTCCAGGACTGCTCACGTCGCCCAAAAGTTCGAAATAGCGACAGTGTGGCTTTCAAATGGCGTTTTAAAGGCAACTTCAATTCACAACAAGGGTAAATCGCATCTCCAACTCGTCGAGCCGAGTTTAAATCGACAATTTATTTTGGTTCAATCGCGTAAAATCAAGAAGCCCGAGTTTGACTCGGGACGAACAGAATAAGCTCGTTTAGATGCTGATCCGAGTCAAACTCAGAATAATCGCGAGTCAATTCTCGATTCCTGTTACTATGATATATATATATATACAGTGTTCCACAGCGAAGCGTCCTGTAGGGTTGGGGACGTCCCCCTTGAATTTCCATAAAATTTGGGGTGGTCTCCACGTGTCCTAAATGTGCGTTTCCCCACTCCCACGCCCCTCCATCCCAAAAACTTGGGCTAACATTTTATATATATATACATAATTTAAAAATATAGACATACAGATCCAATTCTTTTTAGAAACTAGAACATTTACAAATATTCAATAGAAGTTACTAATTAGAATCGATACACAATACACATTTTGTCATTCACAAATCACAATGAGACAAAGATGATAGCTCAAGATGTCAAAACCATATTTTTCATTATGTCATCAAAATCAAAATGCATTACATAGATGTCAAAATGCCAATGGCAACTAGTAGTAGTAAATAGTAAATACAAAAAGGGGTAGATCATAGATGAGATCAATATGGAAGAATCTCATCTGTCAATAGTCCTCCTCCATGCCTAAATCAACAAACTCATCACTGCCCTGACCCTCATCTTCCTCTCCTCCTCTCTACCCATCTGACAATCTACATTTGTTGGTGTGGAGGATGACCCCTCCATAGGATCACCATCATCAAAAGTGACCGACTCTATCATTGGATCATTAAGATCCATGTTGGCTAATGCCAACTCAGTACTGTTGTCCAAACCTATATCATCGGTAAAGACAACCCACATCTTTGTCTTTCCCTTCACCCACTCCTCCCTCTTCCTATAAATAAGACGAAAGTTGGAGTGCACATACACCATCGTCTCTGCCCTAGACTACTCAAGCTTGCTCTTCTTCAAATTGTACAAGTTTCCATATGTGCTCCAATTCCTCTCACAACAAGACGATGAAGTAACTTGAGAGATGAGCCTCAAGGATATCTTCTGTATAATAGGGCATGTTGCCCCATGAGTTTCCCAGCAAACATAGGGTTTCTTAACCCCCATGTCTCTAAGCACCTCATAGCCTCCAAATCTCCCAGTGGAAATGGAAAACTCTACAAAGCCCTCCTCCACCTCTTCAAGTAGGTCTCTATCCTGAATAACCGTCTAAATGCTATCTTCCTCCCCTATGAAATCTCTCCATTCATGTGAGGAGGGACTTTGCGTGAGAGCCCTGACCCACTATTGTGCCAATCATGACCATAGAACTTGGGGTTCAATGAGTGGGCCAAGCAATGCAAAGGTGTGCAATTCTTATCCCACCTGAAGATAAGAATATTCTGTATGGTGGACCATAAGTTCTTTGTTGATGTCTCATACTCGACACACATTCTCCATAACAATGGTCCTCATGGACTCAATCATGGAATCCCACTCCGCCACTCAATTCAATTATCCATGAATGTGTTTTCTTCATTACTTGAATGAATATTATATGAAAACAGAATTCATCTTTGATAGATGCTCTGTTTCATTCCTTTCAAGTAATATCATGGTTTTCCTCTAAAGTCATTTGCAGAATTCATCCTTGATAGATGCTCTGTTTTGATGGATTGTTTCACTCCTTTCAACTTACAGCGTTTTAATAAATTATATGTCTAATGAAAGTGCATTAACCTTGCCTCTGAGATCTGCATTCTCTACAACCAGTTTCTTGATAATTTTCATCGGGTTTAATCACATAGACTCCATGCCCAATGGTTCGTTTTTACCCTATCAACCATAGTCAGATTTAAAGCCTTGTTTTATTGAAGATCTAGCCATTGTACTGAAAATTAACCAATTGCTATAGTGACCTTGAGTAACTAAGCTATAAGTGAGAGCCCTCTCTGGGTTGGAAGGGCTAGCTTCCAATCTAAAAGCTTGGTTTGAGGTTACCTTAGGGATATTCCTAAACAGCCTAGTGATTTTCTGAGTGATAACATTTTGGTGCCGTTGCCAGGGAATGAAGATGAAATCTTCCCTGGGAGAAACGACAAAGATTAAAGCTTATTGCTGATGGTGAACAGTGGTTAAACACATAGGTTGTGTATCATTCACCGGGTGACTCCATGTTCAGCAGAATCCAGAATTCAAAGCTTTCATGGTGACTCCACTGTTCAAAGAATTAGTAGCCTGAAGAAGTTTTTGGTGACTTTACTTTCTCAAGATGGATTCTCAATCTGCAGGGTATGCTCCTATGAATTGTACTCATATTCCTGGCTTTCCAAATCGCTTTCCTCATATAGATTAGCAGACATATTTGTCAAAATTCAGAGATGAAAAAGGGGATGATGCTGCTCTTCATTTGGTCAAGTTTCATATGCATATACGTAAGCTAAAGGTTGAAATTCATGATGATTGTCTCATGGAAATGTTCATAGTATCTTTTGAGGGAAAGCAAGATCCTGGTATGAGAGGTTACCACCTGCTAACCTTTACTCTAAAGGATTTTCACAGAGTATTTTTTGAGTATTACAAAGAATCATATCCACCTTTACTACTGGTTGAAAACTGTTGTGAACATGTTGAAAGTTTCATTCAGCATCTTGAAGATATGTATGGTGATGAAGAGTTTATGGACGAAGAAATTCAAAAAGCCTTGTATGAAAACCCTTTTCAATATCAATGAGAAATGTTAGAGACTAATTGCCATCATATTCAGGAAAACTTCCAGCAAACAGTAGCTTCTCCCTTGGATGAAAACGGAACAGATCAGGATAGTCAGTCAAGCTTTTCTTGATATCAATCATTCTCCGAGTTTCAAAGGCAGATTTCTGAAATTGTATGTACAGAAAATTTAGACAGTAAGCCTACATATGACAGAATTTCAGGTAAACAATAACCAGAATATGATATTTTCGAAGGAAATTTTCAGGAAGAGGTAGATGAGAATCATAGACTTCAAGATCAGCTAATCAATTATTCTTTGCTAGAAAATTCTATCACAGATTTGCAACAAGACAGTGAGCTCATTTTTAATGGAGAATTAGTGCTTTTCACATGATAGTTATGAAATAGAACTTGAGGAAAGCAGTGAAACTCATTTTGATGTTCTTGTTGAAATACATGAAGGATCATTTTCAGATATTCCTCAAATACATGTTATGGATGTTCCATTTCAAGCTGTTCAAGAACATACAAATATTTAACTCGATGTAGATTATAGGAAAGATAAACGTAGCGCTTCTTTTTCTTTTGCAAATGACATTGAGTCTGATAAAATGGAGGGAACAACGTCTAAAAATAAGGATAGCCCTGTTCTTTTTGTTGATCATCAAGAAAAGGTAATGATTCATGTTCTACAATATCCTTTTACAAGTCTATTACAATCTTCAAGGAAGGTAAACTTTGCTGTATTTATGGACTATAAGTATCAGTTTTTCCTGGAGTTTGAGTTGCCAATTTTTAAGTTTTTGTTTGGAGAAGCTGAATGAAAGTTTCAGTAAAGTAGCCATTTGCTTGACTGGCTGCATTGGATCTCTGATGTTACATGATCTAACAATTGTCTCAGCAGCTTAGAGTAGGTTGTTTTTTTTAATAAGCTCACAGGAGTGAACATGTTTCAGTTTCCAGCTTGCAGTGGTGATTTCAGTTGCAGTTTGTTATCAGATTACAGTGAGAGTTGATTTTCAAAGTACAGATTTTAGTTTTTAGTTGAGAAACAGGTACAAGTCACAATTAAAGGATTCAGGATTTGAAATGGTTGAATGGATAAGGCACTCGGTCTGCAGGTTCTTTGCTACCTCACAGGGAGGATAGCATTCCCATTGGAACCAATGTTATCACATGCAAAAAAAATTGTAAACTTTTGTAAAAATTTGACAATTTGGCTTTAAAAAAATTAGTTTTTACGGGCTTTGTACACTATCAGGTTTTTACAGGCTAATATGCAACTTTTATGTTCTTTTTATAAAACATATTGGGCCCGAGAGCCAATCTCCAATTCTTATCGAGTTTTGAGATTTTGAAAGTCAAGCCTATGTTATATAGCCACGATCCTAGCCAAATCCATAATACACAATACCAAAGCTCATCGCCAAGTCAAAGCTCAAGCATCAAGCGCGCATGTTGACATTAGGCCACGAGGAGGAACAACCCACAGGAGAGCAATATGGGTGCACTATGCATCGACATGCAATGTGAACAATGGTACATTTAAACTCTTAAAATCATTTTTGCCTAAGGCATGCGGGACATCGCCCATTGCGCAAATAAATAAAGTTGCATAAACATTTATGCCCGAATCCAGATGTCAAGAGATGTTCCAAAGGAAAATCAAATCTCGACAGAAGTATACAGATGCTTGGTTTTTGTAGTGGTTGGAAGATAACGCACAGGTGTTGAATGTCCAAATGTCAAGCTCGATTGCAAATCTCCAATCTGTCATACGTTACCAAAGGTTGTGGGCCCAATATTCTGGTCCGGATCAGTTCAGGGGTTTCAGCAGAGATGTTTGATTAATTTGTCAAATGTCTATTCTCCCGAAAATATTCATTCGTTAATTTTTTCCACGGCAAGCTGGATCCTCATCATTTCATTCAAGAAGAAGAAAATATTTTAACGTTGGTGAGGCTATAGCCTATGGGACAGACCACCTCGCTCCTTATTTTTTGCAATTCAATCATTTGCGTGTTCAACTTGATGAAGAGCTCCCCAATTTTTCTAGTCGCCTTGTTGAATAAATCATCCCAAGATTTATTTGTGAAGACATTTGCATACCTGTCCCTACTGTCATTAAAGGCTTCAGACTCTAAAATGAAATGCTTTTCTGTCTCCACTTTACCAGCTGTGCAGAAAATACACTCTTTCTGTCCAAGCTTCTTTTGGCCTTTTCCAGCTCCAGGTCTCACAACAGAGTTGATGGGAATTAGTTCTTAATTGAGCAATAACTATTTTTGGCTTTCCAAAGTATATTGGCCCCTATATACCCCTTTTGATGCTGATTGTAGGTAGGGTTAAACTCAAGATATAGATTCAGATTTACTCTCTGAGCAGCCAATTTTAATAGAATATTTGGATCTTCCCCTCCTTTGCAAAGCTTTGATCTTGCAAAAATGATTACAGTTTATGGAAGGTTACAAACACTAGATGCTTTGCTAAAACGCCTTCATGCTGAAAACCATCGAATTCTCCTGTTTGCACAAATGACTAAAATGCTTAGTATTCTTGCGGACCACATCAAATACAGGAAGTACAAATATCTTCACCTGGACGGATCTTCAACCATAATAGATCGTCGTGACATGGTTAGGGATTCCCAAAACGAGCAAGATATATTTGTCTTTTTGTTGTTGAGCACAAAATCAACGACTAAATTTTGATAAGCTTACAGTCAAAGTATTATTTCAAATGTTTAATGGCAAGTTCAAAACGCGCAGAATATGGGAAGATCTACAAAAGCCCACATCATGTCTCAAAGTTATGCCGAGATAAACGACCCGACCACCAAGAAATTTACCCAACTCATGCGATTTAAGAAAGATGGTGGAAACACTTAAATTGGCCGAAGGCTTAAAATAGATTGTGGGACCCACCAAATCTTGAACTCCAACTTCATCAACGACTTGTTTCTATTTCGCTGCTTGAAATTATTCGAGGGTTACCTTATGGATAAAAGATGACCAAAACGCCCCAGTTTTCCGGCAAATTTCTGATCAAATACGGTTAAAATTATGCCTGGAAAGGAGAAGTATATAGGCTAGGCTAACCAAATCGCCCCCAACTGGCCGAAGGAGGAGGAATTCTTGAAATGAAAATGCGATTTTGAGTGTTTAAATCTTGATTTCAACTATCTGTATAGTTTTAAAATGTAGCAATTAGTCTGGAATAAAGAATCCTAATTGCTAAAATTGCATAATATTATAAAGAATTTTAATTGCTGAATTTGCATTATATTATGCAATTTCAGCAATTAGGATTCTTTATTCCAGACTAATTGCTACATTTTAAAACTATCTGTAAAACTATACAGATAGTTGAAATCAGGATTTAAGCATTCAAACTCGCATTTTCAAGAATTCCTCCTCCGCCGGATTTTGGGGGGGCGATTTGGTTAGCCTATATACTTCTCCCCTTATGGGGGATGATGCGAAATCAAAACCGTGGTTTTATCTCACGCAACGTGTCAAGCTCAAATTCATTTCGCTGGATTAAGCGGGATGGATTTAAACCGTTTTTGGTTGATCCAGAATCCACTTGTTGATGTCAGACTTTTGTTAAGGAAAAGCACCAATTGTTGGGCAGGTGACTCACTGGCAAAATCAAAGTGCGCCAAGATGAGAGCCCACCGGAGGTATAAGATAAATCTGCTCATGAAACAAAGTGTCGAGCTATCATCCGATTCTTCTCCAAGTATGGTCATCTGTTGTTATATGCAAGCATAAATACCAAGGTAAAGATTTGGAACGTTTTTAACAGTGGAAAATGCATGAGGAATTACATGGGTGATTCGAAGCTGGTGCGTAACATATCGTTCAGCAATGATGGCTCCAGGTTTTTTTAGCGTTGGGTATGATAGTAATATCAAGCTTTGGGATACGGAGACAAGGAACATGATCTCAACATTCTCCACACGGAAGATTAAATATATTGTGAAGTTCCACTCGGACGAGGATAAGCAAAATGTGTTGCTGGCAGGTATGAGTAATAAGAAGATTGTTCAATGGAACATAACTAGCGGTGATATCACTCAGGAGTATAATCAACATCTTGGTGCTGTAATTATTATTACTTTTGTGAACAATAATAGGAGATTTGTAACGTCTAGTAATGGCAAATCCCCAAGGGTTTGGGAATTCGGCATTCCCATGGTCATCAAATACATCAGCGAGCCTCATATACATCCAATGCCTTCGATTTCTCTGCATCCAAACACAACATGGCTTGCTGCACAGAGTTTGGGTAATCAAATTCTGAAGGAATTTGAGAGAGTGGGAGATCAAAATATAAATTGTTAATTGTTAATCAGTTTTGATGACTTGGACTTCTTGAGACGAATGAAGAATCTAGATAATATCGAAAGATTGATAGATTCCCAGACAGTTTGGCAAAGAATGCTCATTAAAAACCATTTTGTAAAAATTAGTTAAAAATGTTATTTTTAGCACATAGACAGTTAGGGTTCTTTCGGAAGAAGAAGAAGATTTGGTATATAGTTTTCATTTTCTAGCAGTGTATGGGGGTTCGAGTGGGAGAAAAAGCAGACTTATCATTTACAAGACATTTTTGAGCTTAATTGAAATTATCAAGAACAGAAGTACTGGAGTTTGACATATCAGAGATTTGTGTAACGTGCTCTTGTTAGTGTTATTCCTTCTATGTGAATATGTTTTCCTTTCAGTTATCCATGAATGTGTTTTCTTCATTACTTGAATGAATTTTATATGAATACGTAATTCATCTTTGATAGATGCTCTGTTTCATTCCTTTCAAGTAATATCATGGTTTTCCTCTTAACGTCATTTGAAGAATTCATCCTTGATGGATGCTCTGTTTTGATGGATTGTTTCTCTCCTTTCAACTTACATATTTTTGATAAATCATATGTCTAATGAAAGTTTATTAACCTTGCCTCTGAGATCTGCATTCTCTACAATCAGTTTCTTGATAATTTTCATCGGATTTAATCACATAGACTCCATGCCCAATGGTATGTTTTTACCCTGTGAGTTTTTACCCTATCGACCACAGTCAGAGTTAAAGCCTTGTTTTATTGAAGATCTAGCCATTGTACTGAAAATTAACCAGTTGCTTTAGTGACCTTGAGTAACTGGGTTATAAGAAAGAGCCCTCTCTAGGTTGGAAGGGCTAGCTTCCAATCTCAAAGCTTGGTTTGAGGTTACCTTAAGGAAATTCCTAAACAGCCTAGGGATTTTCTGAGTGATAACAACAAGCTTGTGAACAGGACCTACAAGTGGTAGGCCTGAGAAAGCTTCGAGGTTTGGTCTATACAAGATTGTTGGGAATTTGCAAGAAGGCTATTTGCGTTGGTTTCTTTGTATTGACTGTAAAAGAGAAGCATGCATGCGGTTTCCCTTCCTTGTTGTGTTGTGTAAACATTCTTCTCATTAATCGATTATACATGTGTATTGTGGCTTTGTGTAATGGGATTAATGTTGTTATATATCTCGTGATGCGATGGTTACTATTGGTTAAATTGTGAAGTTCGTTATATTGGAAAATTGACCAAGTGTGCAAATTGTTATAACTATTGAACAAAAGAATTGCTAGGATGTTTAAGGTTGTGGTTAGACGCATTCCCCCTTGTCAAATGAACTTGTTTGAGTTGTACTTATTTGCATTTGATGAGCTCAAACCCAACAACGTTGGCTTCCGAAAGAAAAACCAGATTAGGCTTGATCCTTTGCAACACTCCACAAAAAAATTGAATGTGGCTTGGGATCGATATCCCTTTCCCATTCCAGGAAAGTAAGGACAACTTCACTCCAGTGGAATGTGGTTCATTAAAATTGAACGATAAGTAAATGCACTCGAACAATAAGTAAATGGTATTCCTCTCCCATTCCAAGAGAGTAAGGACAACTTCATTCCAAGGGAATGTAGCCTTGATTGCGAAAATCCATCCACTAAGAAGGGCCATAGGCTAGGCAATCAACAATGTCTCATGTACCATAATGCAACACATGAGGCACAATACTTCGTGAAAATTGAACAATAAGCAAATGTGCTTGGAAGTAAGGCGCCAATATGAGTTCGTTGAAATAGCCTCGGCCTCCTAGTTCAAAATGCATTATTGATTAAAAGCTTATGAACCCATGACTTTCCAAATTCAACCACCCCTCAAAATATTATTTGTTATTGACCCAACAAAAGAGTTGAAGTCTTTTCCCTAATTTATTGACTTCGAGCTGGGGGAAGGCGGAGCAACGCCCACATTCTGAGTCCCTCCATTTGACTCTTGTTTTGTTGTGTGGGCAACAACCCCTAGTAGGTAACGTCAATGTCTCCCTCCCCTCGTGCACCTTCGTTGCACCCACTACTCCCTCTAGTGGCATAAGAACTGCGTCAATTCTTTTTGGGGAGTGTGAAACCCTCGTACCCACCTGACACTGAACGATCTCTTCCATGTAACATTGCTCAATAATCGAGACCATTCCCTTTTCTTCCATGACATCCATGCCATCCATTTGTCTTGGAATCAAGGCTCAACCATACAACAAATTCCTCTTTCATCTATACTCCTTGCTCTAGATCTAACGAAGGAAGGGGTGGTCATTCTTCAGAAACACTACAACCTGACCCTACTACACTGATACCAAACTTCGCATTGAGAGAGAACAATTACATGCAGAGATTCATTAACTTAACTGAATCGCATTGCAACAGAATAAATTTCAGTGGAGAGCCATCTTGTTCTTTACTTCGACAATGGTAAACCATGTTCATATCACTTTCACCCACACTAGTCATATGACTGCAGTCATGCACCTATGTGTCTTGGTTGGACACTCACATTTGCAGCAGGAGTTGGATCCCTAGCCTCCCATCCAGCGTAATCTAGTATGTCCTCATGTCATTCACCCATGTGCATCTCTCCATATTGTTCACATCGACACATCCTTTAAATACATGATTTTTATCATCTGCCTTGTGAACACAATTTTCTTAAGAAATTCATCGAGGACCATTTTTTTTTTTTGCAAATTTCATGTCATATGCTTTGATTACACACCAACTAAAAAATTGGATATATTTTTACCATAATTATATAAATGTATAGATTAAAGTTGATGAGATTCACTTGGTTCTATTTTTTTCATGTGTGGAAAAACCTATCCATAATTCAATTTTCAAATTGACAATAAGGACAACCATCATTGGCTGCTATCCACAAATGCGAGTTGACTCATCATCATTATTCAAGGAAAACCATGCCACATGAAATAATTTGTTTGTGGTATGGAAGGAGGCAGGCTTCCACTCACCTCTATTTTTTTCATGTATGGAAAAACCTATCTGATAATTCAATTTTCAAATTGACAATAAGGACAACCATCATTGGCTGCTATCCACAAAAATGAGTTGACTCATCACCATTATTCAAGAAAAACCATGCCACATGAAATAATTTGTTTATGGTCTGGAAGGAGGCAGACTTCCACTCCTGCGAGATGCTTCTTGGTCTTTGGGCCGGTAACTTGTTTCCTTACATCCAAGGAAGACAAGCCCTTAGCTAATCAAAAGCAGCTTTAGGTCTTACTCCAAGAGCAAGACTCACTTAGCTTATATTCAAAAAGTCGCCAAAATATTATTTTGTAGATGGTGTTTTCTCAATTTGTGTTTTACTTTAGCTTTTTTACATCCCACTTTTTAGTCCCTACTAGGCACGGAGTATATTTTCCATTCTAAAGTTAGTGTGCTTTGATTACCTATTATTTCATAGTTTTTACAAAAGATTATTAAATATTTATTTAACAAAATATTAAAAAATATTTTTAATAAATTCAAAATTTTATAATTTCTTTTTATTGGTTGAAAAGTATAATGATGGGAATGAAATCCCTCAGTGTGCAATCTTGTTGTGTGTGTGTGTGTGTATTACGCACACAGGTTTATCAAGACAATTGACCATCTAATGACCGAGAGTGTAGAGCACATATAGGGCAAGCATGCACGGTTTTCTTGGTTCACATGGATTCCTTTTTTAAAGCCTTGGTTTCAAACTTGACCAAGATGCCATGTGGGTATGGGTGTCCATTAATTATCCAAGGATGATCCTAAGTGTGTGCATGGGCATGCATTAACCAAGCATGGGCCAAATGGTATTGGTGGTTGAATAAATAATTGCATGTCATGTCTAGTGTGTCATATTTTGCCATTGGTGGTCTTTGGTTTATAGGGTTTGGATTGGTCATGTTAATTTTATTGTGTTATCACTACTACTAATATAGATGGAGGGTGAAATTTGATAAACTAGGAGCTAGCTCAACCTTCAAAGTTTCATGCTCATCAATCCTCCAATCACTAGAATAGGTTCATGAGACTTCCTCAAAGCACAATCTTTCTCAAAGTTTTTACATCCCTACTTACCATTGTCTTCCTCTATTTTGTAATATCAAACTTGTAGGCCTTTGAAGTCTCAGTATAACCTACAAATAAACTCTTCCAATAGGAGGGATACAACTTGGTACTCTTCTCTACTGATAGATAGATATAAATTGAACAACCAAATATGCATAAATGACTCACCTCTAGCTTCCCACCATTGAATGCCTCATTTTTTATCTCGTCCTCCAAGATCTTGTAAGGACAAATGTTATGAATGTAGATTGTTACGTTGCATGCTACTACCCATTAAAACATCAGGGAATATTGGCCATAAATCATGGCCTTAGCGGACCCTATGATGGATCAATTCTTCTTCTCTACAACCCCATTCTATTATAATTTGTACGCAACAATTAATTTCCTCTTAATTCCTACCTCCTTGCAGAAACCCTTGAAGTCCTTAGAGGTATACTCACCCTCATTGTTTGATCTCAATACTTTGATCTTATTTCCTAACAAATTCTTCACTAGAGCTTTAAACTCCTTAAACTTGTTAAAGACCTCATCCTTAGTCTTTAAGAAGTATATCCAGGTATTGTGAGAGAAATCATCAATGGAGGAAACATAGTATATGCTTCCTAAAATTGATGCTACTTACATCAATCCACAAACAACCAAATGTACTAAATGTACTAGGTCTAGAATCTCCTTAAACCTATGCCCATTGCTTGGGAAAACATTCTTGGCATGCTTGTCAAGAGTGCACCCTCTGCATACTCAATGTTGCCTAATGATGAACTCTGGAAAACATGTTACTATCTCCCTCGAAATAGGAAACGCCTTATGATACAGGTGCCCCATCCTCTAGTTCCACAAATTGCACAAGTTGTCATTGTTGTGAACTAAGGCTAGAACAAGTTCACCTTGCAACCTATATAGATTTCCTTCTCTAACCCCTATCATTTGTGTTGCTTCTAGGGTAGATTTATTTGGTCTAATAAGGACATGTTGGTTCTTGAAGTCAACTACATACCCATATCTTCCATAACCAAAATTGAAAGCAAGTTTTTCCTAAGACCTGGAACAAACAAAACATCATTAGATTCTGAAGAGCTACCTGGTTGGAGTTGAAAGGAAATGATACCAACTCTTGCTATTGGATACTTGGCATCATAGCCAAGCTCTAATTGAACCCCTGAGTTGTGCTCTTTTATACTTGTAAAACATTGTCAGGTTGATCTCATATGCCAAGATAATCCATTGTCTACATACCAAGCATCCCTTGGAATTGTGTTGGTAGAAAGGCAAGATACCATCGAGAAATCATTCTCAAATTTGGTGGAAAAATATTTGATCTGAGTTTCTATAAAGTTTGCTACCTAATTCTTTTGCTTATGCTACTTTCCATTGACCTTCTTCTTGTCTAAACATCATGATGCATAATGCGCATGCTTATGATGTTGGAATATATTAAACCCACTCACAACTTAGGATAAAATAATTAATCGTTATTGATTAATTATTCACCCACTAGCTTAATTAGGTGGCACCTTAAAGTCAATGCATGCCATCTATATCCTAGGAATGAGTTATTTCTGATTCTGGGTTCATCTAGAATTAATATGCAGGACCATCTAGAATTAATATGCAGGACCTTATAGCAGATTCTGCTTTTTTCTGTTTTTTCTGCTTTTTCTGCTTTATCCTGCTTTTCTATGGATAAGATAAAAGCTAGTCAACTAGGAAACTGGGTGCTTTTGTTTCCAACCCATCCTCCATTAGTTTTTCTCCATTTTCTAGGATTAGCATGTTACTTCCATCTCCTTGACAACTCACTCATGCTTTTGCCAACTCGTGAGGTCCTTGATAGATTTAGCAAGTGCTTTATCCACCTATGGGGGTTTGCTATATTTTGGTAAGTCAGCCTTTTTGAGCTTTATGAGTTGTTTCCATACAATTCGACTTTCCCATGATGGAAGCACTATTTATGTACACTATTATTCATAATTATTCAATGGAAGGATACACACCAATATTCATCTCTTCATTCATGTGATTCAGTCTCTTTTCTTCTCTCTATTTTTCCTGTGTATGCTTGTGAGAATTCTTAGTAGCAAGATCTATTTCATGTGCTTATTTTTAGCATCATTGCACATAGCATTGATCTATTATTTCTACATGGTATCAAAGCTACAAGGTTGATCAATTTCTACAAAGTTGAGGAGTGCTTCCAGTCTCCTATCCCTCTTTGAAGAAGAGCTTGTCTAGCTTACAAGATTTTCTCCTAGTTTGTTTTGCAGGTTGCAGAGAGTATCTCTTAGAGCATATCAACAACTTCAATATGGATTCAAAATTTCCTCTACTATCTCCTTTCAACTATGTTGATTGGAAGCCAAAGATGAGTGCATACTTGAAGAGGCAATGTCTCTTTGATGTCTCCATTGGTGCATTGAGTGAACCAAAGTCTTATGAAGAGAAGATTC
>LPNX010700659.1:189814-341371 GCA_001517045.1 Pseudotsuga menziesii | reverse complement strand
TTTCCTGTGTATGCTTGTGAGAATTCTTAGTAGCAAGATCTATTTCCTGTGCTTATTTTTAGCATCATTGCACATAGCATTGATCTATTATTTCTACATATGAAAAATGAAGAACTTGACTTTACTCAATTCCTTCCTTGACTATGAGGTTGACTCATCAATTCCCTTACCCTTGTTGGGTCATTTACCTTTGCCCTTATTGGTCTTTTGAAACAGGGCTTGGCTATCATCACCACCTTTCTTGTTGGCCTTTGTGTCCATTCAAGTCTCCTCTTGGATACAATCATTCCACAATCTTTTAAAGGAGGAAAAATGCTCACGATCATAAATTCCCTAGACAAATGTTTCCCATTAAGTTGAGAATATATTTTGTGCCATGTTTACTAACTCTATGTCTTCAATCTTCTCCCCTACTGCCACAAGTTGATCACGAACCTATGACTTTCATTAGGTAATTGTAATCACATATATTTATATAGTTGGGCTACCATGATGCAGCATGCAGATTTTCTCTTTTCCTCTTAGCCATACTTATTTATGGGATACAACATGGATCGTTATTACAGCTTGAGCCATTTAGAGCCTTTGTTTAGTAGCAGTTTTTGAGTATTTCTTGCCAAGACTGAGATCTTCTTGTCCATTGAGATGACTTCAATGGTGACATAGTTCATTCAAGCAGAGCAACATAGATGGTACACAGTTCACAGATGGGCATATCAGTTAGAAACATGTATATGGTGAGATCATGTATATTGCTTCTTGGTAGGATTTTGCTCTTTGGAGTTTACTAACCCCTGTAACTTGTTATGGTATGATGGTTATGGTGACCTGTGCTTATATTATATGTTCTACTAATGATTAACTTGTGTTGAGAATGATTTGAGAATCTGATATTGAATACCATTGCTTATGCAATGCTTTACGCAAATTTTAAACTTTATATTGTTACGATGGTTCCATGTGTCACTTGTCCCCATTCATCCAATCTCATCCATAATTGATTTATCCCATGACTTATGACTAAGACCTATGATATTGAAGAACCTTTGACCCTTATGCATGATTGATCCCATGTTGTTTTGTGTCTCGGCTCTGAGTTGTGCAACAAAACTTGTCGAAGACTTTATCCTTTTGGGCTAGCAAAACCCACTAGTGTTGGTTCCTGAGCTTAGGTCAGTTAGGTTTTGAATCCTCGACCCCTCTCGTCGATTGCCCTTGATGTTTGGTCTTGACTATGGATATCCCCCCCTAGTTTTCTGAAAAGTTGTCAGCTAAAACTTGAAGCAATAGGTCTACCATCATTACATGCATTATGTGTTATATGCTATATACTATGAAATGCAAGCCCATAAATAAAGTTGCAAACTGTGTCTTTAGACACAACTCAAAGAGGGCTATGAAATGAAAATGTGAAAGGCCCAAATAAAGAAATGGATAAATAAATGAAAAATCTAAAGATTGTTGGCCATCTTATCTAAAATGTAATGATTATTTCCTCACGGGGCCTGCAGGTTTTGATGTGAGATGGAGTAAGGGACAACTAATTCTAAGTGTCTCCTAGGATCTCTTCACTACAGTTTCTTGTGTACTCAACGCAAGGGTCCTAGAAAAGTTCCTCACAGAGCTTGATTATTAGCTTGGATGTGAGTTGTAGACATGTTAAACTTGAATGGACTCTTTTTAGATCAACTCATCCATTTGTGAGACACCGCCATTCATTATTATCATCTATCATGTATATGTCACTGTGGTTGTATGTATTTGTCATCATTCAAAGAGATTACATGGTCAAAGTCAACTAAAAGTCATACCCTTTTGTCTCAACCTTGTTTTCTATCTTCACCCAGCATCAACAAATTGATTAAGCTTTGTAAGTTCGGCATATACAAGGGACTTCCAGAAGATTCAATTATAGTTCAAAGACACAGGTATATCTTACTGATTATTATTGTTATTATTATTATTATTGTCAGCATGACTCTGATCAGCATGATTTAAGTTGGGTTTTAATATACATCTTGGAGCAGTTCTTACCTTGAATGCATGCAGATTCAGTTATTTTCAGTATCTTGCCTTGAATTTGGGTACTTTGACCAATTCAATTTAGTTGACCAAGTCAAACATGGTTCCCAAGGCATTGACTATAAATTGACAGTACTTATATTTGCTCCAGACATTACCAGAACCAATACTACAGTCTCAGTTTTCATTGGATGGTCATAGTTATTGAGTTCCATAGTTTATTATTATTTTTTTAATTGACTCTGCCCATTTTTTTTATTGTGAGATGATGATATATTTGGCATTTCAGTGGATCAATAAGTATGAGTAGTCACCAATACCATTCTACCATGTCTCAAGACACTTGTGTGCAGTCAGTTTTTCTTAGTTCTCAGCCTAAGCGAAGTTGTGATGATTATTATTATTTTTAGATGATGTACATTAAAAAATGAACTAGGAAATCATTGAAGAAAATGATTTGGCTTGTGTGGTCAAGGAAATGGAAAGGGAATTTCTTTGAATGATTTATTATGGCTCTTCCAACATATTTGCATCAGTTTTACTTAGTTTGATGTTCCAGATTATTTTTTGGCTCTCTTAGGGGGGACGTCCACCATAGGGAGAAAATGGACAAAATGGCCAAAATAAAAGTGTATAAATCAAATTGTATCTTTAGAAATATGTATTGGGGGGACCCCATGATAACCTCTAAGTGTCAAACTTGCAAAAATAATGATTTATCATGTTGTAAAAATGGGTTTAATGAGGTAATTCACCCCCCTCAAATGTATTTGTTTAAGTTTATCCATGTAATGTAAACATAAAATATCTCCACCGTTGATGATGATTTAATCTCAATCGTTGGATTGATGTTGGTTAGAATGTGGACACACTCTTGATCTATTTAAGAGTTGTGATCCCCTCGTTGTATCCCATCGAGGAAATTTTGCACTCTTTGCTCTATATATTTGAATAAAGAGACTTTTGCAAAAATTCTTGAATCTTATTTGTCGGATGTTCTTGTTTATGACTGGAAAGTTTATCTTTCTTAGCATTTGAAATATTTTTTCGAGGCATCAAATATTTTTGGAAGATAACGTTTTGCATGTAGGAGGGTGTTTTCTCTTAGGGCATTTTTGTGGATCTCCCAACTCGTTTCCCTTGAATATTTTTTTATAATCAAAGGGTTTTTCAATAGTATCTTTGATCTTCGTTATGCACTCTGATTTTCTTGTGTCTCCAGTGTCTTTTTCATGCTAGCAAATCTCACTTCTAGTAGTTTGACTATGTAGGGAAGAGGGGCATGCTACCTCACTTAGGTGAATTGTCTCTACTTGGTACTTGTTGAAATCACTTCAAATTGATCGAGACAAGATAAATCATCATTTTCAAGGAATCTACAAGATTTTCGAAGTAAGATCTACTAAAAATCTCTTGTTTAAGATTTATTTTCCATTAGTTTAAAATATTCTCTGGTGAAACCCTCATTTAAATCCCTCATCTTTTAATTTAGTAGGTTCTAGTTTGTGGCAGTTTGTGGCAGTTTATGAAACTTAAAATTCACCTTGGAATAAATATAAAACCCCTAAGTTTAAAATTTCAAGATCATCGGACTCTATTTGCCCATCCAACACACTAGTCTACTTTTTAGGTGAAGACACCCTCCTTAGGAGAAGTGGGTATCTTCAATTCCGTAAAGTAGGTATTGCTAGTTTCACCTTTAATTGTCTTGTCTTACCTCTAACAATCAATTCGAGTGTCTAATTTTGTTTATAACATCATTTACCCTTAGATTCGATTTTCATGCTTTAAACCCTGGGGTAAATTGGGGCTTTTCACATAGACACTTTTCTCCTCTTAGTAATCATCCAAGACTAATTAAATACAACACTAAGAGATCTAATCAAGATACCTTGGGTTGTCTACTTGTTTTCCTCATTTTTAGGTTCATCTTGGTCTTAGGGACTGCCCCTAGGCTTAGTATCTTCACTGAGTCTAAAGTGTTGGTATCCTTGACTAGTGTGCTATATGAGTTATTTCAAAGGTCTTGGATATCGTAGATCACGACTTTTGTTTCCTTTCCCCTTTGCCATCCTAGACAGGATCGCCTTACAAGGCAACTACGAGAATCATGATAATAGTAACCAATAACAGTCTTTGATCTTGTCGTCTCTGTGGCTCCAAGTTTATTCCACAATATCTTATTTATGTTTATGTTCTTGCTCTTGTAGAGACTAACTAGATAATCGGGCATGTCCATCATTGTTTTCTTCTCAGATATGTGAGGAATAAAATGATTCTTTATAGAATCCAAGAACATTTGCTCAGCCTTCACTTTGTTCTTGTTGTGGGATTCCAACTACTACAAATCCATAGACAAAGTAACAACATCTTTAGTAATATCCCAAAGATCATTCTCTTGTAATAAGAAAGTTAACCTAACTTTCCACGACAAGAAATTTGAAGCATCGTCCAATCTGTCATCAAATATTTAGGCTAGTTGATTCCATCTTTGAGGTCTAGTAATCACAACCTCTAAAACCCTCTAACTATTGGTCCCTATTTTCGATAGTTGCTTCCAACAAATACTTCCAACAATTTTCTCTAACAATTGTTTCCAACAATTGATCTACTTCCATAAAATATTGGGAATCTCAATTGAAGTAACTCTAATACCAAGCTAAAATTTCCTACCCTAAATAAGTGATGTCCTTATGATCTCAAATAAAACAAATCAAATCCTGAATTTATTTGAACCACAAAACTTGAAATTTTGAACATAACGTCACCAACACAATAGCTAGAAAAGTAAATAACATAAGCATAAATTACAAACACATATACATATATTTTCACCTTCAAATAAGGTTCTCATTCCTTAGATCAATGCTTACAAAGTGACCTCTCCAACCTGTTAAACCAATGATTGTACTGTCAATAAAAACTAAGGTGTCTGATGTGCACAAGAGGTGTACTGCCTAATGAGAAAGGGGAGAAACAACAACAATTGTTGCATGGCCTATCGTTCACCCGTATGGCCTGGTGTACATCTATACTGCCTATTGTTGTACAGTTATACGACATGATGCTATACAACCTTTTGTATGGTCTGCACTTCTTCCTCCCTCCTATAATCTGGTTCATCTCCTACTCACGTGCTCTGTCAATTGTTCAACTATATATTGAACCTTTCTACCAAAACCCTAATCTCATCTTGAAATGTATGGCTAAGATTAAATCTAGTCTAATTCATTAATGTATTAAATACTTTATTAGACACAACCGCAAAACATAATGTTTTTCTCTTTCCTTAAATAAATTAAAAAACAGAATTATTACCCATTTTTCCTAAAACAATTACTTTCTAAACATGTTGAACCACTTCCTACTCATTCACACTAAAACCTATGCAAGGAGTTATTGTCCACAACCATTTATTGTACTTTATATATTTGACAAGGCTGGCCTAATCACACTCTTAAGTTAGCATCCTTGCCCTAAAGGATGTGTATAAATACAAAGATACACTGCTCATTTGTATTATCGCATTCAAATGATTTCATTCATTCTTTGTCTAAATGCGCCTCCAAACAATTTGCACTCTTTGTGGTATTTTGCTCTATTTGTGTGGTTGATTGTTCATGGAAGAAGATACAGTATCTAAACATATTTCGTGTGATCTATATTAAGGGTTGTTATAAATCTATTAGTTTTATGATTAGATTGGGGTGTGTTTAAGAGATCATCATAAATGTTGTGATGACAATGATGATGTGTTATCATAATCACACGCGATAGTTAACACGTGGATTATTTTCCATGATATGATGATGTTATGATTATAACTAATGCATTGGTTGCATATTGTGAAGTGGTGATTGACAGGAAATCCATCAATGGGTCGAGAGGGAAATTCAATGATCTTGTGGAAGCCCATACCTATGAAAGATAACATCTACAAAGTAACACCATATGGGCTGGGGACAAACTCAATCAATAAACCTATGATAGTGGTTCTTTTTCCTTGTATAATTCTCAATTGGACACAAAACCATCTTGAGTAAGCAAGGGTGTTTGATAATGGAGTTGTGATGTCGAAGTCTAAAAGAAAGGTTGGAGTCGTACTCGTCGATGGAGTTGTGTGGTTGGACTTCAATGCCTAGGCTTGAGCATCTAGTTGGAGTTATGGAGGAAGTTTAGGTCAGCCTTTAGAGATGCCTAAGATGCACAAGGGTTAGTGTGCCAGACCAAATGCTTGCTTGGGCATATCAGATCAAGCCTTGCACCCTTGGATATGTCGAAGAGGCTTTAATCCAAATGTTGAAAGTCAAGAAGAGGATAGAGTTGTGCTCACTTTTCCTTAGAGTTATGATGTGGAATTTTGACGCATGTTGTAGTCACTTGGTGGCTCTTATAATAGTTCAATAAAGGGTGACGAAGAGGATGATATAGAAGTAAGCAAAAATCTATATGTAACATAATTAAAATTATATTCAAGACAAAGTTCCTTGAAGTAGGGGAGTACACAATGCCCCATTTCATTTATAATAATTAATCAACTGTATGCAAATAAATAAATAAATATAATAACAAGATAATAGATAAATAAGAATAATGATAATAATTAATTAATAGAGAATTAAAATTGGATAAAATGAAACTTAAAGCAAGTGAAATTAGGAGTGAATACTTTCATTTTTAAGAAGAAAAAAATAGTAACATTAAGTATTTTGTGTTGTAAAATACAATTGTTAAATTGTTAGATTATTTGTTCCTCTCTTTTAAAAAATTGATTAAAAATAGGAACTAGTTTTTTCACTTGAATTGTAAAAAGAATAGTAAGCATTCTCTAAGTGAACTTTGCTTTCAATAGGAAAATAGTATGTACATTGACTTTTTTAGTTTATTTGTTTTGTATAATTTCATGTTAAAAATGGGTTATAGTGATATGCAACCTCTCTTAATTAAAAGTCTATTGAGAAAGCATGTTCTCAATATTGCTAGTATTTAAGTAGGCTTAATAGTGTCCTAAATACATGTGTTTTAAACAATAATTGAAAAGAATTTGTTTTTTAGTATATGGTCACTAAAATAAACATAGTTATATTTTTTTCTATAATATAGTTGAAATACTCAAGACAAGCATATATATATTTATTAAGATTAATAATTTGGTATATAAAGGGATAGTTGTATACATTTGAAAGGATNATATATATATATATATATATATATATATATATAAATATGTAAATAAGGTTTATTTGTGGAACATCTTTAGGTTAGATAAGCAAATAAGGTGTGAACAATAGTGTGGGTTGTTAAATCAGATAAAAATGTGGTGAAGCACTAGAAGTGGAGATCTCTATTCTACTTTTAAAATATATATTTTTATAGAAAACTGGTTTTTATAGAAAACCAAAATTTTATATGGAAATTATCTTTTTTATTATACTTTTGAAACATATTATAATAATTTACTTTTAAAATCACCATCAAATTGGACAATTGATGTATGAAATTGTTTTGTTTGTGAGACAAAAAGCCATTTCAACTAAATTCTTAAATCAAAGCTATATTTTATATGTTTTTTCAATTTCATATAACAAAACATAAAATTAATCCGAGAAGGCGGGTGCTGGTGGGATCACCTTTGATCCCGGAGGAAATATAGTGTCGTCTTATGCCTAAGGACTTAGTAAAAACCAATAATGAAGTTGAATGGCTTGCGCTCTTCTTTGGAATGGAGCTGGTTAATCAACTAAAGATCACCAAAATAATTGTCTTATGAGATTCCAAACAAGTAATCCACTAAATGACCAATTGTTACAACAAATGAGCAATAAAAATTCGAAGAATCTATGAGTGAATTCTACAAGTCTCTGTAAATGCTCAAGTTTCCTATTACCACATTCTCAGAGGTAATAATTCCGACGCAAATAAGCTGGCAAACCAAGGAGCCAAGTTAAAAATGGGAATTTCCAAGGTCAAGGGAAACTTGAGAAACATAAATTATGTCCCTTTGGAAAATTTGCAAAGATGAAGGGGTCCAAGGGTGGTCCAAGGCTTACACTTGACCTTCCCTTTGTTTTACTATGTTAATAAAAAAAAGATATTTTTTTTATTGGGGGGGGAGTCCCCACTTACCTTTGCTCCTCCAGCCGGCAGGCTGCATGGCCTCAGGCGCCTAGTTGTCCCCTCACTTTCCATGTGACGAGCTTTAATGCAGCCCCGGGCCTGCTCAGTGGGATTAGATCTCTCGCGCAAGCCATGGAAAACTTCCAAATGAAGTCTCCTCCAGCTCCTTTCGGCCATTATGTTCATGTTTCTTCTGGTGCAAAGAGTGTTTATTATGGTGCAGTGAATGAATTTCATGGTGCAGTGAACGTCTTCCCCAACACAAAGGTTGCTTGTGTTGCGACAAGCTATTGTTTAACTGGAGCAGTGAAAGAATATTGTGAAGCAGTGAATGGTTATCCTCCTGGTGCAGTGAATTTGTTTTCTAGTGCAGCAAAGGATTGCGCTGTGAACACGCCCCCTGCAAAACCTTTGTCATTGAGCTCCCTAAGCATTGACAGAAAGGACTAGTTTCTCAGTTCTCAAACGGTAGCTCTCGTTGCGCACTTTGAATTGACATTATCTCAAGCAGTCATGGCAGATAGGGACGTAACTTTAGACGACCTCCAAGCAACTCTCAAGGATATCAAGTAAAACATTAGATGGCTCTATGACATTATGAATAGAGGTGTAACAAAAGGTAGCTCAACAGCAGAAGAAATCAAATGGATGTCTCGATATATGGGGAACCACGACGCTCGAATAGAGGACAACCACAGATATTTGCATGAGCTAATGGGCACAATTGGCTACATGAAAGAGGATTTACATAAATTGGTCAACATGACCAAAGCAGCCATATCCATGACTCTCCCATCAGAGATCAAGAAATGGAGGAAACCTCATTTGTTTAGATAGTAAAAGGCCCAAAAAGAAAGCAACAGGAGTAATCCAAATTCAAATGGTATTCTATGTTTTTTTGCATTTTTGTTTTAGGTGTCTTTGTTCGCATACACCCTTCGAAAGGTGATAGAAGTTTATTTTGGCATAGTTGCAGATTTAAGTCTTTGGTTTCCATTACAAACAATTCTGAAATTTTAAGTAAAATAGTAAATTTTGCAAGTCTCAAACCTCCTTTTTTGTATGCTTGGTTAGCTACAACTTTTTTATAGAAATACAATAGTCTAGATTTCTGTTAAAAAAACATAAAATTAATAATTCTAAAATCTAACAAATCAATGTTTTGTTAATGTTTATGTCATTAAAAAGTAATTAGTAAATCACATTCTTCCTTGTGTACTAGGATGAGTAACTCTTTACTGGGTGGTCATTAAATATTTAAAAAATAATGATACGGTAGCATAAATGGATCCCATCCAATTGCATCATTTGTTGTGTAGCGGCATGACTCTTTAATGGGAAGTCGGTCTCATATATATATATTTTTGTGGCTGCATGGTATTTTATTGGAAGGTCATAAATGTTGATAATTTTGATATTAAATCATTACATTGTATTTAATTCAAATGTCTATATGGCAATGTGGAAAGAACTATATATGTTTTTTATTTGACAAAAGCCAAATAAAATTTGTTACATCTAACTTGTGAGACAGTAAAATAAGAGAAATATGAAATAAACATATTTATAATAAATAAATAAAATGATTATTTTTATTCCAAAGCTAAACATGGATTTTATATATATATATATATATATATATATTTGCAAACAATATAAATTCAAAAGTGGTTGACCCTAAAACAATTGCTATATATCTTCTGTGGAAAGTAAAAAAGAAAAAAAAGAAAAGCCAACTAAAGATGCATACTATGCTTGGGAATTTTTACAATAATAAAATTTCATTATAAGCTATTTAACTGATGAGGAGGATGTTGTAAAGTTTCTCTTTTGCTTAGGCCAATCTTGGTCTTGAGAAGCTTCTTGGAGTTTGGGCTTTTAAAGAAAGACAGAGAGAAATTGGCAAGGGCTATTGATACCTTTGAAATCAAATGAATTATCGAAAGTCCAAACACATTGAGATTTGGTTGTGTTGCATTTGTCATCTCCATGCTCAAGAACAACTTGTACCAGTCTTTCTTCCTTCTATAGATCAACTTATCAATGTTTCCTTCAAACCTTTACTAGAACCCACTGTAACCACTCTGAACATATATCAATATAAACAAGATGTCATTAAGGTGGAGAACAAAGGTGCGGTTTTGAGATTGTTACATCCCTCCATCCATCTGTTAGAATATTTAGACACTTAGGAGTTAGTTAAGATCAACTTGTTATAATATATTCGTTAGGAAAAAGTGTGTTTTTTTATTATGCATTTGTAAATATTTAATCTGGCAGTCACGATATGTTCTAGGCATCGAGTGATCTGACGGATCATCTTCTCTTAAATCATAACTACCTTTGATCTGTAGCTTAACACCCGATTGGTACATGATAAAAAAAAAAATTTCCAAAGAAAGGTCCATGATATTTATTTAAAGAGCATGGAGGGTGATTGGCTAGTTGATCGATTATGAGAAGCTCATTTGTAACTTTCTTTTGCTTAATAAACTGACTCAAGTAGTTATTTCGCTGGGGTCGTTGAGTGTTTCTCTTTCGAGGGCTTAAACCACGTGAAAACATCGGTGTGTTAATATGTGATTTGTTTGTGTGAGTGGTTGCTCTAGGTGTTTGGTCTTTTAGAAGTATCATGTGTACTTGAACGTTTATGAAGAGTTGCTTTCGTTGATGATCTGGATCTTGAATTGATGTTGTCGAAGTTTTGGAAGGTTTTCTAGTTCTGAAATTTTTGTGCATTTCTGGGTTGTAAGGAGTGTTCCATTGCATCCAGAGCGTCGTTTCTATTGGAAAACAGTTTTCGTTTGATCCAAAAATGGTTTTGTTTGCCCCATATACTACCATTTCATCAAACCTAAAGGTATATTGTTACAATGACATTTTTTTTAATAGCTTCTCATATGTTTTTTCTCTATTGCGTATGCTCTTTGTCATGCAGCTTGTGCGATCGTAGCTAATCAGAAACAGTGGGAAAACATAAACATTTTGAGAAAGCTAACAAAGACTAATCCCAAAAGTGTGGCATACTAGTTTTCTTTGTAGTTTTTGTTTCAGTTTATGTGAAGTGATTTGCATGAAAAGAAGCAAGCATGCACTTCGAGACGGAAGAGTAAAGAAAAAACCTTCCTCCTTTCCATCTTTTACGTACCTTTTAATATTGGCTCACTTGGTTAAAAGTTGTTTTATTTATGAAGAGGTCTTGAGTTCAAGTCTTCTTGTTAATTACTTTTCTAAAAGTGCATGTAATTTCTATTTTTAAGTTACTTTATTGCAAAAGTGCATCCCACTTGAATTATAAAATAGAGTCACTAAAATTCTTTTAGTTTTTTCATGCAATATTTGAAGTAACATCATTGTAAAAGTGAACTTCATTTATTTTACAAAAGTGGTTCACATAAAGCAACATTGTTGTAAAGTGAGTTTAAAAGGTTAAACTTGGGAAGAGGGGGGGTCTTTTTCTGTTGGGTCAATCATTTACCTTCCATGTCTCTGTTGGGGTCATCTTCAACCATTTTTCAATCAAGCATAACTTCCTCATCCAGAGTCAATTTTCAGTGTTGTTTTTTTAAACAGCTTGTTTTTTTCGAGCTTTCATCCAGGCCGTTGATTTCTATTTTGAAGACCTTTTTCAGTATGGTCAAAGCATGTGATATTCTACTTACCAGTTCAAACTACTTCTAATGGAAATCTCGCATGGAGTATGCTCTATGAAGCAAGGAAATTCATCGAATTACCTCACGAAAAGAAACAGAATCCACTAACGATGATAAGAAAATAAAATCGGAAAATAAATGTGGTGAAACTCATGGCTTGATTGGGATGTCAATCTCTATTAATTTGTTATTCCACCTATCTGGAATTTATGAACCAGATAAAGAATGGGGAAAAATGAAAGTTGTTTTTGGTAAACACAATGAAATTCGATGTCATTAGCTCGAAAATGAGTTGATTTCAATAAATCCAAGTGATTTTCTCTGCATTCAAGATTATTTATCTTAATACAAAATTCTTAGACTCTTATGTGGAGAATGCAAAATTAAAAAGGAAGACAAACAATGCATTTATCATATTATTTCCAAACTTAGACCTGCATATTATGTTTTTGTATCTACATTTTACTCCATAAAATAATCATCGGATCCAACTAGTTATGAAGAGCCTAGTCTTAAATCCTTTTGTGACTCCTTGATTAGAGAGCAAGATAAGCTCATGCATCTTGGAATGATCAGCAATACAAATACATCTGGGAAATCCTTATCGTTACAACAGAAAGAAAAGTCCAAGCATCCCAAGAAGCAAAATCCTCGCAACAATAAGCCAAACAAGGGGCCCAAACCCTCTCAGTCAGCTCATTCTTTAAAAAATTGACAAAGGAACCACAACAAAAGGTAAAAAGACTGAGCGCCATTGTAACTATTGTAGCAAAGATAATCATGATGAATCTTAATGTTTCGAAAAGATGGCATCCTTGGAAGCAGTAATGTAGAAGCACCACATTAGCCTTGATTCGTCTTCAAAATCTACATCTCATGGACATGCACATTACGCTTCTGGTTTTTCTTATACTGCATCTTCTTCTTCTACCTCAAATGAGTAGCTCATTGATTCTGGAGCATCTTATCATATGGCTAAGGATCAAGCCATATTTTCTACTATGCATGAATGTAAAACCAAAACAAATATTTATTGATGATAATAGATCTCTAAGTGTTGTAGGATCTGGAGCAGTTCTAGTGGATAATGGTCATTTTAGTGTTGTACTATGTGTTCCAAGTATTTCTTGCAATTTGTTGTCAATTTATCAAGTCACTCATTTAGGTGAAGGTAAAATTGTAACGTTTACACCTCACCAAGTTGTAATCATGAATTTTAAAGATCTTAAGCATGCCCTAGGCACCGGAATTGTTGATGATATTACCAGGTTGTATAAATTTAACAACTTTGGGTCAGCGACTTTTCCTTCAGTTTTTGTTGCTCAGAGTGATGACTTGAGCAAAATTTGGCATGAGCGATTTGGACATTTAAATTATCGCTCATTACAACAACTATGTAAATAAAATATGGTGACGGGTCTTTTGATGGTATCTTGCACGGATGGTGTTTGTTCTGGTTGTGTAATTGGGAAACATCATCGAGACAGTTTTAATAAACATGCATCTTGGCACACCTCGACCCCTTTGGAGCTTGTGCATAATGACTTGTGTGGTCCTCTTCCATTCGCTTCTTTTTCAGGTTTCAAATATTTCTAAACCTCCATTGATGATTACTCCATACGCACTTGGGTTTATTTCCTAAAACTTAGGAGTGAAGTATTTAACATGTTCTTGGTCTATAAGACCCTTGTTCAAAAACAATCTGGTCATCAAATTCTTAAGTTAACATCTGATAATGGGGGAGCATATGTTAACAATAAATTCATTACTTTCTGCAAAAAACAAAGAATTCAACAACAACACATTGTTCCATATACACCACAGCAAAATGGTGTAGCTAAATGAAAGAATCACACTTTAAAAGAAATGGCTAGTTGTATGCTTCAAGCTAAGAGACTAAGTCTTCAATTTTGGGTTGAAGCCATAAATTGTGCAAATTACATAGTTAACTGCAGCGCTACTAAATTTTTACAAGGTATCACACAAAAAGAAGCATGGAGTAAAATTAAACCAGATGTAAGTCACTTTCTATGTTTGGTAGTGAAGCATGGGCTCACATTCCGGATGAAAAACGGAAAGCATTAAAGCCTAAAAGTGAAAAGTGCATGTGTTGGATATTCTGGAGATGTAAAAGGTTATAGACTTCTTCAGCCACATTCTCATGATATAATTATTAATATAGATGTTAAAATTGAAAAAAATCTCTTGGAATGTGAGCCTAACTCAAGATTTGTGCCATCTATGGCCTACGAGAAGATGTTTTGTGTCTTGAAGAAATTGTTTGAAAATAGCAACATCAACCAAGCTCTTGCCTTAAGACAACAACTCGCCAATATCAAGATGACAAGATCAGACTCATTTACATCCTACCCTCATGAAGATTTATGAGCTAAGAGATCAATTGAGCACCATTGGTGAAATGATTGAAGACGAAGAACTTGTGATGATGACTCTCAATGGTTTCCGCCCTTCCTGGGAACCATTCATTCAGAGCATTAGTGGGTGATCCAAATTGCCCAAGTTGTATCGATTCTGGGCAGATTGCACATAAGAGGAAGCTAGACTAGCAGCTAGAGGCAGGTTGCATGGCACCCAACATGAAGAAATCGAAGCCGTTACAGCTCATGCTAAGAAAGGAAAAGGTAAGGGAAGAAATAATTAAGGCAACAAATACAAAGGTGGAAGATCAAGCCCTATTCCAAAACAAAAGAAGAAGAAGGATCTTTCACATATTCGGTGCTTCAGATGTTAGAAGTACAGTCATTATGCCAAACAGTGTCACGGATATTCAAAGAAGATAAAGCACCAAGCCTCAACTGTTGATATCGATGAAGACACGCCACACAAGAAGCCAAAGAATGATGATTGAACAGAGTTCTTCTTTATCTCTGCTCTCTCAGGTACAGTGCCTACCACTAGTGATACTTCGTTGATAGATAGTGGTGCATATAGACATAAGACAAGTTATAAAGAGAACCTTACAGATATGGTAGAGAAAGAGTTCAATCTACGAGTTGTACTTGGGGATGATGTTAGATATACTGTGAAGGGATATGGGGCTACATCCTTCCAATTAGAATATAGTGATACTCTACATTTGCGTGATGTGTTGTTTGTACCTGGGATGAAAAGGAACCTTGTCTCTATAGCATCCTTGGAGGACAAAGGCTACAAGGTTTCCTTCTTTGATGGGAAGGTTCTTGCATGGCACAAGAACTCCGGTATGGATTCAGTTCGTGTGATTGGTGTCCGAGAGGAGAGCCTGTACAAATTGACTATACAACCAATTCATGGACTAGTTCATGATTCTACCAGTTTGAGTGAGTTGTGGCACAAAAGACTTGCTCACATACACTATAGAGCCCTTCCTCCATTAATGACAATGGTGACAGAGCTTCCATTTCTACATGTAGACCTTGATGTTATTTTCAGACGATGTGCACTTGGAAAGAACGCCAAGGGTTCTTTTCCAATCAATGACAACAAGTCCAAGGGAATCTTGGATCTAGTTTATTCAGATTCATGTGGACCCATGGTAGTTGCTTCATTGGGTGGATACTAGTATTATGTGATCTTTATTGATAATTATTCATGGAAGACTTGGATTTATTTCCTTAAGTCCAAGGAATTCGAAGAGGTGCTCTCTAGAAGTCAAGAACCTGTCGAGAAAGAAAATCAAGGCTCTGAGATCAGATAATGGAGAAGAATACACCTGTGACAGACTTCAGTAATTTTTGCAAGCAAGAATTAAGAGGGAGTACATTGTTCCTTACAACCCTCAGCAGAATGGGGTGGCATAAAAGAAGAACAAAACAATTATAGAGGCAACCAAAGCTATGATTCATGATCAGGGTTTTCCCATGTTCTTATGGGCAGAACCTTCGAGTATCGCAATATATGTACAAAATAAGTTTCCTCATAAGATCTTGATGAACATAACTCTAGAAGACACCTTCACAAGTGTGAAGCCAGAGGTTGGCCACTTACAAATCTTTGGTTGTCCGGTATATATTCATGTGCCCAAGGAAAAGAAGACAAAGCTAGAACCTTCATGCGAAAATGGTACATTTTTGGGATGCAGTGGGTCTTCATAGGCTTACAGGATTTACATCCCAAGATTGAGACAGATTGAGGTCAGTAGGGATGTCTCCTTCGAAGAGGAGGTAGCCTTCAAAAGAGCCAAAGGATCTTATATGGAGATTGATGGTGAGGAGGCGGTGGCTCCAAAGGACATGGCATCATCTCTGCTTCCCCCTTCAGCAATTCGAAGGGAGCCAGTTGAGCTAGTTGAGCCAATCGATCCCATTAATCCAGTAGAGCCAGTTGATGTTCCCAGAGATATTGTAGTAGGCCGAAAAAGGCATGCATGGGCACGTCATACATTACAAGATGCAGAGGGGCATGAAGCACCTCGTGGTACCTTTCGAGAAAGAAATAGACCTTAGAGATTATCGAGCTATGTAGCCTTGATTAACCACATCATTGACTCAAAGCCTTCCAACTATGAGGAGGCTTCTGGCCAAAAGTTATGGAAGGATGCCATGATGGAAAAATATCAATCCATCATGAAGAATAATGAGTGAGAAGTTGTGTTGAGACCTAAGGGGAAGTTAGTAGTGACTTCCAAGTGGATTCACTAAATCAAGCATGGAGCAAATGGCAGTGTTGAAAAACACAAGGCTCGATTTGTGACTAAAGGATTCTCTCAGAAAGAGGGAGTTGATTATGATGAGACATTTGCTCCAATTGCTCAATACACTTCCATCAGGACGATTATTGTTATCGCTTCAGCTATGGGAAGGAAGTTGCATCAAGATGGATGTTAAGAACGCCTCCTCAGCAGTGCGATCGAGGAAGAGGTATACATTGAGCATCTAGAGGGTTTGGTGATCCATGGGAAGGAATCCCATGTATGCAAGCTGAAGAAGGCCTTATATGGACTCAAGCAGGCACCATGTGCTTGGTATACAAGGATTGATGGATACCTGGTGAACTTGGGATTCCCCAAGAGTGATGCAAATTCCAACCTTTACTGCAAAGTTGTGGATGTAGAGCCCTTGAGCCTAGTGCTTTATGTTGATGACTTGTTTCTCACTGGAAATGAGAAACTTATTGAGTGGTGTAAGAAGAAGCTAACCTCTGAATTCGAAATGAAGGACCTTGGTTTAATGCACTACTTCTTGGGACTATAAGTATGGCAAAGGCATGATGAGATCTTCCTGAGTCAAGGGAAGTACACCATTGACATCCTGAGGAGATTTGGGATGATGGACTGTAAGTCCATGGCCACATCGATGGATTCCAATCTAAAGAAGCTGAGAGATTTTGCTTCCAATACAGATTTGATAGATCCCACCATGTATTGGCAGTTGATCGGATCGTTGATGTATCTGGTTAACACTAGACCAGATATCTGTTTTGTATTGAGTGCTCTCAACCAGTTCATGAGTGAGCCAAGACAAGCACACTAGGTTGCTACAAAACATGTGTTGAGATACTTGCATGGCACAGTGGGATGGTTTGAGATATGCTTTTAGCAGTGACATGAGATTGCAGGAATATTCTGATTCTGATTGGGCAGGGAGTGTTGTACATAGGAAGAACACCTCCAGGTGTTGCTTCAATTTGGGATCTGTCATGGTTTCTTGGAGTAGCAGGAAGAAGACCTCAATGGCATTCAGTACTACAAAGGTTGAGTATATTGTTGGGTGGCCTTGGAAACTCCTTGTTGGGTTGTTTGGACAAGATGCTAGACCCAACATATATTCATAGTGAAAACGAGGGTTGTGCACAACTATCAGTGAATCCAATATTTCATGATAAATCAAAGCATATCAAGATCCAGTACCATTACATTCGTGACATGGTACAGAGAGGTGCAGTCTAACTCTAGTATGTTCCTACATATGATCAGACTGTTGATATTCTTACCAAACCTCTTCCCAGGATAAAGTTTGTATACTTTCGTAAAAGGCTTGGAGTAGTAGAGAATGTTTCCCTCGCTGAGAGGGAAGGTTGATTTTACAGTATTAGTGACACATTCTCCCCGAGATACGTAGAATGGTGTATCTCTTCCTTGACAGGAGAGAGAGAGAGAGAGTTGAGAGTTGACTGACTCTTTACATGTAGGCTCCCCGATGGACTAGGTTGAGCTGGTGCATATTGTTACATGTAGGCTCTCTGATGGACTGGATTGAGTTGGTGCATGTTGACTCCATGATGGACTGGGTTGAATTGTTGACTCTATTGATGTATTTGTAACTTCAGAAGATATTCTGATGTTTATTACCATTGTATGTTGTTGTACCCCCATCGGAGATGTGTTTACCTCCTTTCAGGATATCATTATTGTACTGTATGGACCTTTAGGTGTTGTAAGTCGAGGCAATAGTCCCTAGTGTAACATCATGTAATGTATTTTTGGAGTCTCTCTAAGAGAAGTCGGCCCTGTTAGTGTAAGAGGTCAACCCCAGTCATGTAATAGGTCAGTCACTTGAAAGGTATAAATAGGGAGGCGCCCTCCCTCATTTATGCACACCTCACAGTCACTCAAGTTCGCATGAGAGAGAGAGAGAGAGACAAGGAGGAGAGATAGATAGCTACTGAAGACTTCTTATTATTGGGTTTGCTCATCTTATGATATAGTCTCTATGATTGTACTATTCTGAGGAAGTTTGTGGGGTTTTCTCTTTTATGGTTTCCCTAGTGAAAATCGGTGTGTCTTGTGTATATGTTCTATCTTATGCATCTTGATGTACTTGTTATTCTTTCAGATTAAGATCCTAACTAAACCAATAAGATCTAGAAAATCTAACATGGTATCAAAGCCTCTCTAAAGGAAGGCACTATGCAGCAGCGGAAACTAGGGCTTCCTAGTTCAAGGTCTTCTCTCCACAGATCATCAAGAAAAGAGGGATAAGGCTAACTCACCTCAAGGGTGCATCTTTTGGTGGAAGCAGTTTCAGGTTTGAAGAAGTTTCAATTTTGACCCTGTCACTAATGCTGGGAGAAACTAGGGCATCAAGTTTTAAAGGATTCCCACCTTAGTCTTCAGAGAAAGGGACCCTGCTAAGAAACTCACCTCAAGGAGGCGCATCTTTATGTCCACACATAATTCCAAACTCCAGGTTTGGAAAATTAGGGTTTCTCTGGCAAACCCTTGGTCAGCCAGCTCCAGATCCTTGAAGAGAATGATTTAGATTAGTACATCAATGGAGAAGTTCCAGAACCAAAGGGAGATGAGGCTAAGGCTACTCATAATAAGAACGTGGTTCAAGCCAAAAGAATCATTGCAGATTCAATCAAGGATCACCTCATCCCCCTTGTGTCATCATTCAAGACACCAAAGGAAGTATTTGATGCTTTGACGAAGATGTTCGAAGGAAAGAACATCAACCAAAATATGACTTTGAGGAACCAGTTGAAGAATGTGAAGATACAGAACTTAGAGACTATACAGTCCTACTTCACAAGGGTTGCTCAAATCAAGAAACAACTTGAAGCAGTTGAAGAGAATGTCGAAGAAGGAGAAACTAGGATGACTACCTTGAATGGCCTCCCTAGATCATGGGACTCATTCATTCAAGGAATCTATGCAAGAAGGAAGTTGATCTACTTCAGCTGACTCTGAGAAGAATGCACACAAAAAGAAGCTCAACTCGTAACAAGAGAAGAGAAGATGGGAACAACTGGAGATCAATCTCTCACAGTTCACACCAAGAAGAACTACAAGAAGGAGAAGAAGGAGAACCATCATCACAACAACAAGAAGGACAATAAACAAAATAAGATCAAGAGATATCCTTCCAATCTTCGATGCGATACTTTGCAAGAGACTGTCCCATCAAGAAAAAGAGACACCATGCTCATGTTGTTGAAGACAATGAAACAACAAACAAAAGATTCATAAGAGAGAAGGATGATTCAGATGAAGAGTATGTGCTAATCTCAGCACTCACTGGCACTATCTCACATGGAAGCAATGATTGGATTGTGGATAGTGGGGCATCTAAACACATGACGGGATACAAAAAATCATTCGTCAATATGTATGAGCATGAGTCACCTCACAAGGTGAAACTTGGGGATGATTATCAATAACCCATAAATGGAAGTGGAGAAGCTTCATACAAGCTAGACTCAAAGAAATATTTAAAGATGAAGGATGTGTTATATGTTCCAGGATTGAAGAAGTATCTTCTATCCATCTCTGCACTATATGCAAAGGGAATGAGAGTTGCATTTGTCGATGGCCAAGTTCTAATGTAGCCTAAAGGAAAGACAATAGATGATGCAACAGTGATCGGATAAGAAAACGGAAGCTTGTACAAGCTAAAGGGACAACATGAACAAGCATTGGTTCATGAGTCAATAGAACCAAGTGAACTATGGCACCGAAGGCTTGCACATGTGCACTACAGAGCACTATCAATGGCAAGTAAAGCAGTCTCTAGACTTCCATAGATCCAGGCAAAGCATGAAGGCATTTGCAAATGATGTGCACAAGGAAAGAATGCAAAGAAGACATTTCCCGGCAGTGAAAGCAAGGCTAAAGGAATACTGGAGATAGTACACTCTGATGTATGCAGGCCCATGTCTTCTAGCTCATTAAATGGATATGTGTACTATGTTTCTTTTATAGATGATTTATCACGTAAGACTTGGATATATTTCTTGAAAGGCAAAAATGAAGTATTCAGTAAGTTTAAGGAATATAAAGCCTTGGTTGAAAACCAAACTGAAAGGAAGATCAAGACTCTACAGTCAGATAATGGTGGAGATTTCACCTCGGAATAATTCAAGGAACTCTGCAAAGAGTCTAGGATTAAGAGGGAGTTGAGCACTCCATACAATCCTCAACAGAATGTGGTTGCGGAATGAAAGATTCGAACCATAATGGAAGCAATGAAAGCAATGCTACTTGATCAGGATCTTCCAATGCACCTTTGGGCGGAAGCAGCAAGGACAGTTATGTATGTACAGAACCGTACTCCTCATCGAGTACTTGACAACAAAACTCTGGAAGAGGCTTTCTTAGGAGAGAAGCCAGAAGTCAACCATCTTAGAATATTTGGTTGCTCGATGTACATACATATCCCAAAGGAGAAGAGAATCAAGCTCGATCCTTCTGGGAGGAAGGATATATTCGAAGGATATGATGATACATCAAAAGCCTACTAAATATACTTCCCAAGATTCAAGAAGATCGACATTAGTAGAGATGTAACCTTTGATGAAGACTCGGCATACTTCAGATCCAGGAGGCTACCTATTCAAGATGTCGAGGAACCTAAAGAAACCAAAGTCCGAGGTATGGAAATTGGAGAAGCAATTCCAGAAAACCATGAAAATCATGACATGGCAGAACCACAAGAGCCAGTAGAGACACTTCTCGAGAAGGAATCCCACAAGAGGAAACCAACATGGGCACAGGAGCTTATACAAGAAACAGAAAAGTATGGCACTCCAGAAGGAATGCATAGAGAAAGGAAAAGGCCAAAACCTTACAACAACTATGTGGCCCTGTTGTGTGACATCATTGACAAGGAACCTTTTACCTATGAAGAGGTTTCAGAAAAGAAAGAATGGAAGGATGCCCTGATCGAGAAGTATCAGTCAACAATGAAGAATGATGCCTGGAAGATAGTTCGTAGTATCACCAACCTTGTAGTTTCCTATGTGAGATGGATCCAAGATGGGCGGTAGAGGGACAAGCAACTCAAGAGGTGGAACCAAGATTGCCTCGACTCCCAAATGGATGGTTGTAACGCCAATCAAGGCAGTCTTCACTTTATGTTATCTTAGCCCAAGACAACAAAGGGGGAGACCTAGATCTACTCCCGACAGGAGAGATCAAACCTAGACACCAGATCAGATCAAATGGATTTGAGGTAAGTAAGGTGTAAGGTAAATGGAAACCCTAAATATATGGATGATGTCACTAGGTGAGCCAAGGCTTTGGATTATGGTTTAGGAAAAGTAAGGCTTGATCCAAAGTGGGACACAGGTGACCTATGAAGTAAAAACTAGATCTAGGTTAAGATACTAGCAATAGGTAAAGATATGTGCTACCTTGGGAAACGTAACCAATGCAAGGAGGGCAAGGACAGGATTGGGGCTATCTAGTACCCAAAGACAAACTCGATGAAAGATATGACAATGTCATAGTACCCGAGTCACCAGGGAAAAGTCAAATCTCAGGAAAAAGAGGCCAAAGAGGGGGTAGCGCTAGGGTTGGAGATCAGTGCCTATCAGATCCAGGGCAATGGAGTCACTACACTCCCAGCATTGGAGGAAACCCACCTGGGAAATAACCCGATCTACAAACCCAAAAAGGTATTTGGCCGGAAAAGTCAAATCACAAGAAAAAACAGCAACAAGATGGCTAACGTTGGGTCTAGGAAGTCAGTTTCTCAGATCTAGGGCAACTTGTCAGCTTCTAGCTCAGCGTTGACGGTGATTTGGTGAGAGGATGACCCGATCTACAAACCAACGAAGGTATTTTGCCAAAAAAATCAGATTATAGAAAAAGTCAGAAAAATGGTGGACAGCGCTAGGGTTTGGGAAGTCAATTTCTCAAATCTAGGGAAAACCAGCCACTTTCATATCAACGTTGAGAGTGATATGGTTAGGGGATGACACGATCTACAAAACTCAGCAGTGGTTTGGTTCAAGATCAAGTGCTCTATTTTTTAGTAATTTTTTGGTTTTTATTATTATGGAATTTTTCAGTATAAAAGTGAAGAAAATCAGATGTCAATGGATTGAGATCTGGAAGAAAGAGACTAACATGTAGATCTTACCTGGAAAACCTTGTAGATGCCTTGATGATGATAATCCCTACTATCCCAATCAATCTGAGAAGCTTTGAGCAAGTTCTATGTCCAGCGTTTTGCCCCAAGGAGTCAATGCGCCCTCTCTCCTGCACAACAAGCGTCAACCATATCAGATTTGTTGCAACATGAGACAAAAAGATAAATGCTACAAAAAAATAGCAAGAAGAAATCATAGATCGCAATGACACTAATGAAAACCCCCTGATAAAAAACGAAGACAATCCAAACAAGTCGAAGTCCCCCTGCAAAAATGCCTAAGCTGAAGTCGCCCTCTTGTAGACAAGACACAGATTCCCAAAAAATATAGATCTTACAACAATTTCCCGAATTCTAGGAAGGAGTCAATGTGCCCCTCTGTCATGCACAACAAACGTCAACCATATCAGATTTGTTACAACATGAGACAAAAAGATAAATGCTATAGAAAAATAGCAAGAAGAAATCATAGATCGCAATGACACTAATGAAAACCCCCTGATAAAAAACAAAGACAATCCAAACAAGTCGAGGTCCCCCTGCAAAAACGACTAAGCTGAAGTCGCCCTCCTGTAGACAAGACAAAGATTCCCAAAAAATATAGATCTTGCAACAATTTCCCGAATGCTAGGAAGCAAAAGACTTTCCAATCACCATCTAAGAACACCAGATGCAAAGGAGATCCAAGAAATATCCACAAGAAAAGTTTTTTATTATCCAGATCCAAGAGCCAAAGACCCCTTACAAATGAGAAGCTCTCTCTTTTAAATAGAAATGAGAGAACCAAAATTCTAACCACTTTTCAAATGAGTGGCAAATATTAAAAGATACAAATGTCTAATCAATGGTTGAGATGAGTTCAACATACAATACATGAATCAATATAACAATATAATATAAAAGTGGACTAAATTACCCAAAGAGAGGGTACCCCACTCAACAAGAAATAAATGAAGCACATGGTGGGTCCATGGAGTGTTAACTAACTCCCTTTGGGTGTCCCTATGGCACAATAAAAATAATATATTTTTAAACTGTGAAATTGTGCCTTCTTGAGGAAATCGGGAGCCTCCCAAAAGTTCTAGAAAATAATATAAAATGCCCGAAAAAAATAGATGTGGGCCCAATCAGGTGCTACAACTGCTGGAGAAGGTGCGGAGAACATCATTCTCATCATCATGACTCATCCCATGCCATTTCCTTGCCTCAGTAGCTCAAATTGAATTCTTTAGTAGCCATTTAATCATTTTTTAATCTGCCTCAGAAAACGTGAATCTGCCAAAACAGGCTTCTAGGGTGTCTGTGTTGTCCAACTGAGCCCACCAGGCTCTTTGGGAGGGGGGTAATAAGATGTAATCAGGTGGCTGGACCCCTTATTCCCCATACGGTGGCCTAGGAGATCCAACAAAAACATATCCCTACTCAGACCTACCCTCTAGTGAAGCAAAACTGCACCAGAAGGGTAAAATGAACATGATCATCTCTGTAAGTGCCCAAAACTGACAAGTTGTCTCACTGGACTCAGAGAGTCCAAATCCATCTAAGGTATATACTCATACCCATTCCAGGTCTCTGTCTGGTCATCTGCAATATCCAATAGACAAAATAATCATATGTAACTGACCATATACCAATAATATAACTCATAGTGTCATCCATCTGCTACAAGTGTTAAGAGGCTAAGACATGCTCTACAAATCATTTAAGTAACAATCATAACAAATAGCAATCACCTCACTGACGGTACATCAACCAAATACATATATAAGGTTTTATTTATTATTACTCATACCAGACTTTCAAGACTAGACTCACTTCATAGTTGTAGTCAATTTGCTAGTGAAAGGTGAAGGCTAAAATTTACATGGTTAGGACAAAGGACAACCATCAACTCAACACTGTGACACTTTGGATGTGGAAAAGGAATACTCACTATAACCATATGTTGGACAAACAATCAACAAAAGGGATGGCGGTGCCTCACAAATGGGTGAACTACTTCAGAGGTACTTATTCACTTTGACAAATGCTCACAATCCAACTCAATACAAATAAGGCCAGCAATTTTTAGATATAAATTTTAGGAGCCATTGCTTTTTTGGGCCTTTGATTTTCCATAGCCTTTGTCTTCGTATTTTTTATACGATTTTTTATCATTTAGGCCTTATGCATTCATGTTTGTTGAAAAACACTACTTTTCATGAATGTTTAAGATATTTCATTGCAATATTTCTCAGAGCCAATTTCATTAGGCTAGCCTTGCATTCACGTATGTTTAAAAACACTACTTTTTATGAATGGGTTTTTTTCATAAGATATTCATTTCATTTCCAAATTCATTGTATTGATGGCATCGCTACTTGTTTCAGGTAAGCAAACACAATCTAGGCAACTTAGAGCCGAGACACAGATAAACAGGGAGGCTTGTCCAACAAAGGCTCTGGCAGGGAAAGGTCCTCCATGCCACAAGTCAAGTAGTGGGTCCGGTTGAAACATAATTTGGTAGGTAATGGATGAGTGGAGACAATGAATAATGAAACCGACACTAGCAAGCCAAAGCATGGTGAGAATGACTACCTCTATTCTCCCTAGGGAGGGTAAAACCAATGAGTATAGATCAAGAACTTCCAGGCCTGAGAAGGGACATCAATACATAATATAAATACATCCAATGCCACATATTTATGACTGTCAGATCATGACACTAAATGCTAGCACGTCACAGAAATGAGTATAAGAGCAATGATAACAATAACACAAATATAATATACACCGAGTCATAAGCATGAAAATAGTCCATCTGAACCAACATTTGTCCAATAAGAAAACACTGATGCAAAGTTGGGCACTGCCATCTGCTCTGCACATGACTAAATGGCCACATCGGTCATCAAATCTGAGTGTCCTGAGACTCAGCCCTGGCATGGGAGAGTACTACAGTCCACTGATAACATAATGATCCATCAAAACTGCTCATCTCAAAATCTCATATGTAGGGGATCTGGCTGAAAAATGTACTGAATCTGAAAAATAAAATATGGTAGCCCGGCTACTATATATGTGATAACAGTTTCAAGACCGAAAAAGAAGTCTGTCATGACTTCGAATTGGATCTACAAGATCAAGCATGCTGCAGATGGCAGCATCAAGAAATACAAGGTAAGATTCATAGCATGAGGCTTCTCACAAAAAGAAGGCATAGACTACGAAGAGACATTTGCACCCGTGGCGAGGTACACTTCCATTAGGTCCATACTTGCATTGGTTGCAGTTATGAAATGGAAGATACACCAAATGGATGTCTGTCAAGACAGCATTCTTGAATGGTGTAGTCGAGGAGGAAGTATACATAGAATAGCCACTGGAATTCGAGACACATGACAGGCAGACTCATGTGTGCAAATTGAAGAAGGCCTTGTATGGATTGAAACAGGCACCGAGGACATGGTACGGTAGGATGGATAGCTTCTTGATGAGCTTAGTCTTTACCAGAGTAAAGCGGATTCCAACCTTTACTTCAAGGTTAAAGGCAGAAGACCAGTGATGCTCCTGCTATATGTCGATGACTTGTTCCTGACAGGCGAGGATGAACTCATTAAAGATGCAAAGAGGAGACTTGCTACTGAGTTCGAGATGAAAGACCTAGGTATGATGCACTACTTCTTAGGCATGAAGGTGTGGCAAAGTGCAAATGCAATTTTTCTTGGTCAAGGAAAGTATGCAGTGGAGATTTTGAAGAGATTCGAAATGTTGGACTGCAAGGCGATAGCCACACCTATGGCATCAAAATTGAAGCTTATGTGTGATGCTTCATCAAAGTCGGTTGATGCCACGATGTATCGTCAGATGATTGGCTCATTGTTATATCTGACGAATACGAGACCAGACATATGCTTTGTTGTGAACACCCTGAGTCAGTTCCTAACAGATTTGAGACATGTCCACCTGATAACTGCAAAGCATGTATTGAGGTACCTAAAGGAGACACTGGATTAAGGGGTCAAGTATGATGCGAATCAGAAGATTGTCCTACACAGTTATGTTGATTCGAATTGGGCAGGTGGCGCCTCTGATAGGAAGAGAACTTCAGGTTCATTAGAGGAAATTTCAACTCAAAATGGGCCTCCTAAAATGAACTAGTAAAATAATAGTTAAAATAACAAAATAATATTTATTAATTTTGGAGGAAGAAAAGAAAAAAACTACTTTTTTGTTTGTATTTTTGACATATCTCCCTGTGTTTTTACTCAAATTTCAATCGGGAGAGCTCATTGGATGTGTAATTAAATTCCTCATCCAACGAGTACCCACTCAGTATACTTTTGACGGACCCCGCTACCCCAAAAAAAAGAAATACCTGAAAAAACAGAATGATGACATCATCATTTCATTTTTTCAGGTATTTCTTGTTTTTGGGGTAGCGGGGTCCATCAAAAGTATGCTGAGTGGGTACTTGTTGGATGTGGAATTTAATTACACATCCAACAAGCTCTCCCGATCGAAATTTGAGTAAAAACACAGGGAGATATGTAAAAAATACAAACAAAAAAGTGGTTTTTTTTATGATACCTATCCCCAAATTTATATTAAAAAAGTGTTTAAGACCTATACGATATTTCAAATTTAAAGCAATTTCATTGGCTAACACATGATGACATGGAATTTGAATAAAAGTTAAAAGGCCCGTTTTGAGTTGAAATTTCCTCTAATGGCTACTTCAGTTTGGGATCTGGCATGATATCCTAGTTTAGCAAGAAGCAATCCTGCGTGGCGCTGAGTACAATCGAGGCAGAGTATGTTGTCGCTTGCTCGATTAATTGCAAGGCAGTGTGGTTGTGGAAGTTACTGTCTGATTTGTTTGATCTCCAGTTAGATGTGACTTGTATCATCTGGGACAATCAAAGTTGCATGAAGCTGTCAGAGAACCCTGTGTTCCATGACAAGTTGAAGCACATAGAGATCAAGTTCCACTATATCAGAGATATGGTGCAGAGAGGAGCAGTGAATCTCCAGTACGTGGAAACGGATGAGCAGATAGTCGATGTGTTGACCAAGCTTCTAGCCAGAGTGAAGTTCAGGTACTTCATAGAAAGACTTGATGTGATCCAAAACAAGACCCCTCGAAAGAGGGAATGATGAGTTCTAGCATAGCTGGAGAGACGGTTGTTTGAGCGTAAAAGTCCTAGTGAAGATTGTAGATTGCTTAGACATAATCAACCATGTAGGTTGGCCTTGGATGTAATAAGTCCTAGCGAAGCTCGCAGGTTATCCTTGGACATAATCAGTCATGATATGCTTCTATCCTAGAAATAGCAAGAGACCAGAAGATGTAGATGCATGATATCTCACATGGGAAATGAGACAGGTTGTCCGAGCGGAAAATACCCTGGTGAAGCATGTTGCTCGGACGTAATCACTCATGTAGGTTGTCCTCGGATGTAATCAGTCCTAATGAAGCTTGCAGGTTATCCTTGGACGTAATCAATCCTGAGATAGGTTATTTGAGTGTAAATAAGAGCCCTGGTGTGATACGCAAGTTACTCGAATGTAATAAGTCATGTGGGTTGTCCGAATGTAAATAGGAGCCTTGGCGTGGTTCGTTGCTTACTCGGATGTAATAAGCCCCAAAGGTTGTCTAAACAGAAAAGATCCTAGACGCAGGTTTTTCAGATGTAATAAGTCTTTGAGGTTGACCTAGAATGTAAAAGTCCTGGTGTAGTAGGTTGTTCAGTCGTAATCAATCCTTACATATTATGTGTGTGTGTGTGCATGCGTGCGCGCGTGTGTGTGTGTGTGTCTTCCCATGTTGGAGATGATAAGGTTCCCATGTTGGAGATGATAAGGTCACAAGGCACTTGAGGTGCACCTAGGCAGTTCTTCTATGCAGGTAGAACGCAGATTGACCGTGGAGAGACACAATACACTTAATGTACTCCTAGGTGATTCTCACATAGTGGAAGTTGCAGGTTGTCTTGATGACGTGAAAGATCCTGGCATACTCTTATGGCATTAGGAGAGTTTTTAGGTCTAAAATGGGCCTCATAAGAGTTATAATAATAAAATAAAAGTTCTAAATTTTGAAGGGAAAAAAGAAAAACTATTTTTTCTTATTGTATTTTTGACATAGCTCCTTATCGATTTCGAGTTTGGGGACTCGTTGGATGCGAAATTTAATTTCGCATCCAGCCCATACCCACACTACATACTTCTGAGGTACCCACGACACCCAAAAATGAAAATGTCAATTAAAAAACGTATTTATTGGGTATCGTGGGTACCTCAGAAGTATGCAGTGTGGGTATGGGTTGGATGTGGAATTAAATTCTGCATCCAACCAAACCCCAAACTCGAAATTTGGGTGAAGCCATAAGGAGATATGTCAAAAATATGATAAGAATAAATAGTTTTTTATTTTTTCCCTCCACACTTTTTTACAAATTTTACCCTTATGGTTGACATCATCATCTTGAATCCTATTGGTTCTTATAAAGTGAATTTTAATGGTACAATTTTTGTTTTGCGGCCCATGTTTTACCTCAAAACTCCCCTAATGTGATAGAACACAGGTGGTATGCATCTGGGTTGTTCTCTGTGTCCTCTGTGTGTTTTGTTTTTGTTTTGTGAAGGACAAAACAGATGATCTGGATACGACGATATAAAGTTAGGAGACATAGGTTATTGTCGTGGCAATGTATAGAAGGTCTTGGACTGTACCTACGCGATGGCTTGCTCGTAGATATGATGAAGACCTAGATGAGGACTAGGCCTACATCCAACATGAAAAAAGGCTAGCTCTGTAGAAACTTATGATGGCAGATAGTACAATTCGATGATCGATAAGAAGATGATGATGGCAGCAGCTATGATGATGACTCTGTGATGATGACTAGACCAGATGTGGTGATGATTGTGGAAGAGAGAGAATACCTTCCTAGTTAAGAGGGAGTGTTAATGTATTTGTAACTTCGGAAGATATTCTGACGTATATTATCATTGTATGTTGTTGCACCCCCATCAAAGATGTGTTTTCCTCCTTTCAAGATGTCATTATTGTGTGTTGACCTTCAGGTACAACCTCCGTTGTAAGTCGAGGGAATAGTCCCCAATGTAACATCATGTTATGTATTTTTGGAGTCTCTCTAGGACAAGTCGGCCCTGTTAGGGTAATAAGTTGGCCCCAATCATGTAATAGGTCAGTCACTTGAAAGGTATAAATAGGGAGGCACCCTCCCTCATTTATACACACCTCACACTCACTCAAGTTCGCATGAGAGAAGGAGAAAAACAAGGAGGAGAGATAGATAGTTGTTGAAGACTTCTTATTACTAGGTTTGTTCATCTTATGATACAGTCTCTGTGACTGTACTATTTTGAGTAAGTTTGTGAGGTTTTCTACTTTATGGTTTCCCCAATGAAAATATGTGTCTTGTGTATATGTTATATCTTATGCATCTTGTTGTACTTGTTATTCTTTTAGATAAAGATCCTAATTAAGCTAATAAGATCTAGAAAAACTAACAGACTCCTAGATGGACTGAGTTGAGTTGTTACATGTAGGCTCCCCGATGGATTGGGTTGAGCTGGTGCATGTTGTTACATGTAGGCTCTCGGATGGACTGGATTGAGTTGGTGCATGTTGACTCCTCGATGGACTAGGTTGAGTTGTTGACCCCTTGATGGACTGAGTTGAGTTGTTACATGTAGGCTCTCTGATGGACTGGGTTGAGTTGGTGCATGTTGTTGTATGTATGCTCTCTGATGAACTAGATTGAGTTGGTGCATGTGGACTCCCCGGTGGACTAGGTTGAGTTGTAGGCTCCTCAATGGACTGAGTTGATTGTTACATGTAGGATCTTCGATGGACTGGATTGAATCGGTGCATGTTGACTCCCTGATGGACTAGGTTGAGTTGTTGACACTTCTCAGTGGACTGAGTCATGTCGAAAGACCTTCCTTATGATATAGAGATGTTCAAGACAATGGTGATGTTCAAATGATATCCAAATGTGTTCCAGCAGGATGATGCCTCCCTAGCTAAGAGGGAGTGTTGATGTTGTAGCTGCATGAGGCATCCTCACCAAGTCGGCCCTAGAAGAAACATTAAAATAACACTTATTATGTCACAAAAGAGAAGTTGGCCCATATAAGAAGTACAAGTCGGCCCCACCACAAAGTGAACTATCAAACATGAAAAAGTATAAAAGGGTGCACTCTTCATTATCACTAAGCAAGTTCGCTCCAACAAGAAGGAAGTTCGCTCAAGCTAGTAGAAGACAATTTTCTGGGGTTGTTATCTTTGGAGGAGTTTCTCTCTTTTGTTCTTGGGGTTTATCTTCAACTCTATGTGATTGCTATTGTATCTAGTTACATGCTCATGTACTTTGTATCTTGAACTGATATCTATAAAAGAAGGTTGTTGGGTTTTCTCCCTTGTGGTTTCCTAGGATAAATATTTGTGTCTATTGTTTTTGTGCATGGTTATTCTTTCACTGATCCTATTTTATATTCTGCTGCAAATAAGATTCAAATTATACTGCTATCTTAAAAATCTAACAAAGCTCGAACCTGAGGACTCTTCTTGTCACCCCAGATGTAGTTAAAGTTAAAACAAACTTGTGTTGCTCAAAGCATTTGGAAGACCTAGGAGGCTTTCAAACCCTTCCTAATTTTGAAAGGCCAAGGGTTCAAATTCGGCTTGTCTTTCAACAGTCACTTGATATGGTCATTGCTTCAATTTCCTCTCTCACCAGTGGAAGGACTTGAATTGGAATAATACCTAGGCAAGAGCCATTAGGAAATATAGGTCAGCATACATTAGGGACTATAGGTGGTTGTGTCACAAACGTGTTTTGGATGCTCGATACAATAAACTCTAGAGACTCGAGTCTAAGCAAAATACCTAGCTCTTCAGACTTCACAATATATGGAAATCTTTGGTGGAGCTAAAACAAAGCATCCTTTGCTTGGTCCGTTGTCTTACTAGATGAGCTTGTTGTAGGCCATAGATTGGTTCATCTTGCAATCCCTCAGCACATATGCCCTTTCTACAGGAATCATAAAGGCCTTAGGCATCTATTTTGGTTATGTTGTTTTGTGATGCAGCTTAGAAGTGAGTCTGATAATTCTGTAGCCAGCTCCTCCTTGCTCCCATTTCATAGAAATATGCACTGTTAAGAGACAACCTGCCCAAGGCCATTGAGTTTCATAGTCACCAACAATTAATTGCAATTGAAGTTTTAATTTTAACTTGGAAAAGAAAGGAAATGCAATTTTGTTTAATGAGGTCCAAGCACATAAAATATTTCCTACATCCAGAGTACACTAACTTGTTTTAATATTTCACAGCAAATCATAGTGCAGGTCGGAAAGGTGAAACTGGATGTGGCACCTCTGCACCAATTCAAAGTACTGAGGGGCACCATGAACCATGAGCAGGGAGACCCCTAACGAGTCTCCAGCCAATTCTGTTCATCCAAGTAGTCTCAACAACATGCGGGAAGTCAAGACTCACAGCTGGACAGGTCCTGACAGAGAGGAGAGAGACACCAAAATTGGCCATGCAACCACCCAATAAAACCATTAAATGATAAATCCCCAACTCTTGCGCTCACAATTTCAAAGAATGAGAAGCAACCTGAAGATGATGGCTGAGACGTTGTACATAACGTGGTGCCAACAATGGGTGGAGGCCCTCCAAGGATGATAAGGATGGTCCTCCTCCAGATGCAGACTTGATCCTAATGATGACTTAAACAGGTCATCTTAATGTTTGTTCCCATTTCTTTTTGTACTGTAATGACAATAGTTTCAGGGACATTCAGTTTTTTGTTGTATGGTGAAGTGGATTTTGGGGGACACTCAATTTAATGTTGTATGGGCCTACAGCAAAGTTGCAGTGTATTTTTGACAAATGATCTAGGGCAATTTTGATAACCTTAATGGCTTTTAAAACCTGCTATATCCTAGCTTGTGGTGTCCACCCACATGGCCCACCTTTTTTTGTTAAAATTCCCATCTATCCATACCTGGAAAATATCATAGTAAGGAAGCATTTTTCTACAAACACTGATGGCCAAACTTAATTCATGCTCTTCAGATATATCATCAGCACAGCAAGCAATGGGACAAGGATCTTCACATCATACAAAATAGTTATGATAGAGCAACAGAAGAATCTGAGGCATTCTCCCTTTGAAGTCTGATGTGGCTTCCAACCCTAGTGCGCTATGAGATTCCAGTTACTCTTCTTGTCTCATTCACAACATACAAACAAAAAGACCATGATAAAGTTGCATCTTTCATGCATAATTTTACCAAGATTCATGTCAAAATACGCAACATTCTGGTCCAGACCTAGATCAAATATAAAGCCTTCCATGATCGACATCAAGGCCCTCACTAGACCCAGGTTAGGGATAGAGTATGGTTGTGCTTTAGAACAAGCAACACCACAAGCTCAAACCAATTTGATATGGACCATACACCAACACCCAGGTTGTTTGCATAATCACCTTCTGTTTGGATTGTCTAACTCAACTAGGCATTCATATGTGTCAATCAAGTTATGCAAGCCATCACATTTAGGAGGAGGTTCCTGTTACTCATCCTGAAGATGCACTTCCATATTTTCAGCCTCCTTTGTCTAAACACGCTACTCAATGTTAAGACCAGAACTACCAAACATAGGCAGAATACCAAATGGTTGGATGCAAAGGTAATCTACCTACAGAAGCAAAGATGAGGTCTCAATCCATGATTAAGCGGAAATTTCCCCCTTACAATTGAAACTGGGGACAATTTTCTCTAAAGCAGTGAGGTAATGATAAGAACTCGTAATCAAAAGTGGATTGCCTGATTCTAATTATCTTTGTAATTTTACCATTATCCTAACAAAGCTCAAGATGACTTGCAATGCAAGACCTTGAGATGCATGCATTGCATGCCATTTAGCATTATCTTCTTTAATATTCTTCACCCTTGTATTCTATTTATTGAGATCTGATGAAGAGTGCACAATATGTGCAGCTGCAGCTACTTCTTGTGTGTACTTTCTTGCATCTGCATTTTCATGCATAAGCAGCCATCAGAAAGGAGGTTTGTTGATGGCCATATCTTATTGCCTCAGTTGAAGGTGTAAGGAGGATGGTTGATCACCACTATCCTTGTTGTAACAAGTAGGTGCAATTCTATGCTAAAACACCCTTAACAGCTGTGTTTGAGAATGTGTTTCAAGGACAGCAAGAGCATTCCATAACTCAAACATTGAATATAATTTCTTCCTTCTCTGAAAATAGGATGTAAACCAACTTGCCCCATTATGATGACAGAAAAATCACCCCTTGCCTGATGAAGCTAAATTGTGAAGGAATGGTTGGTTGGTTCTGAAGTCAAGAAAATACCCAAATAAAGATATAAATAGCTGAAGAAATGTTAAAATTCCCAATCACTGTGGATTGCATGCACAAATTCTAGCATTCAACCACATCAAGAACCAAGCATAAAAAATTGTAGGCACAAGAAAATACTTCAAGAACTATCACAATTACCTCTGATGCATCTGAATTGTGAATGCAAAAGATGAATGTCAGTCCATATATCACAAAAATAAAAGCTGACCATTTGAATTGATCAAAATGAATACTGTACTTAAACAACTTTACATGTAGAACATTTACATGAGATTTTCAAACAGCAAATTTAACATTTTCCATCAGCTGAAGTTCAGCAGAAATTTGCCTTGTAGGCATCTAATAGTATTTCTGTTGTGAACGCTTCGAAACCTGTCAAGTAACAAGCCACACATTCAACATCTTCAATTTAGCAATACAATGGAATGAACTCCACCCTCCACACCTTGCATGAGAATAAAAACCAGTAGCAAAAATAACATGTTACACTTGCAAAACACCCTTGAGCATTTTCTTATGCAGAGACAAAGCAGGCTGATAAGACACTTACAGTCATCTGCAGAAGATAATAACTTTGTAAGTCCTGCCATTCCTATACTTCCCCTGCAGGAACAACATCTTCAAGGTCTACCCCATCAACACGCAATCCTGTAGACTCTAAAACCCCATCTGAGCTAATAGTCAATCCACCCTGCAAGTAGTTATATTGATTAGCCCTCCACATTATTCAGAACAAATTAATCACTGATTTCTAGTAAAATGGGCACGATCTCTATATCATAATGATACATGCATATCCTGATGATACAATCTCTATATCAACTAACTATAAGACACTCTCAAGTGAAATGAACAATAGTTCATGTGCAAAATTATCCAACATAAGAAGGACAAAGAATTGGAATCCATGCAGGATAAATAACGATATAACTGATGATGATAATTGATTAAATGAGATAGATTGAGTCAATGGGCCTTCAGACCACCCTAATTCAATTTTATGTGGAACTGTGCATTGATGACTTCTGTGATTTGCAGGGTGATAAGATTCAAGTTTCAACACTTGAGTTTCCTTTCAATATACTAAGATCTTTACTTAATTTCTCATATTGATTTCATCTTTGATTTGTTCATTGATAATAAGATGACTCTTATAATTATGATGACAATAAGGCATACATGTATCTTGTGTCTTGCTTTTGAAACATTCGTCTTTTGATACTTCTAGGGATTTATTGGTTGATAACATTTAAATATAAGGATCTCTTTTATTTTTAATGTCAACTAGATCTATATTGATTCCTTTCTCCGTGAACTAGATTTTTAGATCTGATGACTTCTCTATTTCAACTAGGTCGATCATTGTTTCTTTATTGATCAATGATTCCTTCATTGTAAGTTGTTCTAACTTTCCTTCTTGTGATTTCTTCTCGTTCTTCAGCTTCTTGATTTTGCAACCAAGTTATGATTATGGTTCTTTAAACAAGAAATTTCTTCATCTTTTTCTAATAAATTATTGTTGAATTTCTTCTCAAAAACCTGATTTCATGTTGATAATTTTCCAGTGTTACACGAGGATGTGTCCCCAAGGGTAGGCAATGCGCTTCCACGCCTCCACACATCTCAAAAACCTGGAAACTCCATTGGAAACGTTCCCCCCACGTCCCCGTTTGAAGGAAACTCAAGGAAATGTAGAAGGGGGCGTTTCTTAAATAAAAGGAAACATTTTCCTCCTAAAAATGGCGTCCCAAAGTTTCCCTTGATTGTTTTACCAAAAAAACAAAAAAATGATAAAGGGCCAAACTATCCACTATTTCCTTCACTCTAACCTTGATTTCCTTCAACATAGTTGTATTTATGATTTTGTTTTCTCAGTTATAGCTTATGTATGATTGTATTTCATTTTATTTCCCTTAATGTATGTTGTAAACTTGTATCAATCTTTAGATTATAAAATTAAAGACTTTGATGACTTCTACTCCAACTTTCACTTTTAAGTTTTTATGTATTCTAATATAAATTTTGTAATATTTATAGCGAGGTCCACTATGTTGAAGACCCCAACATCCCCTTTGACATTTCCTAAAATTTCAGGGAAACTTCTATATAGGCCACTCCTATGTTTCCCCACTCCCGCATCCCGGAACTTGGTGGAACATTGTAATTTTCATGGCCTCATCGTGTATCATCCCCTCTCAGATCTGTGGATATGTGTTTGAGTTTACTGCTGTTATATTGGTGCTTTTTGGTTCAGAACTTTCGTCAAACACTTTGTCAACAATTGTTATGTTACCACTGTAGGATTCCCATCAAGTGAAGTCTGATTTTTATATTGGTTTTGCTTGTGGTTTTGCAAGTTATATTTCAGATCTCATACATGATGATTTTTAACAATGAGAAATACACTAAATACTTTGCTTCCATAGCCTTTAATGCCATAAACCACTCACAATAAATAAGGAAATGACTGAGGTTTTTAAACAGCTGCTACAGCATTCTAATAGAGCCAAATAACTCAGATTTACAACAATAATTTTAGACCTGTGGGTAGCTATAGATAGCAACCTCCTTTGAGCAGTAAAACACCCTCCTTGGTGATCACGAGATGGCTCTCCTTTAGTGCCTAGAAACGCTGAATATGACCAGATATAGAGGACAAACCTCAAGGAATGTGCCCAGCAGTGTTGAAGCGGATTTATACTCTTTACAACTGAGATGAATGACAAACACTCAGATTTCTTCATGAACTTGCCCATAGTGAATTCGTTCCCCAAACAGCAATGCGCCCTCCTTCAAGGCCCCACGACCTTGCTAGGGCCTGCACCCTCCTTCTCAGCTCAGATCTGAGTACTACGACCCCCTCAAAACGCCTCCTAACAGCAACAACAAACAATACAAGTGTGCCCTCTTTTGACAAGTGCGCCCTCCTCCAACCAGCTAGAAACTTCACAAATCTGAGAGTAAACTAGGTTCTCTTCCACGAATGAAACACAATGAAAAGATTTGAGTGATCTTTCCTCTCACAATCAGCTAGAGTGGATACTTTCACCACCGAAACCAATTTCTCTTAGAGTTTTCGTCCCAAGAGCCAAAAGCCACAAGAGCTCTTCAAATTCGTTTTTTTATCAAAATAGTCATGAATGAATGAGAGAATGGGTCGATTTCCTCTTTTATCCCCCTTTTTACCTTTTTCTGACATTTTACCTTTTTCTGCATTTAATTAATAAAGTGACTTTTATAAAGTCTCGTTTTTAATTAATTACTCAATGTCACTTTTAATGTTGTTTTTTCTCCCAAATGACATTAAATAATTAATTAATTCTCTTTTTCATCGACTATAGCCTACAGGAATTAAATAGGCTAATAAGTCGTTTGCCTAAAGTGATCATTTGGAAAAGGGACATTACACGTCGATATCTTGCTACTTCATTAATTTATCAACTTCTCTAGCAATGTCCATATTTCATATCATAAATTGATGTGTCAGGATTTTCTTGGGCAAATCACCCTTAGTTTCCCTATTTCTTCTTTCGATTGTGCGCATTTGTTCTAATACAAATATAGAATAGTTACTATATAGTATAAAGTACCCTTACTTTATAACTTGATTCACAAAAAAAAGCACCTTGTCCAACTAAGTGCCAATGGTCTTTTTTAATGAACCTTCACCTCTTAAAATATTCTTTTAATATGTGAGATCTTTTATATTCGCTTTCTACATAGAATTGTTTTTGGAAAATATGTTATATTGACAAGAAATTATATACAATCAGAAAAGCAAAAAAGGAATGGTATATATGAATTTCGTAAACTCTTCCTAAGAGCTACTAAAGAAGAAATAAAGGAAGAGTCTTTGTGTAGTCCAAAGATTGGGCATCTTTGATTAGCAAAGCTACTTTTGCCAATAACTAATGGCGAATCAATGGAATGGTATATACCAAAAAACAGAATGGTATATATGAATTTAATAAACTCTCCCTAAGAGCTACTAAAGAAGAAATAAAGGAAGAGTACTCTGTGTGGTCCAAAGAACCCTCCCCTGAAGAAGCACCGAGTGATGATCCTCAAACCAACTCCAACAAAGCCTGGCAAACCAGCAATCCCAAAAGATATGTCTAACTGACACTGGGCGCTGGCAAACAGGACATCCATCCAAGACATCCTGTTTCGTCGGTTCTTAATACCAATTGGGTATCTAAGGATCTGGATGAGTGTTTCTATGTAAAATTTAATTGTACTTCATTAGAGGTTTAACTCCTTTGTATACCTCTTCATACTTTAGTTAGATGTTCTTCTTAAATTTTTGTAATAGCCACTTGAAACAAAGGTATTGTCTTTATCTAATTTAGTTGATGTGAAGGATAATTAAAATAATTAAAATCAGATATATATCGATTTCATTTAATGACAGCCCACAGCTTTTCCAACAATGTACTAAACTGTTTTTTATCAATATTCCAGTGCAATGTCATGTATAGTTGCAATGCTTGTGTTTGGTCACAGAGTGTTTCTTCACGGCATTGACTATGGTTTATGTCACATGCAAATATTGGCTATTAATCTCCCACAATCATACCACGTTGAAGGAATTACTCAGTGGCAGTTCAGTGTAACAATATATACCAACAACTCCAATAGCTTGGCAGCTGTTACTGCAGCGGCTTATAGTATGTTGACTCTTGACAAGACAATTAGATCAACAGGCGTAGACCCCTGGAAAATGTTGAAAGAATGAAATTGTTCCTTTCTCCTGAACAGCGCTCGGCACTTGGTGACTGCAACTTCTAGCGATTAGTGACATTGTTAATGTTTTGCCTAAGTTTCCCTAGGTGTGGAACGTGTTCCCCCCCAGGGGAAGCTTCTAGGTGTCCCCCCACACATTTCCCCCGAGGGGGGGCTTTTGGGCGTCCCCCCAGAATCCCCCACCAATTTTCATCTTTTACAATAAAAATAAATGCAAATTAAAATGTTAAAAAATGTTAAAAAAAATAAAAAATAATTAAATTAAATCCTACACTAACATAGAATCTAACACCTTTCTAAAAGCTACCCTCTCACACCAGTCAATGGAGCACACTCCTTGATGCTTATTTGATCATAATGTCGATTCATTTCAGCTACTTCTCATTGTTTCAGTTTTGACTCAAGATAGTAGATAGTAGATACTAAAAACAGTCCTCGGCTCTTTACTATTTAGTATATTTTGAGAAATTTTAATCTACTATTAGACTTTTCACTTTTGTCAATTTCATTGTTCTAACTTCTCTGTGTTAACTGTTCAGTATCTATTTGACTATTTCAGACTTCAGAATCTCTTGTATTATCTTTTACAAATTTGAAATTTGAATTTAGATATACATTGCATAATGATAATAGTTTTTAGTTTTTACATGGTAATAGTAACATAATTCAATATCATTTACAAATTTGAAATTTGATATGGTAAAACTAATAGATGTACATTCCATAAAAATGAATTTAGTTTTTAGTTCTACTTCTTACATGGTAATAGTTATTGTTGGATTTATCATTTTTATATTTTAAAATAACTTTTATGACTCCGACATCCCCTGTTTCCCTGAAATTTCCCTAAATTTTGGGGTGGCTTCCACACATCCCCCTTGTGAGTTTCCTCGCTCCTGCGCTCCCCCGTGCCAGAAACTCCGTGGAACATTGATAACGACACTTTAGTTAAACTAAAAGACAACACTTAAGTTGTGACACTTGAGTTAAATAAAAAGACAACACTTAAGTTACCACACTTGCATGATGACACTTGAGTTAGCCACCTAACTAAGTGATCTAGCATCCAGTTGAAGATTGAGTTCATTATGAAGTCAAAGCATAAAGATATGTGCCATGATTGAGTCACATGGTGAGTTGTTATGCAGCAATTGATGAGACCAAGGCAAAACTGCGAATTGGTGTGTTCACAGTGTGCATCAAAGCAGGAATTGTGAATTGGTGTGTGGACAGTGTGCATAAATGCAGAAACTGTGAATTGAAGTGCAGGGCATACAGTTGGATCAATCAATCTTTCTTTCTTCTCTTGCTCAGTGATTGCACCTAGGGTGCTTAGTACTTCTCTCTTATCTTGCACCAGGGGTGCCAAAATTGTAAAAGACATTATTTGCTATCTATCATTGTTCTAAGGAGATTTGCTGGGGTTTTTCTCTCTCATTGTTTTGAGGATTTTCTCCAGGGCACATACGGTGTTATGTGTGAAATTGTTCAACTGATTTCAAGTACTCAATAATTCCACAAATTAAGATTAAAAGATCAAAGCTCAACAAAAACTCAACATTTCAAACATACACTCACATTCTTGCTTTTGCCGAGCATTTTTCTGAATGATTTGTGATGTCCTTACGAGTGGTTTGGACCCGGATTTGTTACAGCAGCACAGATAATGTCTCCATGCTCTCTTTTTTATGTAAGTCCTCTATGTACTTGACTCCTATTTTTTATTTTTTTATTTTTTCCTAATTTTTCCAGCAAGTGATATACTTTAAACTTTATTTTCCTTAATCCATTTGGTGGTCGGTTTACTTGATTCTTTGGTCACTGCAATTTCCAATAGTAGTAATAATTATTGGCAGCAATTGATCTTCACGAAACTTCAATGTATGGGAGCAAAATCTTCAACTTGCAGCAGAATTTCTGAACTTTATAAATGGCCAAAGGTTGGTTTGTGGTCAAAGACGCAGAATCACAGAAACTCTGAATAATTACGTATGACCAAAGGCCAGAATCAAAAGAAGTGCTTGATTAAGGGTTCTGATACCAATGTAAAGAACAATAGTTCATATGCACAGAAATATGTTGGCATAAGAAGGGCAGAGAATTGAAATCCTTATAGGCTAAATAATTATATAATTGATAATTGATTTCCTTCAATGCTCCCTGGGATGGTAGCATTGACTAGTCACAAAGATGACCGGTTGTGTCCCACAGTTAGGTTATGTCTCTTAGTTTTTTTTCAAAATTATTACTATTATTATTATTTAATTCATTACATCATGCATACAATCTAAATGTATAGTACATACCTCTGGTTGGAACCGCAACATATCAGCACGAGCCATGGCTTCAGCTTGTGCTATTCTTTGCCTAAATGTTTGAGCCATCTCGTCAGCCTGCACCATATTTAAATTTCACTAAAGAAAATATTGAACGTGTATGAACTTATATGCACTAACAATGTATAAAAGGTCAATCCCACAACTAGACACCTGCCTTTTCATATACAAGCTTTGGGTTGCGAAGCATGTCACCAGGAGTGGGCTCCAATTTCTTTGTTGAGAGGCTCACCCTGCCTCTTTCCCGATCATGACTGAGAATCATTACCTTCACAAAATTGAAAAACCATTGTATAAAATTGTATCTTCCTCGTGAACTTGAACACACAAAGAGAATACATAAACTATGATCTGAAAATAATGTAGGAAATAGAACCCACCTTCAGTGTGTCACCTGGCTGTAATATAGTACCAACATCTGCAACACGGTCATGGCTGATTTGACTGACATGTAGGAGGCCATTAATACCTCCAAGATCAATAAAGGCACCATAAGGCTTTATAGTTTGCACAGTTCCAAGAACCACAGATCCAATTCCTAATTGAGCCTGACTGTCTGCCATAGCTTTCCTATTGCTCAAAACAAGACGAGTTTGTTCCTCGTCCACCTCCATGAATTTCAGAGGGATTTCCTTGTTCACTAGCACTTCTATATTTAATTTCTGCAAATACATAAAGAGTCAACAGGTTAAACACTACTATTATTAGCCCAGTGCAGTCCTAATTAAAGGGGAAATAAGCCCCGAGGGTTAGCTCAAGCGGTCATGTGCCAGACGTGAGATCTTTCCCCCCAAAGTTGGGGAAGTCACAGGTTCAACTTCACTTGATCCCCTCGGGGTTAGGCCTTGTAATCAGGGCTGACGTTTACCCTGTTTACCATCCATGAATCATGGGAAAGTACTCGGAGGGTTTTCTGCAAGGTTATTCCTTGGAAAATAAAAATTAAATGGGAAATAATAATGAGAACTCACAGTTGAGATTTGTGAAAAAGGGACAAACCCTCTGAGGCACTCCACAAGCACATTAAGTCCCCCTTTGTTAGCAGATAACACCTGCTAGCAAAATCTTCATTAGATTGCAACAAGAATCTCCATTAAATTGGAACATTAGTATAAACTCTGATCCCACTAAGAGTCCATTCTCACTTCAGAACAAAGGTGTTAAGAATCAAATTGTGCTAACTGCAAAAAATGATCACAAAAGTATTAAACCTTGCACACACAGTGATTAGAGAACTTGTCAGTACAATTATTGAAATACCTGCTAAGACATTAATCTTATAGCAACACTTCCCCATTGTGGGGATTAAAACTTGTGATATCATCTCTTTTGTTGTTTTCATTAACAAGCAAACTCTACCATAAAATCTATACCTGTAAAATAAGTATTAATGAGGACAATACCGTCTGTCTCCCCATCAAGAATTAATGATACAAAGCAAATCACACATCTGATAGAGTCTAAAAGTGCTACATAAAAGTGAGTTGGCAGCTTTATGCTTCAGAGTAAAAGACCAACTTAACATATTGATAGAAGTATATAACAGAGCAAGAAGGAAGTTTCAAAAAAGTCATATGGTCTATAGCCTTTTAGTGTCAAGATTTTGTTGATGTGCTTTACATCCTTGACTTAGTTGCTAATAATCGTTTCCTGTTCCTTATTTTGTGTCCATCTTAAAAACTGTAGTGATACTTAGTTCTGAAGTTAGTCATAGTTATGTCCATGTACCCCATAGCACTTATCGTGCTTGTTTGGAAAAATAGTAAAAAATTCTCTGAAGGATGGTGCCTATAATCTATTAGCAAGCAACATTAAACTCCATTACCGCAACCAAAGCTCTGCATCACCAATCTCTGGAGGTTCATACGTGGTCTATTTTGAATGTTGTTTTCTCCTTCTTGTGCCAATATTGAGGTCAATAGAAACCACTTCTTTTCCTTCTAGTAGCTTCTACAATCAAATGAGCATCCACTATGGACTTCCTTCGAAGGCACGAATCAATCTACTCAGATACCAATATGATCTGTAAATCATAGGCCTATGACCCATCCGTCTCACCAACACAAATCCTTATTGCAAAATAAAATGCCTTGTCTTCTAAAATCACTATTAGATCAAAGATTCAAAACCTATGCTTCTCACTATTATGCTCCTTAACAAAATGGAACTGCTCTGTTATAGATTTGGATCTTGGTTTGATTTTCTTGCTTGTGATGCCAAGAAAATCAACACCAATCACTGAAATTGAATGCCAACGAGATTTGATGTGGAGATTCAAAACAGCATCCAATGGATTAAGAATCGCTTGGTGTGAGGAGTCCCAATCAATGAGAACTAAATCTACATTTTTAAACCAATAGCATGATTTTGATCCATGTATTTGATGTATTTTAACAGACACCACAAATCACCTAAACAAATACTTCAATTGTTTGTTGTAGATTAGTGATTAATATGACAATGGTTTGGCTGTCTTTGTTGTTAATTGATTAACATTAGAATAGTGAATGCATTGGTTTGTATGCTTGTCAACGGCACAATTGAAAGGAATGGGGATTTGCTCTATGCTATGCAATCATAATTTCATATAAAAACCCACACAATATAACAAACACCAGAAATCATAAATCACACCCACATAATCAATCAGGAGATGAGGGTTATTTACCCTAAAGAACAAGTAGGAAAAACTCCAGCATCTAATGGCTATGCTCAGTCTTTATTATTATCGGCAATTAAAAGATTTACGAAGTATCTGGCTCTTCATGCCCTCGGGGATTTGCTTAAAAAACCCTTCTACTTCATTGCATAGGAGTTTACGGGAAGCTTTCTGGATTGGTCAGATAGCTAGAAGGTTAGGCGTCTCCATTCCCTTCAATCCCCAATCTGCATTGTTCGAGCTTCTCTCCTTTTTTTACTTTTTTGGCAACATTTTTCTTTAGGGTTTAGGGTTTCTTTCTTTGTCTTCTTTACATCCTGGTGGATCTTTTGTGGCAATTCAAAATCCTTTTGGGCAAGTGATAGCTAGTTGAGTCAATGCGGAGACCTTCAAAGTTCACACTAACAACCCACTCCCTTGTGACTCTTTATTAACTTTTGTAGCAATAATCTCATCTTTTGTAGCCTCTTTGACCCTTCTATAGCTTTATATGTACTACTCTTTTGGCATTTATTTTGCTTAAACTCAAATAATAGCGTTTCAATGTTTATTTCAAATCCATTTCGAATCAATAGAGGCCAAGCCAAAGACAATATTATGGCAATCAAGGTGGTATTTTTTTAATCCCGACACTCTAAGGGTAATGACTGCCATTGGGAGGATCCTGAACTTGTTAAGGCTACCCTTTTTCCTTTGAAGAAGCTTTTGTGCACTGATCTTGAGTGTACACTAATGGAGAGACCAGAGGCACCGCTTGAGCAAGAGGAGCAAAAGATAAATGAGGAGCAAGAAGCAAATGAGAATGAACGAGAGAAGGACAACGGCCCTGAGTATAAGCTAGTTCATGAAAAAGGAAGAAGACCAAGAGATCCTCATCAGCAAGCTCAACAAACTGCTAGACATTTTGTTGCAACAAAAAGAAGGCTTCGAACTCCCACTGTAAGGGGAAAATGTAAGAAGCTGGCTTCCAATAGCTTCTTTCACACAAAATTCCACAAAGAGATATCCCATTTCAATTTTCATCATAGAAACATGCACTTTGAGGCTACTCTGAAGGAATTTGAGGACATTGAGAAGATTGTGAATGCAAAGAGGAGACACCTGAAACTTATGTCTGCTAGAATTGTTCTGGTATAACAAAGAGTACAATGTTGGCAGTCTAGAAGGTTGAGCCGTTAACTCAAATAATTTGGGGGAGTACAACCAAAGGGTAGAATCCGATGTATATGTCTTACATATCTATGCATGTCAAGCACTCTCTTTCTGTTTTATTTCTATGAATGGGTTGTTAAATAGCAGCAACAAGGTCTTTCTGCATGCATGTGTCCTTGCATGCGGAAGACTTAAATCAGAAAACCAATCAGAAAACCAATTGTATGCGGAAGACTTAAATCAGAAAACCAATTGTATTTAATTTACTTTTCCTAAGTTTACTTTGGAAAATAAATTCAAGTAAATAATTATTTATTGACTTTAAGTGAAAGTGAAATTAGGGTTTTCGCTTTACCTAAAGTTATAAAAGAAAGGTCAATTGGTGGAGAGGACACACACTTGTATTCCGACAGAGACATGATACAGATAGAGAGAAAAAGTCAAACGGAGGATTTAGCTGAGAAGACGGAGGAGCTAACAGACAGGGCGACCGAGCTTCCAGGCAAGAAGAAGACTGCACAAACTGCACAGGAAGCAGCTACAGAGGTGGTCGTACTATCGTACGGAATGTCGTACAGACCGTACGAATTACGTACAGCAGTCGTACAGTTGTACAGATCTGTACAACACGTGTGGGAGGCCGTACTGCTGGCCATACAGCCGAGCAGGGGTGTGTTGAGTTTTAGCTGGGGTTGTCCAGTGATTCTGTTGGGTACTGCTTCGCCAGGTTTGGGCGATTAGCAGTGATTGTAAAAGTTCCATATTTTCTCTATAATAAATCCATATCTAACTGCTGCATTGGTTTTCCCATCTTGGGTCTTTTCGGGGGTTTCCATACCCAAAATAATAGTGTCAATATTGTGATGTGATGTTGTGATTTATTTCTCGGTACTTTATATTCCGTTGCATACTTGTAAAAGATATCCATATGTGGTTATCAGTAGAAATTATGAATACACTGTTTAGCCCTAGTTTGAATATTAAAGGAAAATTTACATGGTATCAAAGCTCTGGTGAGCTAAAGCTAAGAGATTTGCAGCAGCAATGATAAATCAGGGAAAGATATATTGAAGACACAAACCTAGATTGCAGATCTAGGGTTTGACAGGTACACTTTAGTATGTGATAGTTTTGGAACCTGTGTGGAGTTTTTTGTCTCGACACTTCAGTATGGTCATGCAGTTAAGAGTTGACGATAGACTCCAGGGTGCTCGAAACTTTCCTACATGGAAAGAAAGGATCACAGGGATCCTGGATGTCAGTGATGCAGAGGAGCACATTGGCTCCACAAAAGTTGCACCCACAGATCCGGTAGATTTGATAGCTTGCAAGAAGATTGATTCCGGAGCCATGTTGATCATCTTGGATGGGGTGAAGGACCACATAGTCCCTCACCTTTCTGAGAAGAAGACCGCATCAAAGATGTGGATAGCTTTAGAAAGTCTATACTAGAGCAAGAATGAAAACCGGAAGATGGTGTTGCAAGAGAGGATGCGCAGCACCAAGATGGCCAAGGGAGAAGGAGTGGTGCCTTATATTACTAGGCTCACACAGATCAGGGATGAGCTTGGAGTTGTTGGCTCTAAGACTGAGGATGAGGAGCTAGTTTGAATAGCCCTCAATGGCTTCTCTAAGCCATGGGACACCTTTGTCAAAGATGTTGTGGCTAGGGAGAAGCTCCCTAATTGGCAGAGACTATGGAATGACTTTGAGCTAAAGGAGACTCGCATGGGTCAAGGATCAGGCTCATCCAGCAATGCCCCACAGATTGTGGATGAGGAGGCTCTAGTCTTTACAGGGAAGAGCAAGGAAGAAGGGTGGTAAGAAGAACCTTGAAATGTCAAAAGTCAAGTGTTTTATCTGCCACAAGTAGGGACACTTTGCCTCCCAGTGCCCAGACAGGAAGAAGAAGAGTAACACTCAAATGGTTGGATCTGCAGAGGTGGAGGATTTCAACAGGAACTTCGATGAGGAGTTTTTCTTGATAGCTTGCATGGAACACCACAGGGAGCAACATATGGTACATCGACAATGGAGCATCTAGTTACATGACTGGACAGAAGAGATTCTTCAGAGACTTACAGGAAGGTGGAACAGCGATCCACATTGAGTTGGGTGATGATGCGCGGTATCAGGCACAGGGAGTTGGCACTGTCTCATTTCAGAGGGAGTCTGGCAAACCTCTCAATTTTGTTGATGTGTTATATGTTCCAGGATTGACCAAGAACCTCATATCAGTCTCCACTCTGGAGAACAAGGGATATCAAGTGAAGTTCTGAGACCATAGAGTGTATATCAGGACCAAGGGGTCAGATAGGATCTTGGATCGGGTGATTGGCATCAGTAGCGGGAAAGTGTATAAACTACACTTTGAGCCCGTAAAAGCTCTAGTCAGGAGCAGCAACAGTCAAGGTGAGTTGTGGCATAGGAGGATGACACACTTACACCATGGAGCACTGAGGCACTTAAGACAGGTTGTCATTGGAGTTCCTTAGGTACAAGAGGAGAAGTATAACCACTGCAAGGGTTGTGCTTTGGGGAAGAACATCAGGAATCCTTTCCCACAAAGTGAGCACAAGTCTAAGGAGCCCTTGGCCTTGGTGCATTCGGATGTATGTGGACCTATGAGTGTCCATTCTTTCAATGGTTACAGTTACTGCGTAACCTTCATTGATGACTATTCGAGGAAAACCTAGATCTATTTCTTGAAGGCCAAGTCAGAGGTCTTTGAGAGGTTTTGAGAGTTCAAGACTCTCATGGAGAACCAAACAGGAAAGAATATTCAGGTGTTGAGGACAAACAACAGGGGTGAGTACACCTCAAATGAGTTCATGGAGTATTGTTCGACAGAGGGGATCAAGAAAGAGCACACTGTGCCCCATACCGCCCAGCAAAATGGAGTTGCAGAGCGAAAGAACAGGACTATGGTAAGAGCAACCAAGGCCATGTTATTTGATTAGGGATTACCATTATTCCTTTGGGTCGAGGCATACAAGACTGCAGTGTACATTCATAATAGGTGTCCCCACACAGCTTTGGAGAGGAAGACACCCGAGGAGGTCTTCACAGGCACTCAGCCATATGTGAGTCACATTCGCATATTTGGGAGTGTTTGCTATTGCCATGTTCATGCTGACACTAGGAAGAAGTTGGACCCTTCTGGAGAGGAGGGGTTACTTGTTGGATACAACGAGACTTCGAAGGCATACAGAGTATACATACCTGCTCGCAAGAGGATCATTGTGAGCGGGGATGTCCAGTTTGATGAGGACAGGGCCTTGCGGAGATCTATGGACTTACCAGCAGATAAGCAGCCAGCATAGGACACAGGTATCAACTTGGAGGAGCCTGAAAGTCTAGTCTAGCAAATTGGCTACAACTATGAAGTGAGTATAGTCTTGAAAGTCTGATCTAAGTAATAATAAATAAAACCCTATATATGTATTTGGTTGATGTATCGCCAATGAGGTGACTGCTACTTGTTATGATTGTTACTTAAATGATTTGTAGAGCGTGTCTTAGCCTTGTAACACTTGTAGCAGATGGATGACAGTCTGAGTTATATTATTGGTATCTGGCCATTTACAGGTGATTATATTATCTATTGGATATTGTTGATGATCAGGCAGAGACCTGGAAAGGGTATGAGTATACAACCTAGATGGATTTGGACTCTCTGAGTCTAGTGAGATAGCTTATTTTCAGTTCCGGGCACTTGCAGAGATGGTCAGGCTCATTTTACCCTTCTCATGCAGTTTTGCTTCACAGGATGATGTGTCTGAGCAGGGAGATGTTTTTAATGGATCTCCTAGGGCGTTGTATTCGACATAGGGGATGAAGCCACTTGATTGTACCATAGTACCCCCATCACAGAGAGCCTAGTGGACTCAGTTGGACAACGCAGGCACCCTAGGAGGCTGTTTTGGCAGGTTCACGTTTCCCAAGGCAAATTAAAAAATGATTAAATGGCTATTGAAGAAATCGATTTGGGCTACTGGGGCAAGGAAAAGACATGGGATGAGTCATGATGATGAGAGTGATGTCCTCCGCACCTTCTCCAGCACTTGATTGGGCCTACACCTATTTTTTGGGCATTTTTATATTATTTTCTGGAGCTTTTGGGAGGCTCACGATTTCCTGAAGGAGGCACAAAGTCAAAAAAGTAAAATATTTTATTATTTTATTGTGCCATGGGGACACCTAGAGGGAGTTAGTTAACACTCCATGGACCCACCATGTGCTTCATTTATTTCTTGTTGAGTGGGGTACCCTCTTTTTAGGTGATCTAGTCCACTTTGGTACTTTATGGTTACATTGATCCATGTATTGTATGTTGAGCTCATCTCAACCATTGATTAGACATTTATATCTTTTAATCTTAGCCACTCATTTTGAAAGTGGTTAGGATTTTGGTCCTCTCGTTCCTATTTAAAGGAGAGAGCTTCTCATTTGTAAGGGGTCTTTGGCTCTTGGATCTGATTAGTAGAAAAACTTTCTTGTGGATATTTCTTGGATCTCCTTTGCATCTGGTGTTCTTAGATGGTGATTGGAAAGCCTTTTGCTTCCTAGCATTCGAGAAATTTGGGTGAGATCTATATTTTTTCGAGATCATTGTCTTGTCTACAAGAGGGCGACTTCATCTTGGGCGTTTTTGCAGGGGATCCTCAACTCGCTTGGATTGGCTTCGTCTTGTATCAGGGGGTTTTCATTATCTTCATTGTGATCTATGATTACATCTTGTTACTTTTCTGTAAATTTTGCTTTTCTTTCGTGATATGGAGAATCTGATATTGTTGACGTTTGCTTGTGCAGGAGAGAGGGCGCAGTGGTCACTTGGAGCAGAATGTTGGGCTTAGAACTCACTCAGGTCTTCTCAAATTGATCGGGATAGTAGGGATCATCATCATCAAGGCATCTACAACGATTTCCAGGTAAGATCTTCAGGTTAGTCTCTTTCTTCCAGAACTCAATCCATTGTACTTGCTTTTCCTCATTTTACTGAAAATTCCATAATAATAAAAAAACCAAAAATAATAAAAAAGAAACCGTTCGATCTCTGGACAAACCACTACTGGGTTTTATAGATCGGGTCTTCCCCTCCCCAATTCACCCTCAACGTTGATCTAAAAGTGGCTTGTTTTCCCTAGATCTAAAAAACTGTCTGCTCAAACCCCAACACTCCTCATGAAATTCTGACTTTTTCTGGGATTTGATTTTTATGGCAAAGTTCCTTCTTAGGTTTGTAGATCGGGTCCTCCTCTCTCCAAATCACCTTCAATGTTGAGCTAGATGCTAACAAGTGGCCCTAGATCTGAGAAACTGTCTTCCAGGACCCTAGTGCTCCTCATCATTTTTCTGACCTTTTCCCAAATCTGATTTTTCTGGCATTTTTCCAACTTGGGTTTGTAGATCATGTCATCCTCATTCCATTTCTCCTCCAACGCTGAGCTTGTGGTCTCCAGATTTGTCCTAGATCTGAGGATCTGCCCTTCCAAACCCTAACACTAGCCACCTTGCTGTTGGTTTCTCCCATAAATTGACTTTTTCAGCTAAAGTACCTTTCTGAATCTGTAGATCGGGGCATCTCCCATGTGGGTCTCTCCCAACGCTGGGCAGATAGTGACTCCATTTCCCTAGATTTGACAAGGCACTAATCTCCAACCCTACCGCTAGCCCCTTCTTTGGCCTCTTTTCCTTGCAATCTGATTTTTCCCTAATGACTCAGGTACTTTGATATTGTCATACCTATCATCGAGTCTATCCATCAGCACTAGATAGCCCCAATCCTGTCCTTGCCCTTCCTGCATTGGTTACGTTTCCCAAGGCAGCGGATATCTTCACCAGTTGCTAGTACCTCAACCCTAGATCTAGTATTTACCCCATAGGTCACCTGTGTTCCACTTTGGATCAATCCTCATATGCCTAAAGCCCTCATCCGAAGCCCTGGTACACCTAGTGACACCCTCCATAGATCTAAGGTCTCCAATTACCTTACGCCTTACGTACCTCAAGTCTACTTGATCTGATCTGGTGTCTAGGTATGATCTTTCCGATCGAAAGTAGATCTAGGTCTCCCCCTTTGTTGTCTTGGGCTAAGATAACATAAAGTGAAGGCTACCTCGATTGGCGTGACAACCATCCATCTGGGAGTCTAGGCAGTTTTGGTTCCACCTCCTTAGTTGCTTGTCCCTTCACCATCCATCCTAGATCCACCTCACATAGGCAACTACAAGGTAGGTGATAACACCCTTTCAGCATCCTTCCTCCACGGGCACCATTTTCTAGGCAGGTGAGGTTTCAACAGGGCAGTCCCTCTTCTCTCGCGGGTTGTCATTTTCCTTCCACAAGCAGTGACTAGCACCTCCGGGAAGCCTTTAGCAGGCCTACTTGGGAGGGCTAAGGCCCTTACGGCACCCTCGAGTAGCCCATGGGCAAGCCCGTGAGGGCTGCCGTGGCCTAACAAGCCCTCCGAGCAGCCCGAAGGCAGACCCATGAGGGTCATGTGGCAGTCGTAAGGCTGTCGAGCCAGCCCGTAAGATACAAGCAGGGCTGCTAGCCCTTTCGGGCAGCAGCAGAGCTGCCACTCAAGCAGTCGGGCAGACATGTCGGGCTGAGGAGGAGTCCGGGGGTAGCAAGAAACAAATCGCGGGCAGCGAGCAGGCATTGGGCGAATCGAGCAGATCAGTAATAGATCCGGGCAAGCTAACAGGTACAATCAGCAAATCTGGGCAGTAAACAGTCTTTCTGGGCAGGAGAGAGAAAAGGGCTATAAGCCCTAATTTCTGAAAAACCCTAGTTGGGCAATTTTTGATGTAATTTGGAAATATTGATCTTCTGATACTATGGTTAACCTTATTGGGGTTTGTGGAACTTTTGTAGAATTTTAGTCACCTCGTTTACGAGATGAGTTACTAATGCTCTTTAGGGTTTTTGTCCTTTAAAGGTTTCCCCATTGAAAAACTCTTGTGCCCATTATGTTCATGTGATGAATGTAATTTTACTACACTTATCATTTGTTTAAAGTTAGTCTACAAATTTTTAAGTATTCATGCTAATGCTAAAATTCAACATGGTATCAGAGCTTAGCATGTGAAAACACAGTAAAGGGACACTACTGTTGTTTTCCTAGACCTCGGGATAAGATTTGTAGACTTAACATTTGACTAAATTGCAGAGATGGCTGTAAATATTTTCACACCGGAAGAGAAGCTCTATGGTTCAGCCAACTACAACTCCTGGAAGGCCAAGTTAACAACCATTCTAGAAGAGAATAACTTGGATGACATTGTTTTTAATGTCATTGAAGAGCCAACATCAAATGCTGGCAGACTTGCTTACAAGAGGAAGCAAGGTAAGAAGGATCATCTATGATTCTGTCAAAGAGATGGTGATGCCCAACATCACAGCCTTGAAGACTGCTAAAGAATGCTTTGATGCTTTAGCAAATCTATATGAGAAGAAGGCTCCCAGTTAGAAGAGAGTCTTGAAGAAGAGGCTACGAACTTTGAAGTTGAACAAGGACGAAAGTGTTGTTTCTTTCTTCACAAAGATTGCACAGGTAAGAGATCAACTTATTGTTATTGGTATTATTGTTGATGATGATGACCTTGTGCAAACTGTGGTTGATGGTCTCCCAAGCTCTTGGGAAACCTTCATGGCATCTGTCAGTGGACGTGAGATCATCCAACCTTTGAAAAGCTTTGGCATGATTGCATAGAAGAAGAGGGAAGGACCTCTGGCAAGGTAATCAAGGAAGACAACCTTGCACTTGCAGCAAAGACAAAGAAGTTCAAAAAGCCTTTCTCCCAACAACAGAAGGGAAAGAAATCTCAGGGTAAGTTTTCTGACATGTCAAAAGTGGAATGCTATAATTGTCATAAGTTTGGACATTTTGCCAAGGATTGCAGGCAAGCCAAGAAGAAACCTATGCGAAGGTTTGAAGCATCTGCTGCAAAAGAAGATGAAGAACCAAAGAAGAAGAAGAAAACCAAGGCTAACAAAATTGAAGAACCTAAAAGAGAGTACTACTTGATTTCTGCTCTCACTTGTTCTTTCACATATTGTTCCACTTCTTGGTTGGTGGACAATGGTGCCTCCAGGCACATGACAGGTAACCGTGGAGCTCTCACCAGTTACAGAAAAAAGAAGTTCACCACTCAGGTAGAACTTGGAGATGACTCCACTTACAAGATTGAAGGAGTTGACTCAACTTCACTTCAACTTGACTCAAGTACGGTTCTTCATATTGATGATATTCTTTATGTTCCTGGTTTAAAAAAGAATCTTTTATCTGTTGTTGGTTTAGAAGACAAGGGTTACAGAGTCCTCTTCATGGACAAGGTCTTTTTATGGGCAAAAGACATAGATCTAAACTCAACAGTACAGATTAGGGTTCGAGAGGGAGGCCTCTACAAGGCTTCCAAAGATTCCACTCATGCTTTGGTTCATCACACAATTGACCCTTGTGAACTATGGCATAGAAGGTTTAGACACCTTCATTACTCAGCTCTCCTAGGATTGCAGAAGATGGTTACAGGTATGCCAGAAGTTTCTCCAAAACATGAAGGAATCTGCAAAGGATGTGCTCTAGGTAAGAGCACCAAGAAATCCTTCCCCAGAAGCACGAATAGATCTAAAGGCATTTTGGATTTGATTCATTCTGACATTTGTGGGCCTATGACTTCACCCTCCTTGAGTGGGTGTTTATATTATGTCTTGCTTATTGATGATTACTCTCGGAAGTCATGGATTTACTTCCTCAAGGCCAAGAGTTAAACCTTTGATAGGTTCAAAGAGTTCAAGACACTAATTGAAAATCAAACTGGCAAATACATCCGTATCTTGAGATCAAATAACAGAGGTGAGTATGAATCTAATGAGTTTGATGATTTTCGTCAAGAAGCAAAAATCAAGAAAGAGCTGATAGAACCTTACAACCTTCAACAGAATGGGGTTGCAGAAAGGAAGAATAGAACGATCTGTGAGGCTGCTAAAGCCATGATCACTAATGTAGATCTTCCTTTGTTTTTGTGGGCTTAAGCTATAGGAACTGCTGTGTACATCCAGAATAGAAGCCCACATGCTATCTTGGGGGAGAAGACTCCAGAAGAAGTCTTCACCAAGAAGAAACCTGCAGTTGATCACATGAGGATATTTGGTACTCCTGTGTATGTCCATGTGCCAAAAGAGAAGAGGGGCAAGCTAGAGCCCTCTAGTAAGAAAGGTATATTTGTTGGGTACAGTGATTGCTTGAAGGCTTGTCGAGTCTATATACCAAGACAAAGACACATAGAAGTCAGCAGAGATGTGATCTTCCATGAGGAAGCTGTGTTTCGTAAAACACTAGAGCTTTCAACGAAAGATGTAGTTGCTCCACTTGAGTTTCCAGTTTCAAAAATTCAGAGGGAGGAAGAGGAATTTGAGGATCAAATTCCAGATGTCCCTGAGAACACTGAAAGTCCACCAGAAGAACTACTTGAAGTTCCTCCTTCCAAAAGGAGACCTGCTTGGTACCGAGAGACGGTGCAAGAAGGAGAGAAACATAAAGCTCCTCTCGGGACTTTCAGAGAAAGCATAAGACCACGGAAGTACTCCGGTCTTATGAGCCAGCTTATCAGTTCAGAACCTTCATCATACGAAGAAGCAACAGGTAATCAGGTATGGGTTGATGCCATGATTGAAAAGTACAGTTCAATCATGAAGAATGATGTGTGGGAAGTTGTTCCCAGACCAATAAGAAAGTCAGTAGTGAGTTCCAGATGGCTTTATAAAATCAAGCATGTTGTTGATGGCAGTGTGGAGAAGTATAAAACCAAATTCCCAGCTCGTAGCTTCACTCAAAAAGAAGGCATTGACTATGATGAGACATTTGCTCTTGTTGCCAGGTATACTACCATTAGAACCATCATTTCACTTGCTGCGGTATTTCGATGGAAGTTACATCAGATGGATGTAAAGACTGCCTTTCTCAATGGCAAGATTGAAGAGGAAGACTACATTGAACAACCTGAAGGCTTTGTGACTCATGGGAAGAAACCCATGTATGCAAACTGAAGAAAGCCTTGTATGGACTGAAATAAGCTCCGAGATTCTGGTATGCCAGGATGGATGGATTTCTCCACAGCTTGGGGTTTTCCAAGAGTACAGCTGACTCTAACTTGTACTTTAAGGTTGTTCATAATCATGTCTTGATACTTGTTCTATATGTAGATGACTTGTTTCTTACAGGTAATGAACATTTGATAGATCAGTGTAAGAGGGAGCTTACCTCTCAATTCGAGCTGAAAGATCTCGGATTGATGCATTACTTCCTTGGCTTAGAGGTCTAGCAAAAGCCAGGCGAGATTTTCCTGACACAAGGAAAGTATGCAGTGGATATCTTGCAAAGGACTGCAAGTCCATGAGCGTACCAATGACTACCTACTTGACAAAGCTGCGGGACTCAGCCACCAGTTTACAAAGTGTGGACTCTACTCTATACAGACAGCTTATTGGTTCCCTGATGTATCTCGTGCATACGAGACCAGACATCTGTTACACAGTGAATGCACTGAGTTAGTTCATGTCCGATCCGAAGCACATACACTTGGTAGCCGCCAAACATGTACTAAGATATGTGCGAGGTACTATCACTTATGGGATCAGCTATACTTCCAGCAGTGGAGTATTGTTATCTGAATATATAGGTTCAGATTGGGCTGGCAGTGCAGTTGACCGGAAAAGTACCTCTAGTCATTGCTTCAGTATGGGATCAGCAATGATTTCTTGGTCCAACAGGAAGCAGGGTTCCATAGCTCAGAGTATAGCTGAGACAAAGTATATTGTTGCAAGTGATGCCTGTAAGGATGTCATGTCCCAAATTTTGCATTGGGTCACAATGGCCTAATCACATTTTCCATATTCATGAGAGTTTGTCAAATTGATGCCAAGGGTCAAATAATTGCCAAGAAGGAAAATTGCTAGTTTCCTAGGTTGGGGGTGGAAGCTTTGGAATTTGGAATAAGGGGGACAATAAATGATGTTTGAACATTAGAATGGCATAAATATTTAATAAAAGAGATCAAATAAATAAATACAAGGGAAAATCAAAGTGGCAATTAATCATGAAGACACATGGAGGATGTGGGACCCACACAAGCTAGAAATTTTGTGCCACATGGCATCCTCCTCTTGCAATTTCAAATGCATGGGAAGCCTAAATGTTCTTAGATGAGTTATAAGGCTAATACACTTGGAAATATGCACAATAGGTTGAATTTGGAAGGAAATGTAACTTACATGGGAAAGGAAGAGTCATTTTGGAGCTGGTGAGACGCTTGGACTAGATTCCCTAGCTCTATGACAACAATGATGAAGATGTTATGACACCTATGACATGTCGGGTCAAAATAGAGCATCCAAGAGGGCACTCATGTGAGTTGGGAAAGCTCAATGGGCTCCTACTCAAATTTGGGGAAGATGGAAGGCTAGGGAAGGGAGGACGCATGGCAAATCATGAACACACACCCTAATTCGAATTGGCTTGAGTTTGTGGATGGATTAGTAACCTTAGAAGGATAAGGATGTTTATAAAATACAGGAATCAACCAAGAGAAGAGCTTTTGTTCATTTGAGAAATTGTCATTTGTGAATTGTGAGAGCTAGTGGATGACTAGTTTTCTTGCCTTTGCCAATTTCGAGGGTGAAAGATTCCCATCCAAGTTGGTGTTTGGAGAGGCCACTCAGGTCTTTCATGGAGCATTAATGGAGTTTTATTTTGCAAGTGTGAGCTACAGGGCAGCTCGTGGTTTCTTCTATTGCAGCACTTTCTCTCAGCCATTTCCAGTTTTTATTGCATATTCTTGCTCATGGAGGGATTGCACTTTGAGTGAGCTATTGATCTCTTTGGGGAAGCTTCTAATGCCCCATTATTTTATGTTCTGATGTAAATGCTATGTATTTCAATTTCAGAAGACTCTCAGGTCAAAATACTGAAATATTTCTTGTAAAAATGTCAATCAATGAAAAAATAGTGTCATTTCCCCACTATCTTGTTGTGAACCAATGTAATGTTGATGGATTCGAATGGATAAGTAAACTACTGATGGTTTATGGATGAATGGACTGTTATTTTCTGTATTTAAAAGTTCAAAAGACTATCAGGTCGAAATACCCAAAAGATTTCATGTGTAAATGTTAAACAATGAAGAAAGAGTGCCATTTCCCCACTACCTTGTTGTGAACCAATATAATGTTGATAGATTCGAATGGATGAGTAAACTACTGATGGTTTATGGATGAATGGACTGTGATTGATGGATTATATGAGTTTAATGTTCATTACATAAGCATTTGGAGTTATTTTGTTGAGTTTCATAGCATTTGGAGAAGTTTTCCTATCATTTCCCCCAAGGTTGAAACTAGTATTTTTGCATCTGATTTAAGGCAGTGATAGCAGACATTAAAAGTTGAATGGTGATGCATATGAGTTCATATTGATGTCCTTTACATGTCTCTTACTTTCATTCAGAAATTCGAGTTGGCTTGAGTGCATTTGGGAAGCGATTTTCAGTTTTCATTGTGGAGGAATTAGAACCCCAAATTACTAGTCAAAACTCCTACCTCGACCAGAATCTTAAACAAGTTTGCAAAAGTAATTGGAGGGTCATAAACCATCCATAAACATCATATTCAAGTCTTAATATCATTCATATACCTTCTGTGAAGATTTGGGAGCATTTGGGCCAAATTGGAGACCATCAAAACTAGTCAAAGTTCGAAATTCGAAGAAAAAAAAGTGAAAAACTGGTAATTGAATAAAATTTCTTAAAAATGGACATTACAAAGGAAGCAGTTTGGCTCATAAAACTTATATCTGATCTATTTGAGGGAAAGCTCAACTCAACGATCATCCATTGCGATAATCAGAGTTGCATAAAGCTTTCGGAGAACCCGGTGTTTCATGATAAATCGAAACACATTGAAATGACGTATCATTTCATCAGAAACCTAGTGCAGAGAGGTGCTCTGAAGTTGCAGTATATTCGTACGGATGAATAGATTGCAGATATTTTGACCAAGCCTCTGTCAACATCAAAGTTCATGTACTTTCGTGACAAGCTTGGTATGGCAGAGAATGCCTCTCTCGCTGAGAGGGAGTGTTGATTTTACTGAGCAGCATCGAGAGCCATTCTCTTAGGAGAATGGGGACACCTGGTCCGGGACCACGGTGTGGACTCAACCTAGTGTTGAGTGACCATTTTGTTGAATGGTAGATATCTGGTCCTTGACCATGATATGGACCCAGCTCTGCCCTGGGTAGACTCAACCCAGTGTTGAGTGACCATTCTGTTGAATGGTAGACATCTGGTCTGGGACCACGATGTGGACCAGTCTAGTACTGGTATACTCAACTTAGTTTCGAGTACCATTCTCTTGAAGAATGGAGGTGCTTGGTCTGTTACAAAGTATTTGACCTAGGGTCAAATTATGCAGCCTATGGCTGAGGCACCTGGTCTGTTACCAGGAAGGCATTATAAGCCCTAGACTTGGTCTAAGCATGTGTGACACTCTGACCCTTGATTAATGGGCTTTGTGTACTTCTCCAAGGCTTAGCTACCCTTGGTTAAGTTACCCTAGTACCCGATCTTGGTGTCACACAAAGTGTGAGATAAAAGCATTAGTAACTCTCTTGGTTTATGATGATGTACTTTGAATGGAATTAAAAGTCCATAGGTGGTGACCACAGGGGCACTTGAAGAAGGCTAAAAGCAAAAGTCAAAAATACAAAAGGACTTTTGAACCACAGGTTAAAGTCAAAAATACAAAAGGACTTTGGTAAAAGTCAAAACTACATAAAGGACCTTTTGAGACTAAACGATAAAAGTGAAAATTAGAAAATAATAAAATAATATTATTTTGTTCTTTCTAATTTTGGTCCACTTACATGTGACTCAAGGATATAAAAGAAGATCAAGCCAATTCATTATTACACACACACTTGCTCTCACAAGTATAGCTGCTCAAGGTTGAAGAAGGAAGATTTTGTGATTGTCAGCTAGCATGGATGAGTCTAGCTAGGGCATCATCATCCTCCATTGAAGAAAAACCCTAAGCTAGGGTTTCTTACTATTTTTCGGTCTTAAGGGTTTCCTCAAACCCTCATCTCCAGCACTCTTCATCACTGAGCAGCCCCCTTGAGCATCCTTCCTCCACAGGCACCATTTTTCGGGGAGCTGGGGTTTCAACAGGACAGCCCCTCTTCTCTCGCGTGCTGTCATTTTCCTTCCACGGGCAGCCACTAGCAGTCCTACCCGAGAGGGCTAAGGCCCTTAAAGCACCCTCAGGTAGCGCGTGGACAAGCCTGTGAGGGCTATTGTGGCCTAACAGGCCCTCCGGGCAGACTCGTGAGAGTCCTGTGGCAGCCATAAAGCTGCCGAGCCTTCAATAGGCCCTTGGGCCAGCCCGTAAGATACAAGGAGGGCTGCTAGCCCTTTCGGGCAGCACGGACAGGAATTTTTCAGGCAGCGGACAAGCATTGGGCAGATCGGGCAGATCAGTAATAGATCCAGGCAAGCTGATAGGTACAGTCAGCAGATCGGGGCAGTAAACAGTCTTTTCGGGCAAGAGAGAGAAAAGGGCTATAAGCCCTCATTTCTGAAAAAAAAAACCCTAATTGGGAAATTTTTTATGTAATTTCGAAATATTGATCTTCTAATACTGTGGTTAACCCTATTGGGGTTTGTGGAACTTTTTGAAGAATTTTAGTCATCTCATTTACGAGATGAGTTACTAATGTTTTTTGGGGGTTTTGTCCTTTAAAGGTTTCCCCAATGAAAAACTCTTGTGCCCATTGTGTTGATGTGATGAATGCTATTTTACTGCACTTGCCATTTGTTTAAAGTTAATCTGCAAATTTTTAAGTATTCATACTAATGCTAAAATTCAACAGGGCAGAGGTTTTGATAGTCAAAGGGAGTCAGGTGGACAGAATCCTCCTATCTTTGATGGGGAGGATGAACAGCAGCAGGAGACGGACATCCAGCAGCCGCAGCAGGTAGACACTAGGCCAAGGCCTAAGTGATTCAGGTCCATAGTACAGGAATCCAGGCAGGTGGATCTTCCACAGAGATCTTTTAAACGGAGTGTACCACCAGAGAGACTCAATTATATGGCACTGATGACAGAGTTGATTAATGTTGAACATTCCAGTTTCAAGGAGGCTGCACAACATGAGGTGTGGCAGGAGGCCATGGTTGAGGAGTATGACTCAATTATGAAGAACCAGGTATGGGAGGTTGTGTCGAGACCTGAAGGCAAGAAGATGGTAGGATCCAGGTGGATCTACAAGGTGAAGCAAAGAGCAGACAGAAGCGTGGAGAAGTACAAGGCACACTTCGTGGCTAAGGGGTTTTCACAAAAGGAGGGTATTGACTATGAGGGGACCTTTTCCCCTGTAGCTAGGTATTCTTCTATTCGGACCATTATCTCTTTAGCAACAGATATGGGTTGGCGAGTCCATCAAATGGACGTCAAGACTGCCTTCCTCAACGGCGTGATAGAGGAGGAGGTATATATTGAGCAGCAAGAGGGGTTTGATGTGGAGAACAGGGAGACGCATGTATGCAGGCTGCATAGAGCTCTTTATGGGCTCAAGCAGGCACCTCAAGCATGGTACTCGAGGATAAAAAGCTATCTACAAGAGATGGGATTTCAGCTAAGTGAGACTGACCACAACCTATACTTCTTGATAGGTGAGGTGCCTCTCATACTGGTCCTATATGTGGATGATCCCGTTCTTATAGGAGATGAGAGGTTGATTAGAGACTACAAGTCCGACCTTGCAGTGGAGTTTGAGATGAAAGACCTTAGGTTGATGCAATACTTTCTAGGATTGGAGGTTGGCAGAGAGATGGATGCTTCTTCATTGGACAGGGGAAGTATGCAGTAGAGACCTTGAAGAGATTCAGGATGGAGGACTGCAAGCCTATGGCCATACCTCTAGTTTCCAACTGGAGGAAGATTGATGCATCAGGGTTAGACTGATTTGATCCTACCTTGTATCGTTAGCTTATCGGATCGCTTATGTATCTGGTCAACACTCGACCAGACATCAGCTTTGCAGTTAACTCTTTAATTCAGTTCATGGTGGACCCTTGGAGAGTGCATTGGACGGCTGCAAAGCACATACTTCGCTACATCAGAGGTACAGTGGAGTATGGATTGGTTTATGAGCGCAAGGGGAGTGTACAGTTAGCAGGTTTCACATATGGTAACTGGGCAGGATGTGTAGAGGACCGGAAGAGTACTTCAGGTTGTGTTTCATCATTGAGTCAGGGGTTGTCTCTTGGTTTAGCAGAAAACAGAAGTCAGTTGCATTGAGCTCGACAGAGACCGAGTACATGGCAACCAGCATGGCTTCTTGTGAGGCTATGTGGCTAAGGAAGTTACTTTCAGGGTTGTTCGAGTGTGAGCTAGAGGCTACAGTAATTCACTATGACAATCAGAGTGACATTAGGCTATCTGAGAATCTAGTGTTCCATGACGGAGCAAACACATAGGCATCAGGTACCACTTCTTGAGAGATTGTGTTTAGAGAGGAACCATCAGTACATATAGACAGATGAGCAGGTGGCGGACATTTTCACCAAGGCACTTTGCAGACACAGTTTTGTGAAGTTCAAGGATAAGATGGGGTTTCTACTGAATCTTTTCCTCGTTGAGAGGGAGTGTTAAAATAGCAGCAACAAGGAAGGTCTCCCTACATGCATGTGTCCTTGCATGCAGAAGACTTAAATCAAGAAACCAGTTGTATATAATTTACTTTTCCTAAGTTTACTTTGGAAAATAAATTCAAGTAATCCAATTATTTATTGACTTTAAGTGAAAGTGAAATTAGGGTTTTTGCTTTACCTAAAGTTATAAAAGAAAGGTCAATTTGTGGAGAGGACACACACTTATATTCCGATAGAGACAGGATACAGACAAAGAGAAAAAGTCAAACGGAGGATTTCGCTGAGATGACGGAGGAGCTAACAGACAAGGTGAATGAGCCTCCAAGTAGGAAGAAGACCGCACAGACCACACAGGAAGCAGCTGCAGAGGAGGTCATACTACCGTATGGAATTCCGTACAACTACCGTACAGACCGTACGGATTACGTACAGCAGGCATACAGCTGTACGGATCCGTACACCACGTGTGGGAGGCCGTACTGCTGGCTATACAGCCGAGCAAGGGTGTGCTGAGTTTTAGCTGGGGTTGTCCAGTGATTCTGCCGGGTACTACTTCGCCAAGTTTGGGTGATTAGCAGTGATTGAAAAAGTTCCATATTTTCTCTATAATAAAATCCACATCTGACTGTTGCACCAGTTTTCCCATCTTGGGTTTTTCCGGGGGTTTCCATACCCAAAATAATAGTGTCAATATTGTGATGTGATGTTGTGATTTATTTCTCAGTGCTTTATATTCCACTGCATACTTGTAAAAGTTATTCATGTGTGGTTATCCATAGAAATTCTGAATACACTGTTTGGCCCTAGTTTGAATATTAAAGGAAAATTTACATGGGTCTTAGACTCTTATGCAGCTATCAGCTTGTGTCTAGTAGTTGTTTCAGATATGATGAAAATTCCTAGCTTTCTGCATACTGATAGACGCATTGGATAGCCCCATAGTTTAGGCGTAGAAAATGTAGAAAAAGCTAGCTTTGAAGGCTCTAAACTGTCCTCTTGGGGAGCTTTCTGTAACGTTTTTGTACTACTAATAGAAAACCCCAGCTTACTTATCCAAAAAATAATTGACAAACCCAAAAGCACAAATATGCAACAACAAAAAAAGGTAAAGGAATTTTCATTCAGAAACAAAAAAGGCAACTTTCAGATGCCATTTAAAAGAGTTTAGCGATTGAGAACACTTTTAAGTTTTTATACAATGTCATCCATAATCTCCCAAAGAAATATATGGTAATTTACAGTACATCAAACCCATATCATACAAATCATACAAATGGAAATTGTAAGTCACAAGCTTCAAAAGAGATTAGAATTGCCCTATTACACAATATACTTCTAGCATCAGTTTGGCATATTCAACCAAAAAATGCCACTTCAAGTTATAAGCAAAGAGAATATCATACAAAATAACAGCAAAACAAATACAGCAAGGTACCTTGATGGATCCCCATTTGAGATGCTTATTAAAGGATATCCAGCAACTTATAGTAATGCTTAAGAATTAAAGAGGGGCAAATATTTAGTGATAAGGTGGGACAAGCCTTACAAGTTACAACTGTCCCTAGTTTATCAAACCCCATAGTAGGCAAATTCCAACCCTGACCATAGCAGTCAAGATTGAAAAATGAAAAATAAAAAGGATAAAAAAATGTGTGCATCTTCCCCAAACATTCAACAAGAAAAGTAGTAAAAGTCATACTGATCATGAGTTATATGATAGAGGTAGTAGGTTACCAATCTAGAATAAGCAACAAAAAATGGCATCAATATAATAAATTGCACTAGTGTTTCCAGATTCTAATCTCAATAGCAGGTTAGTATTTTTGGATAGTTAGAATACAAAATATTCATCTCTATGACTGGATAAATTTTGTAAAAACTTTACATTGAATGCAAATGTTATCAAAATCTTAAATAAACGAGGATGATCAGAACAAAGTAGAAGAAATGTCAGACCTAATTCCGAGTCCTCCATCGTGATAAAGGAAAATGGACATTCAATACAAGAACTGAAACACACCCAGTTTAGAGTCTTCCAGGTAATTTTCAGCATATGGTTTGCATAACTTATGAAGTACATGAGCATTTGTATCAAGGATTTTTACAAGCAAAGATGCGTACCCTCAGAGATCCAACATTTATACAGAAACTATTTAAACTGGGCCTCACTTTAAGCCACTGAAAAGAACCTGAAGATAGTTTTCTAATGCCTCTGGATCTTTCAACTGACATAAAAGTTATCCCACAAGTTTGATACTCATAGCTGCAGGAGTCAAGTGGATCTCAAAAGGATGATAACACAAAATATGTATAAATTTATGATGGTAGGTAATATCATGAGAATAAAGTTTCGACTTTCAACCTAGCTTCATAACAAATTCATTTTGAGGCAGGAAGGAAAGCTGACAGAACCTCAACAAGCACTATCATAGTATGTCAACCCAGAAACCAGGAATTCTACTTTCTTTTACATCATGAATATGCATTAGTGGAACACAAGTATGAAGGATTGAAACTACATGCTCTGTCAAGAGCAGTGAGTATGGTTTATCTGCAAACCTTTCTGATCTATTTAATTTTTTAGTGATTAGTCGATACCTAGGTACAAGGTTCCCAGGATGCAGGGGTGTACGGACACCATCATGTTCGACTGCAAGTTCAAGTTCGGGTTCACCTTTTTGGGGATTAGCAAAATCTACATGTAGAAGTTTATATATATATATGAGACAAGAGAAAGAAATATAAGTTGAAGTACAATATCATAAATGACAACGAAAAGAAAATCCAATTTGGATATATTATAAAATAAATAAAAGATTTTTATTGATTCATCCAGATTTGATGTCAAGATGAACTCTAAATTTAATTGAAAAATTGACATTATCTCCTCCTTTGCTTTTTCATACTTAGTGTATGCATTTAAGGTTAATGCTGGAAGTATTTAGCTCGGTGTCTTATACTTCTTGTTTTATCTCTATTTTTATCAAATGGTTTTAAATTTGGCATCTCAAATCAAAAGATTTTCCCAGGTCTCCACAGATTCATCTCTAGTTAGACTTTGTCAACCAGAGAATCTGGTTCAGACCAAGAGAATCCAAACACCAAAATCAAATTGAGTTCAAGCACTATGTTATCCAGGTATGAGAATGTGGCTACATTTATACAAAGACAACAAAACTGCAGCTTAGACAATTCAACAGAAGAATCTTATTAAGTATTTGTGTCTGCTTCAAATCAAGCATCTTGGAGAAGGTAAGACCATTTCTTTCAAACTAAAATATAGCATCATAGAGTACCGTTTCCTGTAGTCTCACTAGCAAACAAACTGTCAATGGGTCCACTCAAATTGGAATACCAAAAATGAGCATTGTGGTTTGCATGGTTTAAGTATTTTAACAAATTACTTCATATGAATTTCACAAACAAGTACACAGTTCTCTTTCTTTAGCATCTGCTAATCCCAGGCATGTGAATACGTATAAAAGTTAAAACTACTTGCAACGGCAATGAACATTGAAGTGAATGTCTGCTCTGGACTAACTCATTCATTCAGTTAAACAAATGCTGTAAGATACCACTTAAAGGGTACATGAATATTTTACTGTGATGCACCTACCTTGCCCTTGACAACAACATCCTCAGTTTGGAGTTGTCTGCATCGTTCCCATGCAAGGTCGCACTGAAGTTTTTGTAGGCTTAAAATCATCCTGCTATTTGTATCATCTTCTCGAAGGACCATGAAATGCTCTTCAATGCCTGGGTAAAGGCCTACATCTTCGGGGGTCTTAATGTTATAAATGCATGCCTCCACTAGAGGTAAAAATGCAGGAACCTTATCACGGATGTCAACCATTGCTCCATTTGCATCGGTCTTAAATACCATACCTTTAACCTGTCAATAAAAAAACTAAAATTTGATTATTCAACCTGCTCTGCCATGTCTCCATTCAGTCATCAAAATAGAACCACATGACCAAGATGAAAGAAAATATATAAATGAACCTTTTATCATGGATCATGAAAAGGTACACAAAACTTAAAGAGACTGACACCAAATGGAACAGTAAAGTGTGCTCAATGACCTGATCATAATAAAAAGAATAATCTAGAGAATAACTGCATACAAAATCATGATGTGTCAGAAATAACACCAAAAACCTAAACTGTCCTGAAAGAGATTCTATAATAACAGACTTCAAAACTAATAAACTAAATAGAATAAAAATAGAAATTTATCCTACAAAAAGCAAATCGATTTTTAGGTTCTTCTGTAAATAAAAGGATCCATGTTTACTTCAAAGAGAAGCAATAGTGTCATTTCCAGACCAAAACAAAGACTGACAAAAGTCTAGATATGGTCCTGGTCTTTGATAAAATTCCCAAACCCTAGGTGATTGATTTCTTTAGGATGTTGATCAAACAATTTAATTACAGAATATATTTCATCGCAGAAATTTAATATCTGAACATAGCATCAATCACATAATAGCTAGAAAAGTAAATAGTAGAAGCATAGATAAAATACACATGTACACATCAGTTTTCTCCTTCAAATCAGTTTCTCATTCTTTAGATCAAAATTTAGTAATTTACAAGGTGAGCTCTTCAGTCTGCCAAAGAAGGTAGCTGTACGGTTAACCAAAACACCCCAAACTGAGGTGTACAGCCTGCACAAGAAGTGTTAGGCCTGCTGAAGAAAAGAAGAAAACAGCAGCAAAACTGCTGTAAGATCTGCTGTACAGCTGTACATCCAACTGCATGGCTATAAGCCATATGGCCCTGCTACTGTACAGCTAAACTTCTTCCTCCTTCCTACAATCTGGCTCCTCCACTCTGCTTGCTTTCCTTGTCAAAGATTCAAGTGTGTACTGAAACTTTCTATCTTCTCTATCTTTATACTTTTACTGAAACCCTAATCGCGTCTCGTGATTTACCATTGAGATTAAAACTAATCTAAGTCATTAATGTATTTATTACAATTTATTACACTCAATTGTAAAATGTAAGATTTCTTACTTTTTCTATGTGACTTACAAAATAGAATTATTACCCACTTTTCCTAATTGGATACTTCCGAAATGTCTCAAACCACTTCTTGCACGTTCACACTGAAACCTATGCAAGGAGTTCTGGTCCGAGCTACTTTTCTCAACACTCCCTCTTAGCGAGAACAGAATTCTACACCAATCCAAGTTTGTCTTTGAATGCTTCAAAACTTCATTTTCCTAAGGGCTTAGTCAAACTATCAACTACCTACTGATCTGTGGGAATATACTAGAGTTTTATTGCTCCCTTCTAAATTTTGTCTTGTATGAAGTAATATATGATCTCTATGTGCTTGAAGCTGTCATAAAATACTGAAGTCTTAGATAGTTTGATACAAAATCTAATTATCAAAGTATATCATCGTGGCCCTGTGGGATCCAAATGCAAATCAAATAACTCTGCATGCAACTTGCAAAGCCAAATGGCCTCACAGCTAGCAGTATTGGTTGCCATGTATTCTACCTCTATTGAGCTAAGTGCCATGGACTTCTACTTCCTATTGAACCAAGAGATCATCCCGGATCCTAGGTTAAAGCGGCACCCTGAGGTTCTCTTCCTCTCCGTTATACTACCTACCCAATCTATGTTTGTAAACCCTGCAATTGCACTTCACCGTCTCCAAGATATCTCAAACCATACTCGACTGTGCCCCTCAAGTATCTAAGCAAATGTTTTGATTCTACCCAATGCTCTTGCCTCAAATCCACCATGAACTAACTCAAGGTGTTCATTGCAAAACATATATATGGTCTAGTATGGATCAAATATATCAAGGAACCTATCAGCTGCATGTACAACATCAGATCCACCAACTCTAAATCTAAAGAAGTCACCTTCTTCGAACTAGTTATCATAGGTGTGGACATAGGTGTGGACATAGGTTTGTAGTCCTCCATCTCTAACCTCTTCAAGATCTCAACTACAAATTCACCTTGTCCAAGGAATGTATCCCATGGTCTCTGCCAAACCTCCAAACACAAGAAGTAATGCACCATGTGGATGTCCTTCATCTCAAACTCAACTGCCATATCTACTTTGCAACTTGCAATGAGCTTCTCCGCACCAATAAAAAAACAAGTCATCTTCATACAACACCAAAATAAGCAGGCCAATCCTAACAAATATATAATATAAATTAGGACCTCCTTCACTTTTAGTGAAGCCCACACTCTGCAAATATCCATCTATCTTGGAATACCATGCTCTTGGTGCATGCTTGAGTCCATACAAGGCCTTTCTCAACCCACAAACATAGGACTCCTTCCCACCTACTTCAGATCACCAAGGTTGCTCTATGTACACCTTCTTCCCCATTGAAGAAAGTTGTCTTCACATCCATTGAATATATCTTCCATCCCATAAACGAAACTAAAGACATAACTGCTCTAATAGAAGTGTACCTGGCGACTGGAGCAAAAGTTTCCTAACAGTCCACTCATTTTTAGGAGAACCCTCTCACCACAAACCTCACTTTGAACTTCTTGATGTTGCCACCAGTAGCATGCTTAATCTTGCAGAGCTAAATGGAACTCACTATTGACTTCCCCTCCAATCTTGGCACTATGTCCCATACATCATTCTTCATGATGGAGGTGTACTCCACCATGGCATCTCACCAAACCTGTTGGTTTGTTGCTTCATAAAAGCTAGAAGGCTCAAAATTATGTTGTTGCTCATCAATGCCATGTAGTTTAGAAACATCTTTGAAGGTCTTCTCTCCCCGAATGTGCTCCTAAGAGCCTCACAAGCTCCTAAGTATCCCTCAATGTTTAAGTGAATCATCGATGTCTCCTAGCAGAACTGGAAGGAGCTATTGCCTCCTTCTCTTCACCTAAAGGTTGTTGCCCCGAACTAGAAGTCACTGGTGATCTTGGTTGAACCTCCAAAGCTTCCTTCTCCTCATCCTTTGTCACTGGAATAGGCTCATGAGACTTCCTTGGTACAAAGTCTTCCTCAAATTTTACATCCCTTCTTACCATTGTCTTCCTTTGTTCTGAAATATACACCATGTAGGCCTTTGAAGTCTCATTGTATCCTACAAATAAACCCTTCCTTCTAGAGGGCTCCAACTTGGTCCTCTTCTCTACTGGTACATGAATATAAATTGGACAACCAAAGATGCAAAAATGACTCAACTCTTTCTTCACAAAGTGAATGACTCCTCTAGTGTCTTGGCCTTTAAAATCCTGTGAGGACAACTATGCTAAATGTAGACTGTTGTGTTCCATGCTCCTGCCCATAGAAACATCGGCAAATCATGGGCCATGAATTATGACCTTAACAACCCCAGTGATGGATCGATTCTTCCACTAAGCAACCCCATTATGTTGCAGGTTGTGTTACTACACAAACTAACATGTGAAATTAAAGCCACAAAGAAAAATAGTAGCCCATGAGCAACTAAGAGGGCCTACCCACTGTCACCTCAGTAACTCCCTCTCCAACCTTAGGTTGGCTCTTCCCCAACACATGGGGGGTATCCCCTAAGTCACACGGTTCGGGTTCGGGTTTGGGTTCAGCAAGGATTAGGTTCGGTTCAGGTTCGAATTTTCCGATGAAGTTCGGATGAGGTTCGATAATAGGTTCAGCTATATATATATATATAAACTTTCTTCATATACTCCCCCTTAACTAATTTTCTACACCCCATCACCCATAGGATTCAAAGCACTTAGGTCACTATTCATAATTTCGTCATATATACTTTGTTGTTTATGACATTTCTGCTTACAGATTTGTACTTCTAAGAGTAGGTTTTTGTGGTTTAACAACAGATTTACATGCTTCCCACAGCAGTAGTTTGTTCTTAGGGGTGAATCTATGTTCTTACTTGTTGTTTGGTTTGTTCTTATGTAGACTGCAGGTATGATATTTCAAATTACAAGAGCATTTAGTTTATAGACAACATAAATAAATAGAGAACATTTAATCTATAGACATCATAAATAAATCAAGAGCATTTAATTTATAGACAACATTATATTTATAGATAGCATAAATAAATAGAGAGCATTTAATTCATAGACATCATAAATAAATAGAGAGCATTTAATTTATAGACAACATTTAATTTATTGATATTGTGTGTGTGTTTTTTTTTAATTTGAATTTTTTTTTCAGTAAAAAAATTGAACCTCAATTTTTTTTTCTTTAGGTTCGCCTTCAGGTTCGCCTTTAGGTTCGGGTTCAACTTTAGGTTGGCCTTCAACTTTGCCTTTAGGTTTGGGTTCAGCTTTAGGTTCGCCTCCAGGTTCGCCTTTAGGTTCGGGTTCGCCTTTAGGTTCAAGTTCGGCTTTAGGTTCGACATTAGGTTCACCTTCAGGTTCGGGTTCGACGAGGTTCATGTTCAGGTTCAGGTTCGACATTAGGTTTGTCTTTCAGGTTCGGCGAACCTGAACGAATTTCAAATTTTTTTTGAGGTTCGCTGAACCTCGAACCTCAAGGATTAGGTTCGGTGAACCCTGTGACTTAGGGTATTCCTAAGATACGATTGTTAACACTATGACAATGAGGCTTAAGGTGATGTGCAGAGATGCCATAACAAAACATTTCTTTTTTTGTAGTATAGAAATATAGAATGATGGAAGATAACGGACTATTGCCTTTCCAATATGGGGAAAATGGAGTCAAGGGTCATCAATCTAAGAGAACTATTTTATGAATGGTTAAGATAAACACAGCTGATATACTGCCACAATTCACTTTAACTTGTTAAATAGTGCTGAAATAACTTGGAAGGACCCTAAAAGGTGTCACACTCAAACCAAACTATGAGGGTGTGTCTTACGATGAAGTGTTAAGCCAACCAGAACTCTTATAGATGTGAGATAACACATTCATAAATAAGACATCAAAGGAGCAATGTTTTTGGATATTACTACTTGCATTATGTAATCATTTATGCATAAAATGTGATGTTGCATGTATGATTTATAATTCATGTTTCACATTCATCTTTTTAAATGTCCTTTCTCATTTGTTAATTTAAAATACACACACACACACACACATATATATATATATATATCGTGTTTCTCCGCTTGCAAAATTTTTAGGGGTTCAAATTTCCAACACGTCTCCGTTTCGGATACTTGTCCCTGTTTCCTCATTTCATGCAACTTAGGAACAAACCCACTTACAAGGAAACTGTAAACAATACATTCTAGATTGGATGCATTGTTCTACACATCCGGATAAAGTGACCTAAACAAACCCCTATAATGATACTTTAAGTACTCATAGCACCAAGAGAAGTGAGGTACTCTACAGCTTAGGTTGGGCTTGGAGGGATGAGGGTTCCATCAACACTTTGTGATATTCCAATGCATTTACTCTGGATGGTATTGAATAAGGATGGCACAAAGCCATCTAAACTCAGACTTAATATGCACCTCGAGGTTGCAAAGCTCAAGTATCTGTATATCAAATTCACACAAACACCACACTAAAGAACAATGGGCATGGATTGGAATTCAAGATATGCAACCTCAAAACACATATCAAACCCAAGTTTAGATGGGTATGTGTGGAACACCCCACATTTTTGCTTTCAGCAACTAGAACCATGTTATGGCTTATCTTATTATTTCATTTGCTCAGTATCCATTGAACTCGGCTAGACTATTAAAGTCTACTATTATATAGACATCTGGAATTGCGAATGTGTTGATACTATATGAATTTTACCATTTTATGTTCTTAATAATGATAGTTATGTGAATCCCATTAAACATGCAAATTAAAATGTGAAATTGCGGTATGTGGATGCTAGTTCAAATTTATGTTGTGAATGTATAACAGATGAAATGCATGGTGTAAATGAACATACGTTGCTTATTTGAACATCAATACATAATATGGATTATCATATGAAATTTGTTGTATACATGCATGGATATGAGTTATTAGTGAACTACCCTGCAACTTAATGAGCTATGCAATAGGAAAATCCCTGTAGTGTTGAGGTAACTTGGATACCATGGGCATTAGGAAGACAATTGTATGCTATAAGTTTTATTTATGAATTGAATGATATTTCCAAACACTGTTATGATATATGGGTGGGTGTGGTTTTGACAAGATGCATGGCTTGCCTAGAGTTGTTATTCGATGACGTGGCTCTATAAACAACAATTGCATAGTATAGTTCAATGTTATGATGTTGACCCTAATTCTGTCAAGACGGGTGGAGATGTTGGCAACCATGTATCCTCTAAAACATGGAGTCGTGGAAGGGTTATGTTAGCCACACTCCCCCCTAGACATACATGGTGACTATCAATTGCTCGCCATGGAAGTTAGGTCAATATAGTCAATACTTCCACCTTAGAGTTATATCTAGAGTTAGGTCGATAGAGTTGAAACTCCAACATATTGTAGCAAAGGAAGGGATGGGAGATGTACGATGGAAGTAGTTGTTTAGGAGGAGGGGTGATCCTGAGTTAGTCGAGATCCTAATAGGGATTGATCGTCACTATTTACTTGCTTGCATAATTTCTTAACACAATTAACCTTAAAACACGTGTCTAGTTTATTTCTAATAATTGTGGTCCGATGATCAATGAAATATGATTGTTGAATTATTGAAACAGAGAAATTTGTTTCTTAGAAAAATAACAAGCATAAATAAGCTAAAAACTCCATGAATGGATGATGATAATATAATTGATAAATATTCGATGATGATTTACATTTACAAGGGTTGGACTTATATAAGTCCATCCGTGACTTTCCAACGTAAAGTCACGACTCTTTAATAATGATTAATCATTAATTATTAATTATCTATTAATATTGATATTAATATTAATGTTAATGTTAAGATATATATTATATATATATATATATAACATTGCCTTCCCCTTAAGAGAAGCTTTGTCCTCAAAGTTTAGAGAAGACAAGGCTTACATCTGATTTCTTGTTTGTAATGACATCTTCTCGATCTTTGTGTTAGTAATTGAGACACTTGACCAAACAAAACGATATGAATTACGAATTCCCAAGAAAAATTGTCGCATCGTTTGTGAAGTCGTCCATCCGAGATCTATCTTTAAGGAGTTGTTTGTTGATCACTTTGTTGGATGGAATTTCTTGTTTTTTGCTTAGCTTGTTCATTTTGTGTTCTTTCTCTTATGAATTCATATCTCCTCTGTTTATGTTCATTTTGACCATATCATTGGTCAAAATATTTTTTGTAATTTGGGTTTCGATAACGAGTTCTTGTTGTTTGTTTTTCTGTTGGATTGGCTTCCTTTTGAACTGTGACTAGGACTGAATTTGTATTTGTTTCTTCTTCCTCAACTTGAATTTGTTTTCTGGGGGGAGTCTGGATGCTTCCTTCTAGATTTGAACTAATTTGTTCTCAAATAGATTATTCTTATTTTGAATCTTCTCGAACCTTTCGTCTTGCGACAATTTGTCCTCTTTTAATTGCTTGATTTCTTCATGTAGTTCTTGATTAAGATTTCTCAGACGATGGTTTTCTTCTTGTTGTTTTAGTATTCTTCCTTCGAGGTCTTCATTGGAAAGTTCCATCTTCCAACTATTTTTTAGTCTCTTGATTTTCTTAAGTAATGTCTTGTTATGAATTCTTAGTATAAATAGTTCTTCGATATTGCTTGCTAATTTGCCATTGATTTTCCAATTTCTAACTTGTGCTTCCTTTTAGTGTCGTCATACTTTTGTTGGAGTTCTTCCTTCTATTGCTGATGTCGACATATCTATGGCGATGATGACTATTAGACTTTTATTGAAAATCCAACCTATGATACTTTTGAAAATATTTTTGAGAATCCCATCTATGATGTGTCTAGCGAGGGGAGTGTTTATTCTAAGACTTATGAAAGTTGTAAAGAAGAGCAGTCAAAGTTTTCATATGATCAGTCAGAATTGTATTTGAGTATCTGTAATGAGGACTTGGAGAAGCAATGCATTGAAGAATCAAATGGGGTGCAACTAGTTGAAGTTTTTTCTCGGCCATCATCTTCACATATAGAGGTTCCTTATGATTTGGAGCAGTTGAGGGCTTCTACAATGAGTTATCATTCGGTAAGCCTTGATGATCAGTATGATGGTGTAGTCGACCTACCTCATCATGTCGATTTGTATATCAGTCCTATCCAGTCATGGATAGAAGTAGCCTACATGAGCACCTACCAGTTTGTGAAGAAGTTTGACGACATTATTCATGCCTATGATTTCCCATCCAGCTCGCCCATTCTGGATCATCACGCAGGTTTGCATTTTCTGAATAAAATATTCTTGTTTTGGCTGGTAACCAAAGACAAGGAAAAACCTTTTTACATTAATAAAATGCTTAGGTGGCTACATTGGATTTTTTATTACACCTAACATTTTTATATCATGCTTAGAGTAGGAAAATAGGCTCCTTAAACTAAGCATTTACTTTTAGCATTTTCTTTTTGTACTTAGGAATAAATAAAAATTTTGTTAAGTTTTATCATTTCTTTCAATAAAGCAACTTTTGGATCATTAGCTCTTTTTCATAAAACTTGTGCTACTGGGTTTTCTTGTCAAGTTGAGATGTTTTTACAGGATATAGAAACTGGAGATTCTGGTGTTCTCGTATGCTCTCCTTGCATAAGAGATTAGATCGAGCACACGTGCCGCAGTTGGAGCCATATGTTATCCACTAATTCTGCACTTAGTGGATTTCCAGTGAGCCACCAGTTATTGAACATGATGCATGTTCGTTTCCAGAGTTAGCTAGTTTTGGCTGGCCTTTTTTATTTTTTATCGAAATGACCATGCCCCATTTGTAATTAAGTGTGCTAGTAGGGGGGTCTTGAGTGGCTCGGTTCTCTTAGACTTAACAATCAAATACGGTATTCCAAGGAGTTTTTTCCCTTGTCGATTATTTCTTTGCCTTTAGCCAAGTTATAATCGATAAGTTTTTCTCCTGCTACCTCCAAAGCTGGAATGCCCAAATTTGGCGGTTAGGCCTTCGGGAGTTATTAGAGTCCAACATTAAAATATGAACCTACTATACATTATTGGTCTGTTCTATGGTCATTTCCTAGGTCCCGGGATGTGTTAAAACAATGTCCGAAAACAAAATCAGCAAACGTCCCTGGATTTTTTTTTTTTTACTATGGAAAAATAATTAAATTTTTCAATTAATTAAACCATTTTCTTATGGTTTAATTGAAAATTTTCAAAATGTAATAATTAAGTGGTCTGGGGATGGATTTTGGCAAATAAAAACTTGTTTTCTAAGCCAAAACACTCATTTAATACCTAAACCCACTTATTCTATGTTTCGAATGTTTATTTTGCACTTAATTGAATATTTCCTCAAAATCAATAAATGAGGAATATTTAATTAAAATAATCATTAAATTATTAAATGGAGATAAATCAAAAACTCTCCAAAATAAACCAAAATGAATAAAGTAAAGGGCTGAATGACATGGCAATCAGTATCGGCGAAGATTCCAATCAAATCCTAATTGATCCAGGTCAGTATCGAAGTGCTATAGTTAACTATTACTTGAGATTGGCGCCTCCCTTCCATGCATGGGCGAATTGCCTTGTTTGGCACATTTTGGTTGGCTGGGTGATGCAAACTAGAAAGTGAGTGGGCGCCTTGCCTAGGTGGAGGCCACCTCACCCCCTGCCATAACTCCGGAGCTCAATTTAACTCTCAATCAGTGCAGTGAAGCTTCAGTCAGTTAGGGTTGCACCCCCTTAATCTCTCCTTGATGCATGCGCTAGGGTTTTAAGCTTTTTCTTTCTTCATTTTTGTATAAATAGGGTTCCTTCTTCCTCATTCTGGACGGATGGAAGGAACCTCTGCCTATTGTAATGCTACTGAGATTTTAAGTAATAACGTTGAAGACTTTGGAGGTCTACCGTGTGCCATTGGATGAATGCTTGTGCCATGAGGTGATAATGTAAAAGCTTTGATTTTGTTTGCTAATATTGTTGATGGATCTAGCTTAGAAGGTTATTCTAAAACACGTAGAGTAAATATTTACGGTTGTTAATTTGTTTATTTGTGCTTTGCTTTCAAGAAGTAGGAAAGTAACCAACTATACTCAGTTGTAGTGAGGTTCTTTTTTGTTTCTTGTTTTCATACACACTAGATCTAATATTATTGTGCAAGGATTTTCTCATAGCTTTACAGGTCACGGATTCGAAGGAGGATTGGAACTCAGCTGTCTCTGTTGTTCCCTTCGGCACCTTTACAAGATTAATTTAATTTGTTGCAGGGACTCCAAAGCCATCAACAAAAGATCAAGCAAGGGCTTGAATTTTTCCATCTATCTCTTCAAACCCAATTTGTCTTTCCTTTCACGTTACTTTGTTTAATTATGCTAATCAAATAGATCTCATTCCTTAAAGTTCTTTCATTTAAATCTATTTGTCTTAGCATGTTAGATAGATCTAGAAATACATTCAAAGTTTCATCATTTGACTAGATCTAGGCTAAATTTTTGGTTTCCATACTTCGTAAATTTCTAAAAATCTCGAAGTACAAAAAATAAAAATAAATTTTCAATTTTCAATTTTTTTTATTTGATTTTTGTGCATATCATCATCATCTAAGTTTGTTTACTTGTTGGTTTTTAGCAGGTCGAAGGAAAAAGAGAGGGAGGTGCTGCCGAAAAATCAAGCTTGGGGCCATTCAAAGCACACAAGATCCATCGACCATCCCCCTCCTTCATTCCCTTGCTTTCCCAAACGGTTTTAGGGCCTTTTTTACCTCTTTTTCAAGGATCAAAAGTCACCCTTTCTTTTTCAAGCGTTGTAACAAGTTAATAAAGAGCAAGTGGGATAAAGGCTCCCACACCCCACTTTCCCCATTTGGGGGAAGCCTGTATCGTCCTTGTTTTTCCTATTTTTTCCTTTGACTTTTTTCATGCATAATAATTGTTTAGAGTAGATTAGTCATTTTGCTTTCACAAAAATAAAAGAAAACTTTGTTAGTGTAGTTTTATTTCAGTCTTACTGCTTTTGATTAATTGCTAAAAGAAAAGAAAGAACCTAAAGCCTCTTGAATCTCACTGAAAAGTGGATCAAGAGCACTCTTTATCGGAGAGGATTTATTTCATCTTTATAGCTTAACTTTACTACTTTTGTTTATCATATTGTTAAATCTAAAATGAACAAAAAATCTCTTGAATCTCACCGAAAGGTGGATCAAGAGTGCTCTCTGTGGGAAAGTCCATTTGCTTAACTTATTTCTTTTAGCTGCTTTTTCTCTTTCATAAATCTTTTGAATCTCATCATAAGGTGGATCAAGAGTGCTCACTATCAAAAGGTTGTTACAATGGCTCCACTTCACCAATGACCATTAATTAAAATCGGAATAAACATCTATGCTACACTGTGTACGCTCTACCCAGTTGGGATACCCAAAAGCAGCCGTAGACTTTTTTAATTCTCACATTCTAGATCTACTTCAACCATAATAAAATTTTATCCCTAAAGAAACCAACGAAAATCCGGCATTATTCGTTGAATAATCGAAAGTGGGCAAATTCTGCCTGGGAATGCAGAAACCACTATACCGAGATCTTGGAAGAACAGTTAGGCTACATCCTTGTTGGTGTAGAGTTGAACACCACTTTTGGGACTCTGGACAGCCCACATGTTCTCGTACGGAGCCACTTAGACTATTTTTCCGAACATATCTCCAGTACCAAAAGGTATATATTGGAGATCCCCTTCCCCTTAATAATCAACTCACCCATAAAAATTTACAACAAAATTTACCAAGAAGCACTTACAAAACGATCTCAAGCACTTTATCTAGCACTGGTCTCATTATTTGTTTATTATCTATATGGAGTATTGTTTTCAAACATTTGTTTATTATCTATTTGGAGTATTGTTTTCATATCATGAATGTTTTACTGTGAAATTGTGATTATCAAATGGTGATGAATTTTTAATTATATTGCAAGTATTTTCTTGGGTCTTTTTATTGTGAGTCTTTATTTAAAACTCCTAAGAAACACCCATCCGCATCGCGCACCTAAGTAATATTTTAAAAAAAAATTGAGCCTTAGAAACTCTTTTTAGGGACTACCCCCCTTGCCTTCGTTAGGAGTTTGCCTAAACGGAGGAGTCGGGACCAGGTGACAGCACCTGACTCTTTGCTTGCCCCCAAGGCCGCACCTCTCCCTTCTGCCGGGAGACAGCCATTCGAAAGATTTATGACTGACGGTGTGCACATCATTTGTAACAACACCAATTCATCATCTGTGTCCATGATGAGTTTGTTTAAACGCTTTATGTCTTCTTCTAAATCATTATCACTTCTATACAATGATTCTTCATTATCTTTGAACTTTTTGATTTTGTCTTTAAGGTCTTGGTCGTGATTTTTTAATTGAGATATTTCTTCATCCTTAGCTGATAATAGTTTCTTGATATCTTCATTAACTTTTTCCAGTTTTTTATTTTGATCTTTTGAGCGATGATTCTCTTGTTCCGTCAACTTATGAAGAATGATTTGTTTACTCATTTCAAATTGTAGATTTTTATTGCTTTCCTTGCAGTATCCTAATTCGTTTTTTCAGTTTTTGTGATTGCAACTGTAAGTTACCTTTATCGTCTTTCATAATAAAATATTTACCACATATTGGACAAGAGCGATTGCCATTCTTAAAAAATGTCGGATATTGGAATTCCATTTTGCAATAAGGACACTTAGTCCAAAATTTGGATTTATATATGGAATCCATAATTTCTTCAATATCTGATGATACTTGATTTCTGCTCTTTTTAATATCTTCTTGGTCTTCTTTCTTTGACTTGGTCTTTTTTATCGATAATTTGTCTTTGACTCCTTTGATAAGAGGTAGAACGAAGGGCGTAATAACCCTTAATGCAGTTCCCTTGGAAGGAATTCTTCTTTTAACTTTGACTTATTTTCTTCTTGAAACTTCTTTGTGGATTGTATGTAGATTGGGTGGTTGGAAAGAATGAATGCTACCCTCCCTACCCAAGTTCAACTCTTGGTGATTAACTTTTATAATAAAAAAAAAAAATTAAGCCTTGAGACTCACACTTATAATATATTTTCTTAAATAGACTTGTAAGGCACTTTAATCTTTGTTAATCTAAAAATACAATTGATCCTTCACTATATAATTTAATTCTTTTTCCTTTATCATAAAACCCGTTTTTACTAATGTAATGGTTTTTTATAAAAAAAAACAAGTGTGGTTACATAATACAATGGGTTTTTTTTCTCCCTTTTCTTGTTCTTCTCCTTCTTCTTTTTTACTTTTTTAATTCTATGACTTGTTTATAAAACCACGTGTGGTTTTATAAACCTTGTGTTGTTTTTGTTTTCCTTCTTCTTTTTATTGTTTTACCTCTTCTATTTTCCTTCTTGGTCAAAGACCACAATTTTAGGGAAACCCTAGGATAATGGTTAAAAACCAAATTACACAAAGTGTAAATAATGGCCAAGGGCCTGATCGCTCTAATACCAATGAAACAAAGAAATTTGTTTCTTAGAAAAATAACCAGCATAAATAAGCTAAAAACTCCATGAATGGATGATAATAATATAATTGATAAATATTCGATTATGATTTCCATTTATAAGGGTGGGACTTATATAAGTCCATTCGTGGCTTTCCAACTAAAGTCATGACTCTTAAATAATCATTTATCATTAATCATTAATTAATTATATATATATATATATATATATATATATATATATATATATTGGTAATATATCTTAACATTAATATTAATATTAACATTAACATTAATATTAATATTAATAGATAATTAATTATTAATCATTAATCATTATTAAAGAGTCATGACTTTACGTTGGAAAGCCACGAATAGACTTATATATATATAACAATTATTATAATTTTTGTTAGCAAAAGTTATTAAATAATTATGCAATGCCCCACATTTTGGCTTTTGGCAACTAGAACTATATTTCAACTTATCTTAGTGTTTCATGTGCTTGGTATCAACAAGACTAATAATGATTATTGTTATGTACACATTTTGTCCTACTTATGTGTTGACAATATATAATTTTTACAATTTCATGTCCTTAATGATGACAATTATGAGATTCCCTTTGAACATGCAAACTATAATGTGAAATTCAGTATGTGGATACCAGTTCAAATTTATGTTGTGAACATATAATAGATGCAATGCATGGTGTAAATGAACATATATTCTTACTTGAACTCCATACATAATATGGATTATCACAGGAAATTTGTTATATATATGCATGGATATGAGTTATTCGTAAGTTAACCTAAAAGTTGACGAGCTACTCAGTAGTCAAATGACTATAGTGCTAAAAGGTAACCTAGATGGCATACACATTAGGAAGTTGGTTGTATGCTATAAGTTTTATTTATGATTTAATTAATGCTTTCAAGCACTAGTATGACATGTAAGTAAGTTTGGTTTTGACAGGATGCATAGCTTGCCTAGAGTGATTATTCAATGATGTGGCTCTAAGAACAACAGTTTCATAGTATAGCTCGATGTTAGGATGTTGACCCTAGTTCTATCAAGAAGGGTGGAGGTGTTGCCCACTGTGTATCCTCTAAAAACTAAATTTCAACATAGGATTGCCTCTCACACCAGAAAGGCATAATGCCATTTTGGTCAGTAGTTGATAAACTAACCAAAGTGCTCATTTTATTCTAGTCAAGGAAACTTATGACGTGGTTGATGTGGAGCAAGTATTTAATATTGAGATTATTCACCTACATGGGTTTTCCAAGAAGATAATCTTAAATACAGACTCTCAGTTTATGTCCAAGTTTTGGACAAGCTTGCAATAAACACTTGGGACTCGGTTGAACTTAAGCACCACTTATCATCCTAAAACAGATGAGCAAACAAAGACAGTTAATCAAGTGATGGAAGGCATGCTTAGGATGCATGTCACGAATTAGCATACCCACTAGGAGAAATATTTGTCTTTGGGGGAGTATGCTTACGTTAATAGTAACCATAGCTCTATTAGGATGCCTCCTTGTATATGCTTTTATGGAAGGCCATGCAAGAGATTGTTGGGTTGGGATGAGTTGGAAGGCCAGTGATAGTAGGACCGGATTTGATACCAGAAACAAAAGAGTAGGTAACTCAAAGTAGATAGTGGTTGAAGGAAGCACAAGATCGACAGAAGAGTTTGTCGATGTCCATCATACAAATCAAAGCTATGAAGTAGTGAATAAGGTTTCTATTCGTATCTTGCCAAGTAAGAGTACCATTCAATTTGGGAAGGGCACAAAGATGTCACCTCAATTTATAGGGTCATTTAAAATTCAGAAAAGAATTGGACTAATTGCCTATTGTCTCGCACAGCCATCCCACTTGCATAAAACTCGTGATGTTTTTCGTGTATCAATATTACGACATTATGCAACCAATGAATCTCATAAACTTAAATGGATGAAATTGTAGGCTTCGGATGAGGGAAATTGCACGGTTAAACCATCATATATATTGGACCAAAGAGATTGACAACTCATTGAACTCAATCAGCATCCGGTGGACCAAGTTAAGTTCCAATAGGATAAGTACGACCCAAGATCTGCTACCTAGGAGGTTGCAAAGACCATGCATTGAGATTACCCTGCATTTTTTTTACTATAACTTTGGGACAAAGTGTCCTGAAGGGTGGGTGTATGTAACACCCCATATTTTGGCTTTCGACAACTAGAACTATATTATGGCTTATCTTAGTATTTTGTATGCTTGGTATGTATTGGACTTAGCTACACTGACAAATATTTGTTGAATTTTCAGCATTAGCATTGTTACCAACTTTTTGTACCATAGTTGGGTTACCTGAGGAGCCGCTGGTTGACAAACATGTTCAATGTTTGATTCCAGTGTATCAGTTGATCTGTCTTCATGTCTAGCAAATATTGGCTAGCCAGTTTTTCATTTGAATAATTTTGACCATGGCCCCGCAGGGTTTGTAATAAAATGTACTAGTAGGATATTTTGAGTGGTTTGGTCTCCAACGATGTAGAATCTCAACTAAGGTATTCCAGGGAGTTTTTTGCCCTTGACAATTATGCTTTGCCTATAGCCGAGTATAATTGACGAGGTTTTCTCCCGCTTCCTCCAAAGCTGGAATGCTCAATTTTGAATTCTGGGCCTTGGGGGGTTATTAGAGCCCAACTAAGTGTTTATAAACCTACTAGGCATTGTTAGAATAGAGCATGGTCTTGTCCTAAGTCAATAGAACCTTTAAAATTTTCCGAAAAAATTTTACCGGATGGGTTGAAAAATTATTTTTTAATTTTTTAATTATTTAATTATTTCCCTAAGTTTTTTTATTAATTTTTCCATAAATTAATTGGAAAAATCCCGTTTGTAATAAGTCGATCATCCGGACCCCGAATTCAGTGATTGAAGGCTCTAACCTTAAGCCAAAAATCATTCTTGATCAACCAGCCAGTCAGATCCAACTTTCAGATCATCAATCGGACACATAACGCTCATTTTCTCAAAAAAGTCATTTTCGAGAAAAAAATGATTATTTATTAAAAAATGATTATTTTGGAGAAAATTAAAACCCTCCAAATTAATCCAAATTCAGCGAAATAAAAGGCTAAATAACATCTCAATGGGCATTCATGATGATTGGAGTTATCATAACTCAGCTTCAGTCAGCATTCAGTGAATAATAAAGTTATATTCAGTTAACGGATTTGTCATCTCCAGCTAAACTCCCGAATTGGATGAAATGGAGAGCACTCATTGGTTTGATGATTTGATCAAGGTAAAGACTGAAGATTACAACAGCAGTGGCCTCTCCAGACCTAGTAATGGCTCCTCCATACCTAAGTTGTGGCCTCACCTACCAGCTCACGCCTCCCTTCATCATTCACGCCCCTCTTCAGCATGAGGGCGTCATCCACACGTGTGGGCTCAGTTATGGCTTGTTTGCAGTGGTTAGGGTTGGAGTGGGGGCGCCTTAACTAGGTGGAGGCCTCCCCTCACTCCCAGCTCTTCATTTTTAGATCTGGGCTCTCAGTTATATGCCAAGTCGGTCAGGTTATGTGATTTGGTTTTAGAGGCTCCTTCAACTCTATTCGGATGGAGAATTTGTGCAAGTACACTCTGGAAAAAATTGTAATATCTTTTGAATTTGAATAAAGCAAGAAGACTTTGGAGGTCCATGTGGGAGTTATTTGTGTGCCATGCTTCATCTTGTTCAAGGTGATACCATTCTTAGCTCATTTCTTTTGATTCTTAAGTATATGATCTTATGATTAGAAAGCTAACAATCTAGCACAATATTATTTGATCTATGCTTTTCTCTTAAGTTTTGTGGCTTTCAGGTATTCTCCCAAACACAAGAGCTCTTGTTTGGTCTATGCATTCATTCTACAGGTGCCTAAGGAAGACTTCTACTTTAAGAAATCGAGAAACGAAGGGTTTGCTTGCCTCATCCATCAAACTACAAACTTCAAAAAATCTCTTGGTTACATTTTACTACAAAGCAGATCTACATTTCTACAGGTTTTATCCTATTGATTTGCTTTCCAAGTAGTGCAAGTATTCTCAATTTATTCATATTTCTAGATGTTGCATTATGATTGGCTAAAGTAGATCAAAGATTCATACTTTGATCTACTTGTTGGTTTTAGATCTACCTTTTTTTTAATCTTTAACTTTTACTAGATCTAAGATCCTTGTCTCATTTCAAATTTGTAAATCCATCATTCTTTTGTTTGCCAGACTTTTGTCTTGAAAAGTACTTTGGGGTTTGTCCCCAATTGCCACATTGTTTTGCGTGCCACTTCTCTTTCCCCGCTATCTCTTGCATATTTTCAGCGAGCTGGAAATTTCAAAACTAGTTCTTAAAAGTCAATATTTTGACTTCTTTTTACCTTGGAAAACGTGCAAATTTTCCACTTTTACGCTTGCTGGTTTTTATGTGTTTTTATTATTTTTCAGTTCTAGAAATTCTTTTAAAAAATCAGAAAATTTTCCAAAAATTAGTTTTTCAAGTTTTTTTGTACCTTTTCTCGAAGAACATGCAAATTTAAGCTTGCTGTTTTTTGCTGATTTTTTGACATTTTTCTGCTATTTTTTAATTCTGGAAATTAGCCTAAAAATTAGAAAAAATTTCAAAAAAATTTATTTTTTTAGTTTTCCTCAAAAAACATGCAAATTTAAGCTTGATGTTTTTTTGCTGATTTTTTGACATTTTTCTGCTATTTTCCAATTTTGGAAATTAGCCTAAAAATGAGAAAAAATCTTTAAGTTTTCTTTCTCAAAAACTTTCAAGTCATTTCATTGAAAAACGTGCATTTTGAGCCATAAAAGGCAAGCTTTTCTTCTCATTTCCAAGGTCTGATTTTTTGGTTTTGTTTTACTGTTTTGGGCTTTTGTTTATCTCATTAACCACTTGGCATCTTGTTCACTTTCATCTTTCTGAGTCATAAGTTAAAATTTGGTTTCCTAACACTCTTACTAGTTGTTGTTTAGAGCTCTTATTTACAGGTGAACGAAGAGCAGAATTGAGCAAAGAAAGAGCAAGCAAAGCTAGATCCAAAAGATTCTGAGAAAAAACGAAGAACCATACCAAGAAGAGGATCCAATTTCAAAAAATCATTCTCCTTTGTACAAGTCATAATAAGGCTCCAAGTTATCTTGATTAGTCACTTTCTTCATTTTCAAAGGGCTAAATGCCCTCATCTTGTAAAGTATTAATGAAATAAGGCTAAGTGGGATAACGCCTCCCACACTGTGTGTTTTCCTTCACCCATTTGGGGAAGAGCCTTGTGTTGTCCTTTTGTTTAGTTATTACCATGCTTAGAGTAGTTTTATTTCATGCTTAGAACACTAGTTGCTAGTTTAGCTTATTTTTACTAAGTTAGTTTCTTTCAAGTCATTGTTATTAATCTTTTTGAGCTATCATTTAGTTTCCACATTTACAATCTGTTTGTCTTTTAAAAAAGAAACCGAAGTCTCTTGAACTTGCAATAACCCAAGTCAAGAGCGCTCTCTGTCGGAGAGCATTCCCACTGCATTATCCTTGCATCAAGCATATAGATTAATTAAAGTATCTTGAACTTCTGTCATAAGACAAAGTCAAGAGCACTCTCTGTCGGAGAGTTGAACTATGTGCTCATAATAATAAAATCTTTCCAACTCACATTTCCCCACTTAAAATTGTCCTCGTTGCTATCCCTCACCTAGTATGCTCTGCCGACCCTGAAAAGTTGGACTCATACTCAAAACGGTGATCGGATTTGTTAATCTTGCAAGTGATAACATAATAAAACTTTCACCCCATAACCATCGCACCGGCGTTGTCTCAATAAATACTCAGGTAGTGAGCAAATTCCAAGTGTGGGTACCGGGCAACCCAATCTGGACACTCGCTGGTTAAATTCTCTGAACACCTAGCTTGTGATTCCAGACATGTCCGTCATGTCTTTGAACGGAGCCACTGAAAGTATTTCCGGTTAGGTTTCCTAGACACCTTAAGCAAGACCATCTTTAAAATCCTTAAAATTTACCAAGAGCACTCGCATAATCTAACATTCACTGGTTTAATTTCTAGATGTGTGTTTAATTCTCTAACTCATTTCAGCTTCATTGACTCCATAAGGCACTGGTCCTTGTTTTAATTTGCATAATTATATTATTTGATCAATTGTCAATGGTTTATTATAATTGCTATCACTGAATGCTTAATTAAAGTCTAGAATTTAAACTTATCTTTTAATCACTTATAGCAACGTGGATTGCTCTTTGATTTTGTGTCACATTTATAACAAGTATAACACCTTCAAATCATAATAACTCCTAAACAACACCCATCCGCATCCGCAACCTTTAAGAACACTTTAACAACTTAAGAGCCATATAAACTCTTTTGTAGGGACTACCCCCCTTAGCTTCGTTAGGAGTTAGTATAAACAGAGGAGCTAGGAGTAGGTGACAGTACCTAGCTCTGTGCTTGCCCCCAAGGTCACACCTCTCCCACTTTCCCAAGTGAGGAGACAACTTTCAATTGATTTCTGCTGCTGGTGTGCAATCGGCGGACAACAAGCATAAACTTTAAAAATTTGCAGATAAACATATATAGATCAGCAGTACAATAAAAACACATTCATCACATCAACACACATGGACACAATATTTTTTTCACTGGGGAAACCTTCAAAGGACAAAAATCCCAAAAGCATTAATAGCTCATCTCGTAAATGAGATGGCTTATGAAATTCTTCAAAAAGTTCCTCAAATCCAGATCTGGATTTTGACCACAGTTTACAGATGCAAAAGATTTCTCAGCAAAACAAACTATGGTTTTCAAACCCTAGTAAACCACATTTCCAGATCTGCCCAAAAATGATTGAGGCTGCCCAAAACAGTCTGTCTACCCAAGATGAAGTTAGGGCCTACCCAGAAATGCTAGAGACTGTCAAAAACAGTCTACACAAATTTATCAATCTGCCCAAGATAAAATTAGGGCCTGCCCAGAATTGCTAGAGGCTCTCAAAAACAGTCTGCACAAATTTATCAGTCTACCCAAGATAAAATTAGGGCCTGCCCATAATTGCTAGAGGCTGTCAAAAACAGTCTGTACAAATTTCTCAATCTGCCCAAGATAAAATTAGGGCCTGCCCAAAATTGCTAGAGACTGTCAAAAACAGTATGTTCCAAAAAAACAATCTCAGATCTGTCCACAAACAAAATTAAGGCCTGCCCAAATTACAAAAAACAGGCTGCCCGAATTTTCCAGTCACTTCCCTAACTATTCCTCTTCCCCAGGTCTGCCCGGAAAAGAAACAGAGGCTGCCCGTAAATAGAAGAGGTTCCCCACACAAAAAATCTCAACCGCCCGAAAAATGAAGAAGGCTGCCCAAAAAATGGAATGTTGAAGATGGACTTTATTGATAAAACCCTAGTTGAGGGTTTGAACATAAGATAGTCTTCTTCACCTGTGAGAGCAAAAGTGTGTGTCAAATGAGAAGGCTTGATCTTCTTTTATAGCCTTTGTTCACCTGTAAGTGGACGAGATTAGGAAAAATAAAAATAAAAATATTTTTATTCTTTTTCTAATTTCACTTCCACATTTACCGAAAACGGTACTTTTATTTTTCCTTTGACTTTTATAAGAAGTCCTAATTTATTTTGATTTTTGACTTTGGTCATTTTCTTGTGGTCACAAAGTCTTTATTTATTTTGACTTTTGACTTTGGTCATTTTCCAAGTGCCCCTGTGGTCCTTTTTTATTTCAAAAGTACATCATCATAAACCAAGAGAGTTATTAATGCTTTTATCTCACACACTGTATAACACCTAGATCTAGTACTAAGGTAACTTGACCAAGGGTAGCTAATCCTTGGAGAAGCACACCAAGCCCATAGATCAAGGGTCAAAGTGCCACACACATGCCCAGACCCAGTCTAGGGCTTACAGTGTCTTCATTCTCCAAGAGAATGGATACTCAGAGCTAAGCTGAGTCTACCAGTCCCAGACTGGTCTATATCGTGGTCCCGGACCAGATGTCTACTCAACACAAGGTTGAGTCTACCCAAGGCAGATCTGGGTTTATATCATGGTCCCAGACCAGATATCTACCATTCAACAGAATGGTCACTCAACACTGGGTTGAGTCTTCACCGTGGTCCCATTCTCCGAAGAGAAGGGCTCTCGATGCTGCTCAAAAAATCATCAATATTATTGTCATGTAGACATTTGGACCCACTTACGTGTTGATAGTATATGATTTTTACCATTTTATGTTCTTAATGATGATAGTAACATGATTTCTTTTAAACATATAAATTAAAATGTGAAATTCCATTATGTGAATACTAGTTCAAATTTATGTTGTGAAGGTATAACAGATGCAATGCATGGTGTAAATAAACATATGTTGCTTACTTGGATGTTAATGCATAATATCGACAATCACATGAAATTTGTTATATATATGCATAAATATGAGTTATTGGTGAGCTAAGCTACAAGTTCACAAGCTACGCAATAGCCACGGCATTGTAGTGTTGAAGTAACCTAGATGTCATAGACATTAAGAAGATAGTTGTATGCTATAAGTTTTATTTATAATTTAATAGGTGTTTCCAAACATTGTTTAATTGTGCAACATTGCTTAATTGATGTTGGTGCCACTACTTCCAAGACACTGTCAGTAATCCGATGCTCTATGTAGGTCCCTGATTCAATTTGGCACAAGGTCAAGGGCACTCAATCTACACCAACTCTTTACATTGGGTACCATCCTCGGAATGAAAGAAGGGGAAGTGCCCAAGAGTTTCACGAGGATTTCTTTCCAAGGAAAAAAATATATAAAATTCCTTGAAAGGCCCCATTCTAAGTCAATCTTCCATCTCCTTATCAACCCTTAGATAACAAAAAGGCATCAACTGTCAAGTCACTAGGGGTAAATACTCACAATAAGGTAGTCAACCAAGACTTTTAGGCTTGATAGAAGGCTTTGAAAGGCCTTCTTGTAATGTCCTCTTCTGCTTAGGCATTGAGGACCAACCCGCTAACCTATGTGATTCCTATAGGTTCGAGCGGGTACTGACAATCAAGGAATCAACCCAAGACTGATGCCATATATAGAAGATCTAGGGCATCAATACTATATCACCATTGGGTCGAAGAGGGCCACTAGAGCCAAAGGCCACCTACATGCATGACATCCAGACATTATTTAATGATGCATGCACCTGATTAAGTCTCCATGCGCATGCATGCAAGTCAACTGCAAATTAGAAGATAAAGTGACCTAATTAGGTCAAAATTTAGGGTTTTCGCAGTTGAGGGTTATAAAAGAAAGATAAAGTGAATGGAGAAGGGACTTATGTGATAATTGATTTGTGGAGTCGAATTGGAGAGCTCGGCGAGCTAAGTTGGGGTTGAGCTCATGCTCAGCTAATTGGTGTATTTCGGCAACAAAATCTATTTGCCCTAGTTCATCATCAGGTTGGATCATCCAGGTTCAGCACTAGTTCATCATCAGGTTACATTCAGCAGTTATTCCAGGAGGTTGATTATTCATCTAGCCATAGGGTTTCACCGTCACACCGTGTCACTGTGATTAAAGACAAAGCAATTCGTTTTCCTACCTACAGGGTTCAAAACTTCCGCACGCTGCTTCCATCATCATCAGAGGGGTATTATAACCCTAGTGCACATCATCCGGGCTTCCAACAACAGCTTATTTATTATTCTAGAGCTTATATAGTTTGAGAGGAGGGCGCATTCACCTGTGGAGGACGATTTGGTGTATCTCCTTATTCCTCCAGCAGAATCCTTGCATGCTGGGACCAGTCTCTTCACCATCAGCTGATCTATATACTAGTATGTAAATGCATTGATTTCTCCTATTTTATAGCATCTCAATATTTTTCTAGGGCACAAATTTGCATGTAACTACATGCATGCAAAGTTCGGGGTTTGCTTTCCTATTTGATTAAGGAGTAAGTCTATTAGCCATCTACAGTATACACATAAACAGGAAAATATCAGTTTGGGATATTACACTTCTACTAAGTCATCCCTCAATATCCTTATTGACCCTTAGCTAAGAAAGAGGTGTCAAGTTGTTAAGGGTAAATACTTATAGCGAGGTGACTTTGAGGCTTTAAAAGGCGAATACTTCATACCATCTAGTAAGATAGCCATTGTAAGGATCTGTTGGGATTTTTGTTGGTGATTGTAGAATCGAAACGTCTCCTCATACAAGTCGGCTCCAAAAGAATAATAATAAATATTATTATTAATATGTTTGAAGCAAGTCGGCCCCTAACAAGTGTGCAAGTCGGCCCCTAACAAATGTACAAGTCAGCCCCAGCAAAAAAGTGAAAAGGCAAACATAAACAAGTATAAATAGAAGATGCCTCACTCACTTCCAACTAAGCAAGTTCGCTCAAGTAAACTAATCAAATGCGCAGGAGTGAGAAGAAGGACGAAGGCAAGAGGAAGGCTAATTCGAGGTTCGTTGTCTTTAGGAGAGTTTCTTCTTTGTCTCTTGGGTTTATCTACAACTTGTCTATGTGATTACTCTTATATCTAGATGTACTTTGTATCTTGATCGGAATACCTGCATACGAAATGTTGTTGGGTTTTCTTCCCTTGTGTAGAAGAGTTTCCCAGGATAAAATTTTGTCTTTGTTTATGTGCATGGTTATCCTTCAATGATCCTTATTTATTCCTACTACAAATTAAAGATTGAAATTATACTGCTATGATAAAAATTCAACATGGTATTAAAGTAGTGTTGAAAGAAGCCATTGTTAGAAACTAGGGCTTCCAGTTTCAAACATTTCTAACCATAATTTGGATCAAGAAAAAGTGTTTTGGATCTCGCCCTAAGAGGGCACACCCATCTATGGAAGCAGATTTCAGATCTGAGAATTTCCAGTTTTGACCTATTTTCTATCGAAACTAGGAAATTAGGGCTTCCAGTTTTGAGTTGTTCTATCCATAGATTTGACTAAAAAAGCAAGGTTCTCCAGCTCACCCTAAGAGGGCACATCAATCTATGAAATCAGATTTCTCAATTTCCAAACTGCAATTTTGACCTAGCTCCTGAAAGGGTTTCTGAATCGGATTTCAGATCTCAGCTTGCGGTCACAATGAACAGTGTTAAAGTGGAAGATAGACTTGATGGGGTTTCCAACTTCAACTCATGGAATTCTAGGGTACTCATCAGCTTGGAGGAAAATGATCTTTTGAAATTTGTGAATGAAAAAGTATCGGAACCAGAAGAAGAAGCGGGGAAGTCTCAATGATAGACTCTGTAAAAGATCACTTGATACCTCAAATCTCCCAAAAAAAGACAACCAAGAAAATGTTTGATGATTTGAAGAAGTTATTTGAGGACAGTAATGTCAACAGAGTACTTTCCTTAAGACAACAACTATCCAATGTCAAAATGACTAGAGAAAACTCTATTGCATCTTACTTCATGAAGATTTATGAGCCAAAAGATTAGTTGGGCACCATTCGAGAGATAATTGAAGATAGAGAGCTTGTTATGATGACCCTCAATGGTCTTCCCCATTCTTGGGAACTAAGTTGTAGGAAACCCTGTCAGGAAGGGCGTACCAGTATCGAAAACTCCCCAAAACGTGGGCACTAGTACGAAACGTCGCCAATCGTACCGTACGACATTTCCATATTTGGAAACGTCGTACGGTACAGCCGACGGAGTTTCGAGTACTTTTCGTGCTGTATGGCGCGTTTCCAATTTTTTTTTCAGCCGTGGGGTCCAAAAAACAATCATTTTCTTTAATTATTTTTTTATTTACCTAATTAACACCTAGAAACATCTAAAACCCTATTCTAAAATATTTATGAGCACATGTTTGTCATAAACTATTCACAATGTTTTGAGAAGAGTGTCCTTCAAAAGTGACTGAGCAGTGAGAGTCCATCAAAAAAAAAATTGTTTGTTTGTCTTTTTCTTGCAGCCGTACAAAAGGGGTAGCAGTTGACAAGTTATAAGCAAAGTCAAAACTCTGTTATTAAAATATTGACCAACATTTTGATCACATCGTCCTTCGATCAACGTTTTGCTTAAAATATTGATCAACGTTTTGTTTTTTTGTTTGTGCACCATATTTTTCTTATAAAGGCTAAGTTTGTGCAGCACATAAAGCCTCATCTATAAAGGCTAATTTTGGATGTAAAGCCTCATCTGATAAAGGCCCAATTAATAAAGATGTGCTTTTCTTCTCAATTATTGTTGATTTGTCTCATTCTTATTTTTTTACAAAACAATGAGGTATTTTAAAATAATATATATATACAACTTTTACCCCGGTGTACCCATTTTGGGGGGGGTCATGTTTTTAGGCGTCCCCGTTTTGGAAACTCGGAAACTTTTCCACGTTTCGTGCAACTTAGCTTGGGACCCATTCATTCAAAGCATTAGTGGGCGATCTAAATTGCCCAAGTTTGATCGATTATGGGCAGATTGTACTCAAGAAGAAACTCGAATTGCGGCCAAAGGCAATAGGCATGGCTCTCAACATGAAGAAAGCCAAGCCCTTATAACACATGCCAAAAGAGAAAAAGGAAAGGTAAGGAAGAGTCAAGGCAGAAAAGATAAAGGTGAAAGATCAGAATTCCAGAACAGAAAAAGAAGAAGGATCTTTCTTTCACATATTCAGTGCTTCAAATGTGAGAAGTACGGTCACTATGCCAGACATTGTCCCTTGTTGAAGAAGAGAAATCAACATGCATCAACCACCAAAGAAGACAAAAGAAGATGAGCTTGAGAAAATTGCAAATAATTGTCAAATGGAGGTTACTTCTTCTAGTACATTCTATGTGTGCACCAATGATTGCATTACCTCTAGATGATGTGATTGTCATTGGTGATGTATGAAGATCTAGGTTACAATTCTAAATGATCTTTCGACAAGAAAAAAAATTAAGATCTGAGGACTCCAACGATTTATGCAAGGAGGCAGAGATCAAGAGGGAGCCAACAAAACACATTAAAGATAAGTATTTGTACTATCAATTGAGTTATTCCTTAAATTTCAAAGTGTTTTGAACAGATTTAAAGGATATTGTTCATAACAGTTATATGTAGATCTGTGATACAGTTTTCCTTTATGCATTTATATATGATTGAGATTGATGAGTGGGAGGCTCATGTAGTGCATGTTATGTATATGTTGAGTAAGTAGCCTAAAATGTAGCACAACATCCTATGAGACCTTAATGGAGCTAGTCGAGGATGAAACCTCTTTGCTAGCATGCTGAGAGTAGTGCACGCTCTTGATAGTGTGTTCTGGTGGAGATGGAAGGCATCCATATAGTTACCGAGTATGTTGGGATATGGATGGTTGTTGTGCTAAAGCATTGGCTAAGATGTTAAATTCCCTTGAAAGGTTACATTGTTGATTTTTCCTAAGCAGCATCGAGAGCCATTCTCTTGGAGAATGGAGGCACTTGATCAGTTACTAAGAACTTGACCCAATCTGGAACTGGGGGACTCAGCCTATGGCTGAGGGCAATTCTTTGAATGGAGGCACCTGCTCAGTTACCAGGAATTTGAACCAGTCTGGGACTAGGGGACTCATCCTAGAGCTGAGGACCATTCACTGAATGGAGGCATCCGCTCAGTTACCAGGAATTTGAACCAATCTGGGACTGGGGGATTCAGCCTAGAGCTAAGGGCCATTCACTTAATGGAGGCACCTGCTCGATTACCAAGAATTTGAACCAGTCTGGGACTGGGGGATTCAGCCTAGAGCTTAGGGCAATTCACTGAATGGAGGCACTTGGTCAATTACCAAGAATTTGAACCAGTCTAGGACTGGGGGACTCAGGTTAGGGCTGAGGGCCATTCTCCGGGAGAATGGAGGCACTTGGTCAGTTACCAAGTATTTGACATTGAGTCATTTGATGCAGCCTAGCGCTGAGGCACCTGGTCAGTTACCAGATCATCACCAGAAGCCCTAGACCGGGTTTGGGCACATGATGCACTCCTCTCCTTGATCTATGGGCTATGAGACCTTCTCCAAGGATTAGTTACCCCTGGTTGAGACACCTAGCACTTGATCTTGGTGGCACAAGGAGTTCAAGTTAAAAGCATTTAGTAATTCTCCCTATTTATGAAGATGTACTTTGAGTGGGCATGAAGGACCCTAGAGACCACTTACTTTGACCTCAAAATACTTGGAGGACCATCTTACCCTAAGCTTTGGTCCATGAGGAAGACCAAGTGACACAAGTCAAAATACAAAGAAGACTTTTATACCACAAAAGGTTAAGGTAAAAAGGGTCAAAGTTGAAAAAGAATAAAACCCTAATGTCAACTCCTAATTATGTGGGTCCAAATCAATGTTTGAAAGTCTATAAATAAATGTCACTTGCAATTCATTTTTACACAACATTCTATCATTCAACTGCTCCAACTTGGACCGAGGTAAATTCGTTGACTGAGGTGAAATTCGTGGCTCAGTTCTTTCTTCATTTCTTTACTATCCTAGTGGGGCGGCCTAGCTCACTAGGTTTTCTCTCTTCACCAGTCACAGTACACAGTGGTGGACAATGCAGCAGCCTCTGCCCTCTTCCATGGTTGGATTACAGTGTTTAGGGCAGCAGCAGTGAGTTGTCACTGCTGCCCTCGGTGGTGGACAAGGCAGCAGCAATAAAGGCTGCAAAAACTCGCTGCCATTCCAGTGTAGCAGCCAACCACTGATGGTGGTCTAGGGAAACAGCAACAAAGGCTGCAAACCCACGCTGCTGACAGCAACATCATACAGGAAGCTCGGGCAACAAGTTCAGCAGTCACGGGCAGCAGTAAAATAGACTGCGGGCAGCAGAGATACAGTCCGGGCAGTTGCAGGTACAGTCCAGGCAGCAGAGGTACAGTCCAGGTAGTTGCAGGTACAGTCCAAGCAGCAAAGGTACAGTCTGGGCAGTTGCAGGTACATTTCAGGCAGCTACAGGTACAGTCTGAAATTCGGGCAGCAGGGAAATTCCGGGCAACAAAGAAATTAGGGCAGCAGGTTTTTCACCCTCCATGTGGCAGCATTTGGTGACAGCAGTAAGCCTGCTAGGGTTTGGAAAATTTGTTAAACATTCATCTCAAAATTCTGAGATCAATTTTTCTTCCTTTATCTACAAACTCAGTCATCTCATTTAAGGGATGAATTACTAATGCTTTGGGGTTTTTGTCCTTTAAAGGTTTCCCCGTGAAAAACATCTTGTGTTCAATTCTGTGATGCTTGGTTGACTACTACACTTGTCTTATTGATATTTACTTTTCAAGCTCTATCTATATTACAGTCTGCAAAATTTAAAGAATTACATGCACATGTTAAAATTCAGCATACATAACTATGTGAACTATGTCACTATGCATAAGAAATTGTCATTGCATTGAAATACCAATACAACTTGATTGAACTTCATAATTATGCAATGTTGCTAACTATTTTACTAAATTTGACTTGTGGGAAAAACGATGTGCTATGACCTACAAGAAAAGGATGATGAGACTTGTTATGAAGAACAAGTGATGACTGTTCAGCAGTTACAACAAATCTAGTACCTTTAGTCATACGTAGACCCATGACCCATAGGTTCAGAGGATCTCATATGGAGATTGATAGTTGAGAGAGGAGGCTCCAACAAATGTTGGTCTCTCTACTACAAATGTTCATCCTTCCGAAGATCATGAGGAATTGTACATAGTAGAAGCAAATGAGTTCTCTGGAGTCCCTGAGAGGTGGGGACCAAATAAGGAGCGGTTATCTTCCAGTTAGACAAACTCTAAAGTGTTGCATGTGTCGGAGTTGAGAGTTAGTGTGCTTTCCAGTTCAATGGACTTCTGAGGAGGTGTAGTATACATCTGCTCGATTGGAGCAAAGGATGCACTAGGATTCACCAGTGTAGATACTGAAAGAGCCACATGCAAAGTTACAAAGGGAGTCTACAGCACAGATCCAGAGGGAGTTTGGACTCTGGACTGACATCTTCTGAGCAGGAGGCTGATCTTAATAGACTTTTTGGATGAGGTGTGGCAAAGAATGATGAGATCTTCCTGAGTCAAGGGAAGTATGTTACTAGTATCCTAAGGAGATTTGGGATGATGAACTGTAAGTCCATGGCTACACCTATGGTGACAAATCTGAAGAAGTTGAGTGACTCGGCTTCTAAGTCAGATTTGGTAGATCCCACCATGTATAGACAGTTGATCGAGTCATTAATGTATCTGGTTAATACTACACCGGACATTTGCTTTGTAGTGAATGCACTTAGCCAATTCATGGTTGAGCCGAGATAGACGCACTGAGTTGCTACGAAGCGTGTTAAGATATTTGTGTGGCATAGTGGGATATAGGCTGAGATATGCTTCCAGTGGTGACATGAGATTACAGGGCTATTCTAATTCTAATTAGGTAGGGAGTGTTGTAGACAAGAAGAGCACCTACAAGTGTTGCTTCAGTTTAGGGTTTGTTGTGATTTCCTAGTGTAGCATGAACCAGACTTCTATGGCACTAAATACAGCAGAGGCCGAGTACATTGCAGTGTGTGTGGAAGTTCGCGAAGCAGTATGGCTTCAGAAGCTCCTTATGGATTGTTTGGTCAAAAGATAGAGTGAACCCTGATTCACTATGATAAGCAAGTTATGTGAAGCTTTCAATGAATCCAATATTTTATGACAGGTCAAAGCATGTGGAGATCTAGTACCATTACATTCGAGACATAGTGCAGAGAAGAGCAGTCCAGCTCCAATATGTTCCTATAGATGATTAGATTGTCGACATTCTCACCAAGCCTCTAACCAAGGCAAAGTTTGTGTACTTTCGTGATAGGCTTGGAGTAGTAGAGAATGTCTCCCTCATCGAGAGGGAGTGTTGATGTCGTAGCATCAATGAGACATTCTCCTTGAGAAGGGGAGAATGGTGTATTTCTCCTTAAGAGGGAGAAAGAGAGATAACGATTCTGGATGATACTCCTCGATGGACTAAGTTGAGTAGCTATGAGATATTATACTCCTCAATGGACTGAGTTGAGTTGATCTATTATACTCCTTGATAGACTAAGTTGAGTTATTGTGAGACATTCTCCCTAGACCAGGAGAACACAAATCGATCGACTGATCTGTGATGGATATATAAATGGACTGATATGTTGTACATGAACACTTCTCGATGGACTGAGTTGTGTTGTTATGAGTGTCTGGGTTGGTGCCCAGCAGCCCTTGTGGTTGGGAATGACTCATCATTGGGTTGTGCCCAATAGCCCTTGGTGTAGCTCATGTGGTTGGGATAACTTGTCATTGGATTGGTGCCCAGCAGCCCTTGAGGATTGGAGTGTAGCCCATGTGGTTGGGATAACTTGTCACTGGGTTGGTTCCCAGTAACCCTTGGGGTGTAGCCCATGTGGTTGGGAGACTTATCAGTTGCATACCATTGCCCCTTGAGGTTGTAGCCCATGCGGACATGATGAAAGTCTCACATGCGATTGTAGCACTTGTGAGACCCATAGGTCGTAGACTATGTGGACGTCATGTGGTTGTAACTCTTAACATGGAGGACAAAGTCTCACATGAGGTTGTAGCCCTTGTGAGCCCACATGATGGGTTGTAGCTCTTGTGGACATCAGGGGGTTGTAGCCCATGATGTGGCGATGACTCACTGATGTGGCGATGACTCACTAGTGGTTGTAGCCCTTGTGAGCTATTTGAGTTGAATCCCATAGAAGACGTCATGTTGGTTGTAGCCACATGGATGTGAGAAGACCTTTCTTATGATGAAGAGATGTTCAAGACAAGTCGTGATGCTCAGATGATATCCAGATCTGTTCTAACATGATGATAACTACCTAGCTAAGAGGGAGTGTTGGTGATTGTAGCATCGGGAGGTCTCCTCACACAAGTCGGACCCGGAAGAAGAATAATAAATATTATTATTATTACGTAAGTCGACCCCTAACAGGTGTGCAAGTCAACCCCAACAGAAAAGCGAAAAGGAAAACATAAACAAGTATAAATAGAGGACGCCTCACTCACTTCCAACCAAGCAAGTTCGCTCAAGTCAGCTAATCAAGTGCGCAAGAGAGAGAAGATGAAAGGCGAAGGCAAGAGGAAGGCTAATTATCGGTTCGCTATCATTGGGAGAGTTTCTTTTTTGTCTCTTGGGTTTATCTACAGCTTGTCTATGTGAATACTCTTGTATCTGGATGTACTTTGTATCTTGATCTGAATATCTACATAAGAAAGGTTGTTGGGTTTTCTTCCCTTGTGTAAATGGGTTTCCCAAGATAAAACTCTTTGTCTTTGTTTCTATGCATGGTTATCCTTCAGTGATCCCTATTTATTTCTATTGCAAATTAAAGATTGAAATTATACTGCTATATTAAAAATTCAACAAATTTGGGGTAAATATTTATGCTCAAGCTTAGCAAGTCAAGGCTAATACTGCATTCCAAGTTTTGAAAGCCATGTCTACTAGTTGGGGTGTAAGGGGCATTAACGTAAGGAACCTCAAGGGGTACTTCAACAATCTTTCTATTGGTTGGGTTGTTGCATTCTAACTTTGAAAGGCCTTCTCTTCACGGTTTGGGTACTTCATTCTGTTAAATTTTAGCATTAGCATGAATACTTTAAAATTTTGCAGACTATTAGATAACAAAAGACAAGTGCAGTAGAAACATCAACACATCACACACATTGAACACAGTAGTTTTTCACGGGGAAATCTTTAAAACACAAAAACCCCAAAAGCATTAGTAATTCATCTCTTAAATGAGATGACTTGAGTTTCTCAAAATTCTCAGATGAATGTTCTTCAGTTATTTTTCAAACCCTAATAGGTTTGATCCATAGATCCAAAAAATTCACAAAAATGATTTTTCAGTAAAAATCCAAGTTAGGGCTTGAAGCCCTAATTTCTCTCAGCTGCACAAAACTTCAGATCTCTGTCCATACCTGTATGACCTGCCTAGATTGTACCTGCACTGTCCAGATCTGTACGACTGCCCAAATCTGTATGGCTGCCTGCCTGCCTGAAGTTTGGATCTGCCTGCCCGAGCCCGAATCTGCCTGCTCGAGCCCAGATATGCCTACCCGATCATGCTTTGCTCCTCTTTGGCAGCGCACTGGTGCTGCCCGGCAGTCTGTTGTTGTTGCCCGGGCCTGCTACTACAGTCCGGTAGCTTACTGCTGTTGCCCAGCAGTCTACTGCTGCCCAGGCCTGGTAGCAGCCTCAAGGAGGTAGCCCATGAGAGATCTGGGTTGCCTAAGGTTTCCTGTGAAGGGTCTGTGCCTACCCGAGAGTATTCCAAGGCAGCCCGAGATGGAGGGAGGCTGCTTGTTGAAGAAACTGAAGCTGTCCATGGATGTGTGATGTTGTCCGAGGGTGAGTAGGGCTGCCCAAAGGTGAACATGTCCAAGCTATTGAAGATGGAACCCTAGCCGATGGATAGAGAGAGTGGAGCAAACAGCAAGAAACCCTAGCTTAGGGTTGTACAAAATAAGTGTGGGTTCCCTAGCTAGAATCCTCCATGCTATGGCATAACCACAAAGATATCCATCTCTCAAACAACTAGCGAAAATCTTCTTTGAGCAGCTGCAAGATGATGAGCAAGTGTGTGTAGCAAAATGAAATGGATTGATCTTCTTTTATATCCTTTGAGTCACCTGTAAGTGGACCAAAACTTAAAAGAACAAAATAAAATTATTTTATTCTTTTATTACTTTGACTTTTACCTTTAGTGGTACTAAAGGTCTTTTTGCAATTTCACTTTGACTCCTTAGTGTTCTAAGGGTCCTTATGTATTTTGACTTTTACTTTAGCCTTCTTCAAGTGCCCCTGTGGTCAAAACAAGTGATCAAGGTGGTCCTTCATCCCCACTCAAAGTTCATCATCATAAATAGAGAGAATTACTAATGCTTTTATCTCACACTCCATGTGACACCAAGATCAAGTACTAGGTTTCTTAACCAAGGGTAGCTAAGCCTTGGAGAAGACCACAAGGTCCACAGATCGAGGGTCAGAGTGCCTCACATGCCCAGACCCGGTCTGGGGGCTTATAGTGATATCCCGGTAACATACCAGGTGCCTTAGCGATAGGTTGCATAATTTGACCCAAGGCCAAATACTTGGTAACAGACCAAGCACCTCCATTCTCCCAAAGAATGGCCCTCAGCCCCAGGCTGAGTCCGTAGTCCCGAACTAGGTTAAATTCCTAGCAACTGACCAGGTGCCTCCATTCAAAGAATGGCCACTCAACTCTAAGCTGAGTCCCCCAGTGCTGGATTGGTTCCACATCCTGGTCTTTGACCAGATGTCTCCATTCAACAGAATGGTCACTCAACTCTAGGCTGAGTCCCCAAGTGTTGGACTAGTTCCACATCCTGGTCCCTAACCAGATGTCTCCATTCAACAAAATGGTCACTCAGCTCTAGGCCAAGTCCCCCAGTGCTGGGTTGGTTCCACATCTTGGTCCTGGACCAGATGTCCCCATTCTCCTAAGAGAACAACTCTTGATGTTGCTCAAGAAAAATCAACACTCCCTCTCAGTGAGAGAGGTATTCTCTGCCATGTCAAGCTTGTCACGAAAGTACACGAACTTTGTTGCTGTCAAAGGCTTGGCCAGGATATTTGCGATTTGTTCATCTGTACAAATGTATTGCAACTTCAGAGTACCTCTTTGTACTAGGTCTCTCATGAAATGATACTTCATTTCAATGTGTTTCGATCTATCATGAAACACTAGATTCTCTGAAATCTTAATGCAACTCTAATTATCACAATGGATGAACGTTGAGTCAAGCTTTCCACCAAACAGATCAAATAAAAGTTTCCTGGGCCAAACTGCTTCTTTGCAGGCATCACTTGCAGCAATATACTCTGCCTCAATTGTACTCTGAGCTATGGAACCTTGTTTCCTGTTGGACCAAGAGATCATTGCAGATCCCATATTGAAGCAGTAACCAAAGGTGAAGTCTACGGCACTGCCAACCCAATCTAAATCAGCATATCCGGCTAACAATACTCCACTACTGGAAGTATACCTGATCCCATAAGTGATAGTACCTCGCACATAATTGAGTACATGTTTGGAAGCTACCTAGTGTATGTGCTTCGGATCGGACATGAACTGACTCAGAGCATTCACTGTGTAACAGTTATATGGTCTCGTGTGTACTAGATTCATCAAGGATCCAATGAGTTGTCTGTACAGAGTAGAGTCCACACCTTGTGAACCGGTGCCTAAGTCTCGCATACCTTGTGAACCGGTGGCTGAGTCTCGCAACTTTGTGAAGTTAGTGGTCATGGGTATGCTTATGGACTTGCATTCCTGCATCCCAAATCTCTGCAAGATATCCACTGCATACTTCCCTTGTGTGAGGAAGATCTCGCATGGCTTTTGCCAGACCTCTAAGCCAAGAAAATAATGCATCAAACGGAGATCCTTCATTTCAAATTCAGAGGTAAGCTCCCTCTTACACTGATCTATCAATTGTTCCTCACCTGTAAGGAACAAGTCATCCACATATAGGACAAGGATCAATATATGATTATGAACAACATTAAAATACATATTGGAGTCAGCAATACTCTTGGAAAACCCCAAGTTGTGGAGGAATCCATCCATCCTCGCATATCAGACTCTTGGAGCCTGTTTGACTCCACACAAGGCTTTCTTTAGTTTACACACATGGGTCTTGTTCCCTTGAGTCACAAAGCCTTCAGGTTGTTCAATATAGACTTCCTCACCAATCTTGCCATTGAGGAAGGTTGTCTTTACATACATCTGATGTAACCTCCATCTGAATAATGCATCAAGAAAAATGATGGTTCTGATGGTAGTATACCTGGCAATGGGAGTAAATGTCTCATCATAGTCAATGCCTTCTTTTTTAGTAAAGCCACGAGCTACAAATCTGGCTTTATACTTCTCAATACTGCCATGAGCAGCATGCTTGATTTTGTAAAGCCATATGAATGTTACCACTGACTTTCCTGTCGATCTGGGAACAACTTCCCACACATCATTCTTCATAATTGAACTGTACTCTTCAATCATGGCATCAACCCATACCTGTTGACTTGCTGCTTCTTTGTACGTGGAAGGTTCAGCACCGATGTGCTGGCTCATAAGACCAGAGTACTTATGTGGCCTTATGCTTTCTCTGAAAGTCCCAGGAGGAGCTTTATGCTTCTCAGCTTCTTGTACCATTTCTTGGTACCAGGTAGGTCTCCTTTTGGAAGGAGGAACTTCAAGCAGTTCTTCTAGTAGACTTTCAGTTTCCTCAGGTGCATCCGGAATTTGATCCTCAAATTCTCCCGAAGAATGGCCCTGAGCCCCGAGCCGAGTCCCTAGTCCCAGACTAGGTTAAATTCCTAGTAACTGGCCACGTGCCTCCATTCAAAGAATGGCCACTCAACTCTAGGCTGAGTCCCCCAGTGCTAGACTAGTTCCACATCCTGGTCCTTAACCAGATGTCTCCATTCAACAAAATGGTCACTCAGCTCTAGGCTTAGTCCCCCAGTGCTGGACTGGTTCCATATCCTGGGGTCCCAGACCAGATGTCCCCATTCTCCTAAGAGAATGGCCCTCAATGTTGGTCAGGAAAAATCAACACATTCTTGTAATACCTTGATTGAAAGTCTTATTTAAAGGGTGAATACTTCATTCCACTATGGCTTTGAAAGGCCCTGAAACATAGGTCATTCGCGACGCATACTTCCAGTAAGGGCTTTAAGGTCCTCTCATATATTTTAACTTTCAAGTCAATATTTCAAAGATAAGGTTCTTCTCAAGTGTATACCATTTGATTATGGAGTAATCAAGCCTTATCCAATGAAGAAGTACTCTTTCAAGACTAATACTTCACAAAGGCTTTGCTTGAAAGAAAATCTTATTTGATTTTGGTTCTAAAAGGTATTGTCAAGTCATTTCTTTAAAAGTAAAGTCTTACACCAAATTTACTAGGTTGGTCTTATGTTGGTTAACCCACCCAAGAGCAATCAGGTAAGGACCTGCGTCATTAAAAACGCACTAGACTCTTGAGCACTCAAGCAAGGTCCTATGCCAACATTCTCAGGTTAGGATAACCCTGCTAACTTAAGGTTGTGATAACACGAGCTCGTTGAGCTCACGAGAAGGATTGCCATCCTGCTTGGGAAGCTTTGTATCCAAAGCTTAAGGACGAAATAATAATATGACCATGTAACTTCTTCTTTTGGTGCATCTTTGACCTTTGCTTGAATATTACTAGATGTATGCACTCGAATGGATAGACTGAATGAACTCATTTACTATTCTCTATTCAAGATGCTCATTGAGGTCATACTAACTTCCACTTTAATCTAAGATCCCTTTATTATCAGAGTCGAGAGCTTTGATGCTTTGCAAATCCTTAGCTCAAAGAGAGTTGCAATCATTTGATTTAAGTGATCTTTAAACTGAAAATTCCACTTGTCATTTCCTTGAAGTGCATTCATGATCTCTATCCTTTTCATTTCCTTGAAGTACATTCATGGTCTCTATCCCTTTCAAGAAAAAATTGTAAAATAGAATGACTTCGATGTGCAAATTCTCAGCTGAAGAAGGAAGCACACTGCAAACTAACACATCAACAACTTAAAGATAGCACCAAAAATTTTGATGTTGTTCTATGAGATTTTCGTGGGATGTTACGGCAAGTCAAATGTAGTGTTTGGTTTTTGGTTTTATCAGACATATCTTCATACATAGACAACAATCTTTGTGAGTGTCTAGTTGTGAGACACACACCCAGTCTTCATGCTTTGAATGATGCCGACAACAAATACTCATAAATCGGAATTTTCAAAATGTTGCCGACATCCACGAACAGTCGTCAGAAACCCAGTTAATATCTTTTAGTTATCACTAGGCTCGACTTTGCCATTAGACCACAACCCCATGTCCGAGGAGCCTGTGAAAATGAGGGCCTGGTCCATCTAGTCTGTGCACACGATGAGCCCAGGGGTTTCATATCAATAAAATCCTATTGACCCAGCAAACTTAACCTTGGATTGTCTCGATTGTAGTTAAAGGTGAACAAATCCAGTTCCGTGGGAATTGTAAACAATACATTATGCTCTACTTTTCCATCGACCACTAGGAAATCATGTAAAACTGAGGACCTGGTCCATTAGTTTGTGCACCTGACAAATCCAAGCGGATTCATCTTGGTTAAACATGTCCACCTAGCAAATTTCCCTTGGATAGAATTGATTGCAAACAAATTTGAACAAACCCGTTTATGGGGAAATTGTAAACCACACATTATGTATTGGGAATGGATTTTTCTATACATCACAACGAACAGACTCAAACAGACAACTGTTAAGATATTTAAAGTGAGTATTCATTGCACTGAGATAATGAACTGCTCCACAGCATGGATGGGGTCGGGGGATCCATCAACAGTCTGTTCCCCTGTGCGTGGAACGATGCATTGAATCTAGACGATATTGAATAAGGACACTGGCAGAGCAACATCTAACCTCGGGCCTGATGCGCACCTCAGACGTTGCAAAGCTTCGGGTTCCATATATCGAATTCACGCAAACATCATATTGAATCACAGTGCGAGTGGGTTGGTATTTGAAAATATGCAACCTCTAGCTTCGCAACGTCAAGATGCATATCAGCTCCCATGTTTAGTTGGGTATGTGCTAATTTTAAACATATTAGAACGAACTATAGTTGCGTAATTGTGAACAATAGATTAAAAATAGGAAACTGAATCTTAATCCAAACACCCAAAAAAAACACTGCCGTGACAGTGAACAGTGGAACTATTTTATAATTGAGTAATTAGATTTAACAAGTGTTTAGGGTTTCGGATTTATAACCGTAGTGCCAATCTCGCAATTGACGCCATCATTCTTAGCGAGAGATTCAGAGAATTGCTCGAGATCGAAGGGGACTCCTTCCATGGGATTTTCTCGTATCTTCCTCAATCTCTCTTCTATTTCCTCCATGAGAGATTCCCTCTCTCGCGTCTTGGCATTCGAAATCGCCACTGCACACACAACGCCTCTGCTCTTGTTCTTCTTCTGACTCTTCCCCCGGGGAGGAGACAGGGACTGGTACTGTGACTGCCATTGCCTTGGCCTTGAGCAGCGCAATTTGCTACTGCTAGAGCATGTGAAAAAGACCCCTGAGAGGGCCAATTGCTGGGTTACCGCTGCCATGATCGTAAGACAATCAGCAGCAATGAGCGTCTGAAATGAGAAAAATTAGAATCATAGGAGAGTGGCCTATAGTGGGGCGGGTTTTGGATAAGGAAGGTGAAAATACCACCACGGATATCGTTTGGTATCATTATTTTGAAAGCCAACTCATGCTCCCGTAACTTTTCTCTCTTACAAAATCTGAAAGCCACTCAATTTAAGGATAAAAGTTTTTAAAAGGCCACACTCAATTTTAAAGATAAAAAATTTGGTATTTTTTTTTATTTTTGTGTGATTTTATTGGAAATTAATATTTTAGTTTTTAAAAATATAATTTTACATAACCATGTTCACACATTTGAATTTATGATTTTTAAAAAATAAACATAAGTTCTTAACTATTTCGCCATTCAAGCTACATAAAATATTAAAATCAAGATTTATATTAAACTTCAAAATCAAAATATTTATTATATAAAATACCAAACATCAAAATCAAAATATTTATTAAATATTTTATATTTTCAAAGTTTAAGGTTTGTAAGGAAACCTTTTTAAAGATTTAAATACTGTTAGCATTTTAGAAAAACTAATTAGAAACATTAGAATTCTACATTAAGAGTGAATGTTATGCCAATTTTAAATGTTTTTTTATAATGACTTTAAAGGTTTAAGTATAGTTGGCAACTTAGAAAAAACACCTAGAAGCATTTGAAAGCTACATTAAAAGTGAATGTTTATGCCAATTTTAAATGTTTTATAAAGTGAATTTTTGTAGGCAGAATATCAAATGGCTTGACTTATAGAACTTAGGAGTTAGGAAAGATGTTCAATAACATTTTTTTTATAAGTTTGTTGTTTGAGGAAACATTGTGCTCTCATATTGCTAAAGTTATTATGTACATGTGAAATTATTATGTGTGGCAGTGAACTTACAAAGTGTAAAATTCAAATTTCAATTACAATATTCATTATTAATCACTTTAATTTTTGATGTTCTTCTAGGTGGGAGAATTCAAAATTTCGAAGAGAAAAAAAAAGAGAAGAAATGTGAATTAAAAGTGGTTTCCTTATACTTTCATGTTTCAACCTTCCTTGGGTCTCCATCTTGATTCTCAATCTCGACATCTCAAGACATTCATTTTGAAATCTTACAAACCAAAGATCATGTCATTAGTTTTGGTTTTATATAGAGAAAAAATAATATAATTCATAGTTGTATTTTGTATCGAACCTTATTTAAGGGAGAAATATTGCTCGACCCACCTAAGAGAAAACCAAATAATATATGAATAAAAGAAAATTAATAACGAGGTCCACGTTATATATACTACAAACATTAACATTTGATGTACAAAATAAAATGCATTGTGTATATTTATGACCTAATATAAAAATGAATACATTCGACTTTAAGCAATCCTCAACCCTAGGCAAGCATGTATTGATCCACATATTTGGACCAGCTATTGTTATTATATTCAATAAACTAATATCGTGGCAATGAAGTTATATTTTGTATTGGTTTTAAGGAGTTTAGTCTGTAGCAATTTGTTTTTCAAGAAATAATGTTATAGCAACATTGTATATACGTCATAATAAACATGGATAATAGGGGAAAGGATAAATATCATTCAATGTGCAACCATGTCGAAGCAAATTATATGCTAAATAGTCTATTATAAGACACTAAATAGGGGTGTATCCCGAATGGTTGTGGGATGGAGTGTTATCCTCTCCACCCAAGTTCTATTCCCATAAGTGACATGTGGAACTCATAATAAGAATGTTGTTGTAATGGCTTCATGCTCTTGCTGACTTGGTTGTGTGCCCTGGAGAATCTAGGGTTTACCTTCTGTACCATCCTCAAAATGAGGGGAAGTACCTAAGGCTTTCCTCGTGCTTTCTTTCCTAGAAAAATAAAAGGTATAGAGCACTAAATAATGTTAAAAGAACCCACCTCGCTAAATATTTTCTATCTAATGGTTACTTCCTAAACCAAATCAACAAAGGATTTTGTTAATCCCTCCATCCCAAACCCAAGAAATCATGTCTCGATAACCCTCCCCTTACTCTCATCTCCCTCGTTTTCCTTTGTGGTGTCATCAACCACATTTCCAAACTATCCATCATTTTTGCTCTCATCCCTCATTGTTGTTTTCATCATTCATTGACCCTATCCATTCAACTTCCCACAATCTTGAATCCTTATTTATCTCATTGTCCCCCTTTCCTAATCTTATGCTCTCATCCCTCATTGTTGCTTTCATCATTCCTTGATCCTATCCATTCAACTTCCCACAATCTTGAATCCTTATTTATCTCATTATCCCCCATTCATAATCTTCAGCCATTTCTCATTTTAACCTCCATTTTCTACTAATTATCTATATCTTTGTATGATTTCTCTTTATTATTTTCCTTATGCCCCCACCCTTTTTTGTTATTAACACCAATCCTCACTTATGCCTTTCCATGCCTTGTCTTGGATTCCTTCACTTTATTTCAATTTATTTTATCTTCAATTTACCCTCTCTCCTTGGATATCCTCTCACCACTCTCATTTTTGTCATTATTATTCAATTATAATTTTCTCTAGTTTTCTTAGATTCTTAATCTCACCCTTCCTTTCATTTCTTAATTGATTATTATTTTATGTTATTTCATCGTCGTTAATTTATTCTTCATCAATTTAATTCTCGTATATGTATTCTCGCTCACTTCTCCCACTCATCTTTAATTTATTACATCCAACTAATCTTAAATATGTATTTGTTTCATGTCCTATTTATATCACCTAGACCAACTAATCCTAAATATGTATTTGTTTCATGTCCTATTTATATCACCTAGACCAACTATTCCTAAATATGTATTTGTTTCATGTCCTATTTATATCACCTAGACTTGGCTCCACTCTTTTCTATCTTTCTTTGAGCTTAATACTAAACCCCTAATGATGGGTGGAATGTCCACTTGAAACGTCGAGATTATTAACTATAACACAATTAAATCCAAAAGATTATTCATAAAAGGTACTTATGTTTCATTTATAGGCAACGTAAAACATAAGCAATTGTGCAAGGTTTTAAAAATGGATTCACCACAAAATGTTGTAGTTACTTTCACATGGCGAGCCCAAAGTTGCATCATGTATACACATAAACCATATCCTTGCAGGCTAATATATACGCAACTTCCTCTTCGCATTAATTGATAATTTAATCCATTATACTGTAAATCTTGGCGCTAAGTGTCATTTGCCTCGTATTTTTTTTGTTGTTAAGTTTTCTTTCCTGCCTTCTTAAGCACTTTGTAAAAGGGGAAGAAATATTTTCCAAGACTTAAAAAGATAAAACCCCTTTTCATAGTGAAACTCCCCTTTCACTTTACTTGCCTTTGGTATAGGAAGGCAAAATGTTGAGGGTGGGATCTTCATCGCTTCCTTCATATTGCAAGTCTCTAGTTTCCAACCTTCATCCCATCAACTTTCACACACCAAGGTGGAAAGCAAGGCGTCATTTTCTTCCTTGACTCATACTAAGTATTTGCTCCCACTTTCTTGCATGCCAAGGTGGAAGGCAGAGGGTGGAGGCTTCATCATCTACCCATATTCATCTTTTGCTCTACATCCATGACTATTGTCTCAATATCACCTTTCCCATCGTAACATTTCCTTCACTCTTTCACCAACATCCACTTAATCAAGGCGATAAACAAAGGTATCTTCACCTACTTTACATGACCTTTACTTTGCCTTCAAAACCCCTTCCCACAGTGTACTTGCTATTAGTGTGACTAAATCCACAAATCATGAAGTGTCATATGGTTATTTGTTGTCAATTTCTTCAAAACATGAAGATTATGAAGTTAAGTGGGTTATGCTAGCACGTGAGACATTCTTTAATATTTTTATTTATAGGAAAGGACACTTGCCCAATCAAGTTAGTTTTTGTTTGAGTACCAAATAGTATATTGATACCTCGTTCATGACATTATTTTGCTTGGAGATGGCACCTAAAAGAAAGACTTAATTATTCACCTTTGGATAGTTGAAGCTTGCACTAGTATACACTTTTTTTGCAATTCTTAGACATACTTGACAAATAAAGTAGAGAGTGAAGAACTTAGACTAGGATGAGTGTAGGCAGGTTGTGTAGTCGAGGTTTTTTATTACATTGAGATCATTGCCTTTTACATTGAACATTTTGATGCTTTACATAGAGTTGAGCATGAAGAATTGTTATGACCCTCCCTAAGGATGTAATGGGGGTTTGAAGGGCCCATTAGAGTAATAGTGGAGGTTATTCAATGTAAATTCAACTAGGTCTACTATGTTTGTTAGTATTAAATAAGGCACACTATGGTAGCCATTAACGAATAAATGCAATGGGGCCTCATTAAAGAAGGCCCAATAGGTAGTTAGAAGGTTGTTATTGATAAATGTGTATTGTGATTTATAAATAAGGATGGAGTCCACCTTATGAGTCATGTGTGGAAGAATAATTTAATTAGAGCTTATCTCATAGGAGGTTGCCCCCTTGAAGAGGCAAGTAAATAGGAGTGGATCCTTCCATAAAAAGATCAAGTTTGAGTATTAATAAAAGTGATCTATGATATATTGTGTGTTCAACCATATATTTCATATCTAAGATATACTATTCCAACTAAAGTGAAAGGAATGGTCCAAAGGTAAAGAGAGGCACAACAACCATTTGAAAACAAGGCCAACAACATTACAAGGATAAGGTGAACCTGCAAGTTGTGTTCCCTGGTGTGTATGAGCATAAGACTCTTACACATCAAGCACCATGATTGAAAAGACAATGGTGATTTCTTATGTTCAGATGAGGAGGATTGCATGCATGCCAAAAAGAATTTCACATCAATCAAAGTGTGAAGATGTGGTAGGATTTGAAGTCACAAAAACTACTCCTAAGTTTCAATAAAGGATAAGGATGACAACAAATAAAATTGAGGAGGTGTGTGGTGGACAAGTACATAGGGAAGAAAGAAAGTCTCAGTAATGAATGCCACTTTAGTGGGGATGTTATGTTTAATAAACTACTATCTTGCATTTTTTATGGCAACATGGGTCATTTGTAATTAAGAGTATGTTCTCATAGGTGAGTGAGTCATGGTTTAGTTGGCCTTTGGAAAACCATTAGGGTAGGGAAATCATATACAATAGATATCAAATATGCTCCAACTTTATTAATATGAAAACCATTAGGGTAGGGAAACACCTTATGGAAGGATCCACTCCTATTCACTTACCTCTTCGAGGGAGAAAAATCCTATGAGCTAAGCTCCACATACAATATTCTTCCACCATGCTTCCATTATACCACTTTGATCTGCAATCAAATTATGCACATTCTTCCAAAAAGGACTAATATATATATATATAAGTGTCACGACCCTCCTTTTTCTCTTTTTTTTTTTAAATCTGTAAAATAAGAGAAAAAAAATTGGTTTTGGCCCTAGAAAGTGCTTTGATACTAGATGTAATATACCTTAGATCTTAAAGATGTGAATGAGGACACAATATATCACAAATTGCTTTTGTTAATATTCAAATTTGATCATTTTATGGAAGGATCCACTCATGTTCATTTGCCTCTTTGAAGGGGAAACCTCCTATGAGCTAGGCTCTGTTTACATTATTCTTCCACACATGGCTCATTTTTTTCAAATTTGGTTCACAAACCCACCAATGGGGTTGCTATGTCCACAGGAAGAAATCACAGGGGGCCTCACCCCATTTGCTCTGATTATGGAGCTAACCCAATGGGGACATCAAATGAGGCCCTTATATAACAATGTATAGCCACCTAGGGATTTGACCCCAAGACCTTCTGCTCCCAACTTAAAACACTTAACCACTTGAGCTATCCCACTGGGCTTCCACACATGATTCATGATGAGGACTCCATCATTATTCATAGATCACAATACAACTCTAACCATTACAAGCTCCTAACTACCTATTTGACCTTATTTAACGAGGCCTTGTTAAATTTATTCATTAATAACTACCATAGTGGGCCTATTTTAATAACAACCAACATAGTGGACCTGATCTAGTTCACATTGAATGGCCTGCATTGTTACTCTAATGGGTCTTTCAACCCTAAGGAGGTTAATAACAATAAAAGTTTCACATGCCTTATGTTTAGAAAAAATATTGAATCGACCATAACCAACTAAAGAATTCAAAATTCCAATAGTTGAAGAGTACATTAGTTCCAAGGATGGTGGCTTTGGGATGTTGAATCAATGGAGAATTCAACCCTTGCAAGTGGTTCCAAAGGACCAGCCATCAGATGTTAGAGAAATTGCTAACCCTTGATAGGAGATCATCTTGCTCTTCTTGAGGATTATTGGAAAAGGAATCTACAAAACAATTTGAAAGGCATGTGACCTATATAGTCCATTATGTTAGTTTTGGAGATGCTTTTTTTGGTTGGTGTAAGGTATATTAAACACAATACCACGCCAATTAGTTCAGATTCTCATAAATAAATAAAATTTATTTAGGATTTTTGACCTAGTTTATGCTATTTTTGTCTTCTACAATGAATTTAAGGGAATAGTCAAACGAGGTGATGTAGATACACACATTGTTTATGTACAAGTATCATATCTTGTGCTTTGGAGAAAAAAAACCCTTGTTATTTTTATAAGGTTCGATATTTTTTCTTTGTAGTGCCCATAATATTCTCACCATTGTTAAACTAGACAAACTATTTGCTAAATAAAAGAGTTTGTTAGAGGGTGGAGATGACCTTTCATGTGAGTACCGATACACATTCATTTGAATCTACTGATTTGAGGGGAAGCCTGATTCCTCCCCAAGTTTGTTCACAACGTATATTTTTTATCTAAATTTTGTAGGGAAGGTTTGAAATGGACCTAGTCCATACATGGTAGGAAAAGGAATCACTTTATTCATTTGCTCGTTGATTTCGTTGATGTGCTTGTCAAGGATATTGGCTAATTCTCCATCGATGTTGATGAAATTATTATTTATATTTGAAGCAGGTCAACAGAGTACCAGGTTTTGCATAAAACAAAAATCTGGGAGTTTATAGCCTAACTGCATAGTTTCTCATAGGGAAGTGCATATTTTTCTTCTTGTCATCCTACTTGTAACGAATGCTTTGTATGAAATCAAGAATTGGAAGCTTTGCATCTTAAGTGGATACTTTGTCATAGGAAAATAGGTCTCTTTGTTTTATTGTCTTTTTGTCCTCAATGATACACGAGACAAAAAACAAACATATTGCAGATAAGTACTATATCTTTGCAAATCGAAACCATACATGCAACTAAAGTCAAATGCCAAGAATAATATTGAATAGTTTGAATAAAAAGCACAACACATGTTTATCTTAGTTGTGCTTTGAATCCAACTAGCACAAGTAGTACTGCAATATGCTACACAAAAGTAGAAATTTCGTTGCAAAAGATAGAAGATTATTGTGATAAAATAATGCTCATATAGATAATTGAAGTTGATGAGAATAAATCATCAATACACAAATTAACATATAAAAATTGATCCCATTAAACAAAAAAACTTGAAGCCAAGGCACGATAACCAACATATGCATACATTATTGTACTAGGGATCTAACTATTGTTATAGGTTACTAAGTGTTTTCATAATACTCCAAGTTTTGAGAATACATATGAAGAGATTGATAGTGATGGCATGCTAATAATATCAAATTCCTATTACCTTAGATGTGAAAAAGACAAAAGGCTAAATTATTTTTTGAAATGGGGTAATCTAGCTTATTAAAAGCATTTAATGATTTACCGGCTACATCCTTGATGTATTTGTGGGCTATATTGTCCATCCATAGTTTCTTTCTATGGTTCTCTATTTGTTGTGAGGCTAAAGAGAATTACAAATGCCAAAAAAAATTTCACTTTTCCAAACCCAATATCTCCTCTTCGACCCTCTAGACCTATAGATCATATATTATCTCACTAATTACCATTTAATACAAGAATTTTCCCCTTCACAATTGAGACCGTGAAGGTATTCATTATCTAACCATTCTCATCAACTACAAGACACAGTCAATCAACACTTGATAGATATTGTCAACATTATTGACTGCAAAGCAGTCACCACATGACACCTTGTTATCTCTTTTTCTATGTTGCATTTTTTAGCAAATGTTCCTTGTTGATGCAAGTGAACTTAACTATTATTATGACTAGTTTTTGTATATTGGTTAAACAAAATTACTTTTTGAAATTCCTTCATAATTGGCAACATAGCTGGTATTAGGGAGAGGTTTCTGAAAGTGGCGAGTATTAAGGCAAGTATTTTTATTATCAAATCATAGAATAGATCCTTTGTAAAACAAATGCGAATGCTTTATGGTTATTGAAAACTAATTATAAAATTATAAAATCTTATATATAGTCTCAAATTCTTTACACTTTATGAGAGTATGTGGACAACTCTTTGTAGTCCTAAGAATGAGAATTAGGAAAATAAATAAATTAATTTATAAAAAAAAATGAAAAATGAGGCACTTACCACGCACTTACTTGATAGCATTGCTTGCACAATGTTGAGAACCATTATCACTGTAAGAATGGTTGGCATCTTAGTGTCATGAGCTCTTGGATATTTGTAAAAAACATTGGAAAATCAATTTTGGTGGCAAAAATAAGACTCGTAAAATCCATGTCTATCAATAACAATGTCAAATTCGCAACAATTGCTAATAACTTTGCAGGCTTTGCATCTCCTAGTTCATTCAATACTCTCAAATTGTGGTAGAGCAAGTCAAATACAAATATTTTTAAATGAAACTTCACAAAAACTACTAAATAATCATAGTTTGTCTTTTATGTAAATTGAAAATATTTGATTTTGAATTTTATTAAATATGAATAGAGCATATTAAGATGGGGAAGATAAATACAACATACCTAATAACACTATTGAATTCAAGAGCTATTATCACTTCCCATCCATCCAAATGCATAATAGAAATAGTGAATCCAAAGGCCATCATCACATCCCATCCATTTAAATTCATACTATAGAGACATAACAATTCCTAAGAAAGGAAGTACTAGCATGCAATGATGCACCACTCAAGTATTTTATACACAAATAAAATGATTATGTAAATTAATATACCAACTAGAGATTAAGTCTAATTCAATCAAAATGATCAATATCATTAGATACCAAAACTCTACACTATCGAAGTTAAGAGTACATGATCGAGAGAAACACTTATACTTAGATTTGAATGAACTAAACAACAAAACTGGAGAATATAGAAAATGTGATTCAATAAAACAAACCACAATATAACAATAAAAGCTAAGGAAAACTTGATAAAGCAACCGATTCTCAAAATGTGAACCATGACACTATAGTCCATGCATCGAGACATGCACTTGACATTATATATGCACAATTCCTTAATACAACTATCCACTATGAAAAGTCGAGAGTTATTGTCACTCTTGGCAAATCCCATTCCAATTTCACAATACACAACAAGATCAAGAAAATGTCTAATATAAAATCTACTATAAAGCTCCGAGCCCTTGCTCTGTGACTAGAGGAACCTTTGAATGGAAAAATTCATTGCATAAGCGAATGGCTAAGGTCTCATTCCAATGGCAAACTTCCTATCCAAGGTTGAAATCTCATATAATTTTCCAAAGATCTTCAATAATATGGGTGGTGCAAAAATATAAACAAGACTTATAACCAATGATTTAACGTTAAGTATAATACAACCCAACATGCATATTTGCTCCACTCCAAAACACTAACTGTGGAGTTTCTGTAGTGCACTACTAATGTCAAGTTGCACTTATGGAAATTTAATTAATTATCTCCAAACAAACAATACTAAACAACAAAACTATTAACATAGATTGGTTTTGGAAGGTTTTATTTTTACTGAACATGGTATTGAAGGCCAACTTGTTAATCGTCAAGTTCTCAATAGCCATCGCAACTAGCGCTATGGTGCCTAGATGTCTATTGAAGGTTTGGGCAATGGCTCCCAACAAATATTGACATATAGTAGTGAGAATGGTAGGACTTCCTATATCCCACAACATCTTGGATTATATCCAACTCTTTAACTTATGACAATCCCACTACATTCACATGTAAAATAACTTAGAATAACAATAAATATGGAATCCATGAACCTCAAAAGCAAAATCCAAATCTAGGCGACGACTTAGAGTGAATATTGGCATACATTAGTAGTGAAAATGATAGAACCTCCAATATGCCACAACTTCTTGGATTTGAACAAACTCTCTCTTGATTACAACAATCCCATTCCATTTACATGTAAAATAGTTGAGAATAACAATAAACATGGAATCCATGAATCTCAAAAGCAAAATCTATCACTAGGTGATGGCTCCCAACGAATATTGGCATATAGTAGTGAAAATCATAGGACCTCCAATATGCCACAACTTCTTGGATTCAATTCAACAATTTCTAACCAATTCATTAGGATTTAAATGCACAAGAGGTTACCTTCCCACATGATCATAGCTCGCCAAGGAAAAGAGGCCACTAGATGACACTAAAACCATCACTGCAAACAAGCGACTACCATGAATGTAGAGTTCATTGACTCCACAGGGTAGAAGATGCTCAAACCACCTGCTTGTGAAACTCGCACCTTCTATCTCGACCTCATGCAATCATGTTTTTAGTTCGACTGCTTCAATGTAGCCTTGGATTCAACTTTCAACGAACATACATCACGCATAGGCAACTAACCTCACCACCCTCACTCTAAAATTCGATGCTAAGATCAAGCCTACAACACCAATCAAAACTAAGATAATTCAATTTTCACATAAAAATAAATAATATAAAAATCAACACCTAAACTAAATCATGATATCAACAAAAAAAAATTAAGGTCATACATCAAATTGGTGTATGGAAGTATCTTTGTTGGTAGGACAAGGGCTTATTGGCCTAGCAATTTAATTGCTAAAATATACAGAGAAATGTATATAAGCTACCCCTTGGGATTTGAACTTGTCACAACTCCCATGAGAAGCCTGGTCAAGTTTAAGAATTAAGAGAAAAAAATCAAACATAAGCCAATATATAAATTCATCAAATTATTGAATCATCCTAATTCATGGCCTAAGAGGGTCGACAAATATGTTGTAAATGAAGTTATAATCCCGCTGACAGTTTACTGTGTTGCGCTACGATGAAGAAGTTGAATGCCTACAAACTGTGGAAGAAGATAAAATCTGAGAGAAACCCGCTTCGGGCGCTGCGAATATTCAATAGTGGTTCAAAAACTCTGAGTGACAAGCCATTCCACCATAATCACTTCACATACGATATCATCATCCACAAGCTCGGAAGCTCAAAGATGTTCACAGAAATGGAGACGATCTTAGACCAACTGAGAACAGAGAAAGGTTTTAAATGCAAGGAAGGGCTGCTGGGCAATGTCATCAAATTGTATGGGCGAGCTAGGATGCCAGAAGCAGCGATGAAAACCTTCCAGAGAATGCCACTATTTGGGTACGACAAACCCACCATCAGGTCTTTCAATACTCTTCTCAATGCTTTACTTAGTTCTAAACGTTTTGACATGCTTCAATCTTTGTATGAGACTATGCCCATTTCCCCTGACTCTTGCACTTATAACATCCTCATCAAGGCGGCCTGCATTGATAATCGTTTAGAGGATGCATGGGATCTGTTTGATAGAATGGAAAACCCCACTGTTGTGACCTATGGCACTCTAATATCAGCTCTATGTGCAAATATGAAAATCAAACAGGCTTTTAGTCTAATGAAAGGCATGACCCAAATGCAATCATATCCCAATGTATTCATATATACTTCATTGATAGGAGGGCTATGCAATGTAGGGCTTGTGGATGAGGCCTTGAAGCTAAAGATCGACATGGCGGGTAAGGGGTTGAGCCCTGATACTGTCACTTACTCTACTCTTATTAATGGTCTATGCAAGGTGGATCGTTCAGCAGAGGTGAGGAAGTTGTTGCAAGAGATGAGTGGCAGGAGCTGTCCACTGGATACTTCGACCTACAATGTTCTTTTAACAGATCTTTCCAAACGGGGTAATTTTCAAGGTGCCCATGATTTGTTGGAGGCAATGAGGGGAAGCTCTTGCAAGCCAGATGTAATTAGTTACAATATATTGATAAGTGGCCTCTGCAGAGAAGGCAAGCTAGAGGAGGCTACCGATCTTTTCGAGGATATGCCGAGAAGAGGTTGCTTGCCGGATGTGGTCGCTTTTAGGATTTTGCTTGATGGGCTCTGCGCGGTTGGGAGGTTACTCGAGGCTACTGTGATTCTTGATGAGATGGTATTCAAGGGATTTGGACCTCGTAGTTCAACTGCAACTAAACTTATTTGTGGTCTATGCGAGGAAGGTAAATTGGATTTGGCCTTTAAGGTCTTAAGGATCATGGAAAAGAAGTGCCTTGTTGAGCTTTCAACTTGGGATGTATTGATCCCTCGTGTTTGTATTAAAAGTGAGCAGGAAAAGGCCTCTGAACTCTTAAATCAAATTGTTCATCTATCCTGTAAAGAAATATCAGCGATTGCAAGCACACGCGTTTCTGTTTGCCAGTGACATTTGCCGAAGGCACTATTGCTTATGTTGTGTGAGACTGATACAACTGAACGAGGTATGATATCATGGCAGGCTGGCAGCTGATTGGAAAATGACACCCATAACTCAGCAGACCACTTTTTTTTTTCATTTCGAACTGGCGAAGCCGAGGCCTCTATTGCAGCTCCATGCTTATTAGGCACACTTGTTCTCACCGTGGCTCGGGAAGTCTGCACTGGTTGAGGCCAAGCCTACTTCAGTTGAAGATGGTTACGTAAAGCTGACTTTGTTATTATTTGTCTACAGAAAGCAGGACATCATGGCAGTCATGGCCATTTGGAAAACAAGGTGCTGAAAGCATGAGGTTGAAGTGCAAATGTTCTCTGTAATCAATACAGTGATGCCAGGACAATGCATAGTAGCTTGAGAATTCTGGCTAAACAGTCTTGACAAAATGCTTTTCAAAGAACAAAGGCTGGGAAGAAAGATGCATAAGAGTTTAAACTTTTAAGTGAGTGCTCTATTGTATTACAAAAATTCCATTCTATATTCAAAGGGAAAATCTTCATCTTGGCATACAGTTTTCCTGAAGACATCCGATGGACCTTTGCAACTTACATTCTCAGTATGGGGACTATTTTAGTGTGACCATCAATATTGGAGAAGTGGGATTTGCCAAATAGTAAAAGCGAGGAGAAGGATGTAAGTTAAGGTTTGCACCATGCAGACAATCATAGGTCCTTTCCATGGATTATGTTTAACACTAAAAGTAAAAACAAGGCCAGCAAGTGGATTCTGTGGACAAGGAATCTTTTATGAGGAGAAGTGTTTACCCTATAAATAACAACTTCAATGATCAAGCAGCAGTGGAGATATTAAATAACTATGAGCCAATAAACTAAAGAATATATACTTAGTTGAAAATAGACTAGTGAATTTGGCATATTGTTAAGAGCAACAACTGTTTCAGTCATAAGATTGGAAAACATTCCCATGCAATCAGTGTATGGAACCTGGATATGAAACCAACCAAGCCAGCGATCTTGGCTATGTAGACTCTAGAGAAAGCTTTTACAAGAGTGACACAAGCTGACCATATGGCATAGACTCTGGCATCTTGAGTTACATTGTTGCTTTATCATTTGCGATTAAGTCTCAGCTTCCTTTTGCATAGAATATATACCTATATAAAATATTGACAGTAGTGGGATGGAAAAATAAGTTGTATTACGCAGAAGTTGGTTCTATGCATTAGATTCATTCTTACTTGGCACAGATTTGCTGAACTGGGATATTGAATATTTCATGCAAATTATTATTATCATTTATGTAAACTTTGGTCCCTGTTTACTCTCCATTCTATTGATGTGCCAAAGAACTTGGTAAATCCTACGATATTGAATGGTCTTTCCCCGATTACACTGCAGTACTAAGTGAATATTGGTATTGAGTTTTACTGTTCATGTAATATGTTCAATGCTACAATCTCATTACTTTATAAAATTCTAAGGCATTTGTGATTACTCTGTGGTACCTGATGTTTCACAAATTTGATTTGTCAATGCAAAAAAGGTGGTCTATATGTCTATAGATGGAACTGAGCATGGTATGTTGGGAAAATTGAGAAGAACAAGCAATGGATAAATATCTGCAAATTCTTATTGTTTGTTGCTGTCTTTGATTCTCAACCTAAAGATATCAGGGTTGCAACTTCATGTTACCAAATAGAAGAGATATTGCAAGCAGAGAAGATAAATTTGATTGAAATATCAGAAAGCGCAAAGGAAAAATGAGTTTCCTATATGTCTTTTTAGCCTGTCAAAGTGGTGATGATATTTCGTTGGTGGTGCGCTTTCTTTTCCTAATTAGGCATTTATGACAATACTTTGTCGCTCTCCAAAACTGTTTAATGTGCTTTAAGGTTCAATTTTCCAATTTATAGAAATGCTGGCTGTTTGAAAACACTACATATCTTTCTCTTCAATAACTTGTCTTGGATGATATTCGAAAGCAGTTTCCATATTGTGTGATTTCTGTGACTCACGTTATTATTCAAATTGTCAGCTCTTTCTGCAAGCATTGTGATAATTCTTCTTTTAAAATAATTTGTTTCAAGTTTTAATAACAATAAATTTTTTATGGTTAGTAGACCTTTAGAATCATGTGAAACATGATACAAAACAATACATTACCAGACTGAAGCCTTTGAACAGTTTGGCACCATCTAATATTCCCATCCATAGCTATGAAAGTCTAACGATGCCCCATACTATGACATAAGTACACTGGTTGGAACTTGGAATATAAAGCATAGTTTCTGAAATTATTTAAAAACTGGTGAAACAGATGCCATAATAAGATCAGTGGCATGAATTCATCCATTTGGATAGTTTAAAGTGGAAATCAACAATCAAGTTTGTTATGATAGAGATCCCTTGCATCTAATCTCTCGGTAAATTTATAGGCAGTGATAGTAGCCTCGAATTCCTTCATGTGCCTAAAAATTCTTTAAAACTTTTTAAATAGATGCCATAATAAGATCAGTAGCACGAAGTCATCCGTTTAGATAGTTTGAAGTGGAACTCCACGATTAAATTCGTTATGATAGAGATCCCTTGCATCTAATCTTCAAGTCAATTTCTATGTTGTGTAGCAGTGTCTAGTCGTATTATGATCTTATCTTACTGGCATGCCTTCCTCTTGTAGAAATTTCATGCAATCGGGCAATTAATTAATACAAAATTGGAATTTCACTTTCTTCCTAGAAAGTTTTTTCGATCTTAGCCTTAAAATTTCCAGCCTTGGGACTGCAACAAACTAAATTATATAACAATAGTGAAAAGATCACAATAATTCACTTCAAACAGCACCACACTTCATGGCAATTCAAGGAGAAAAGATACCAAACAATGAGACAAGTTTGAACCCCTTTTAGGGCAACTTATCAACCAATAACCAGATAAAAAAATGTACTTTTACAATCGTTATTAAAATCTGGCTAAAATTAAAATGTACTCTTACAATATAACAATATAGATATGGCTAAAATTAAAATCTGGAAATTGAACAAGATATGGACTTCTGGAAACTTCAGATTTTAAGCTTAAGATGAAGTACAAGTACATACCATAGCCTTTTTTCAAACGTAGTACAAAAATCCAACTATCCAAAATGTCATAGCCAGGGTAAATCCACATACCCTTGCTCAACCAAGAAGATAAAAGCGCAATAATCTCTCCAACATAACCTCCAAGGCAAGACATTCTCCTCTTCTCATCTTCCCCAATCCACCCTAGGGTGTTTTCTCAAAACCCTTATCTCCAATCTCTAAGGGTAAAACCTTGACCCTAGAACTCCAAGATGCTCCAAGAAAAACAAGAAATCCTAGGGCCTCAAAACAGAGAGAGAGAGATAACAAGTACAAGTGACGACTTCGAGAGAGAGAAAGGACAAGTGCACTTCTAAGTCATATCTCTATACAAGAATGAGTAAGAATGAACACACAAGTGATATAAATGAAAAGATTGTCTTTTTCCTCTATTTATGTGAGAGGTTAACAATTCTATGTGGGCACAAGCCCTTACAAGCAACCTACATGAGACCTTGTAGGCTAACACAAGTGAGATGCCCACTCTAAAGTACATGTGTCATGCTCCAAGGTGATGCCGTACACAATAAAGACTCCGAGGTGATGTAGTTACACAAAGCAAGTCCACACCACTCCATCATGGGCCTCCTCGAAATCCATCGATCCTCCTCAACAATGTACTCCATTGGGTCAACTAGCCCTTACAAGAACATTGTCGAATCCCTAGGTGTCCTTAAGCCATCTACAATCCTCTAACATGTAATATCCCCAATTTTGACTTGGAATGTATTTAATTAAAAATTGTGTAAATGATGTAAATATGCTAGTATAGATTCTTAATTGAGAGCTCAAGGCCAAGGCCGGACTAGTGAATGGCAAGGCATGTATGATGTAAATATTGTTATTTGTACTCTATGGTTGGCTTGTCATACTAACTCAAAATATATGTAAATATTATGTTGCATAAATAATAAAATGGTCCAATATGGTTGTGTAAAGAACATTAGAGGGGCTCTGATTCCACCAAAGGGGAATAGGAAAGGGGGCTTATGGGAGACTAAATCCCTTGCTACCAAGTGTCAACCTTAGAACTCATCCAAATCCTGCCATGTGATTTTGATGAGCTAATTACCTCCTTTTGACTATTGACTCCAATCATTAAATACATGTGTGAGGTTGGTGGGAAAAGTCACCTCATGCAATTTTTGAAGCATGGAGCTTACTGCACTTCTGCGACAATTCTGTCAGTTATAAGAAGTCAATTTTGTAGTGCCAGGAGTCCTTTCTTATAGGGTCATAAGCTATGTCAGTTGTCTTTTCACCATTATCTCATATCATATGGAGTCAACACCCATTCTATCATTATCTCATGCAAATCTATAATACGTAGAGCTCCCCATTGATGTTCATGACCATTACCAGACTGTGTAACCCGAAAATCCGAATTTAGAGACAACAATGCAAATTTGGAAGGGAAAATAGATGGATGTAGGTGAGCACAGGGGTTGGACAAGTTAGGAACCCTTACCCATTGAGTTTTTCTACTCACACTAGATGCTTGAGAAGCCACAAATTAAAGCTACAAGTGGCTCTCCAACAACACATATCAGATTGGACTCTTTTTATGCACACACTGGAAGCACTTAGCAAGATGGATCACCCAAGACAACCATTGATCTATGATGGGGATGCTTGAGCTGGGAAGGTGTTGTGTGGGGTAGGTATTATTTCGGCCAAGGTTGTGATGGTTGAGTGAGACCATTGTAGGGTTATATATGATCATATGGCAAAGCATAGAAAGCAGAACAAGTTGTGGGCTGTGAGAGAGAAGCCTGTAGGTGTTTCCTTCGTTAGGGTGGCCTTATAGCCCAGCTTGGGGGTGGCCTCTTAGCATAAAAAGTATATGTTAGACAGAGTGCCTACGGTTGGATGGAAAATCGCTCTTACATAGCTAGTTGCTTGGAACTACATTGTTTAAAGATAAGCATTCTCTTGTATTTTTATATGCAATGCTTTATTTGATGTCTATGATGATAATGTCGGTAAATGAATGGTAGATGTGTGTGGATTGAGTTTATTTCTGCTGCATATTTTTATTATGCATTTGCACACATATAATACATGTGTTGAATTCTTAATATGGATACGAGGTGAAATTTAGAAGCCCGTAATTCATTCATGTCCCTTTTTGTTGGTCGGATTGAGTGAAGGGGACATGACAGAACGGGAATCCATGCTACCACATGCCATTTAGCTAGAAGCCTTCCTCCATGATGCCAAACACTCACCATCCCAACTAGGGTGCTCTCCAAGCAAGTGGTTTCTCCATGTGGCCATCATGAAGGGTGTCCACCAATCAAGCAAGAGGACTCCAATGTGGTTCCACACCTTGAGAATGATAAAGAGTTGATAAATAATAAGCCTCTTATTCGAGAGGGAGACCACGTTTTACAATATATCCAATGCATAAGACAAGATGAGATGGCTATACAAATGAATCTCGTTTATTATAAATAGGAGATAAAGTGGTCATGAGGTAGCTTACCCCTCATCCAACCTAACTATAACTAAAATACTAATAATGAATGAGGGTTAAACCTTAACACAACGCTTAAGGGAAGAAGGCCAAGCCAACACCATCCTAAGTTCAAGCATCCATTGAGCAAGCAATCTTAACTGCATGTCCATCACATACCGCCTCTCATGCTACAATCTATCTCAGACCATCCACGGGATGAACGTACACCATGTACCCCAAATCTCATGAAGCACCCCCAAACATAATGTAAATACTTTTAGAGTAACTTGAAAATCTAACGCTCCTTTACGAGGAAAGTGTTTACATCGACACTTGTCGACTCCCAGTGCATCTCTACCAAATTTGATATTTGCAAATTAGTACTAGTTGTAGTCTTGGAAACAACCATTGTCATATGCAACAAAGATATCAACCATGCTCTCATGGCGTCTTGGTCATCCAATGAATAACAACCACTTATGAATATGAAGGAATATTTCCTTGGGGCAACAACAACCTACCAACCTCTATCATCCTTGGCATCATGGGACAATGTCAAAGGAAACCACATCAAAAGCTCCCTAAGACATCCTACAAAGACGATCACATCTCCATACAAGATCAAGATGATCCTGGAATACAAAGCTTGTGGTATATGTTGATTGAGTTGTCATTGATGCCAACAAGGGACTTGTAGTGGCCTCTGAGTTGTCAGTGATGCCACCAAGGCCCTTGCAATAGACATGCTAAATTGACAAGTATGGATAGGTCCATAGACGTTAGCATATGCTCTGCATGTATCTTGCATAGGTTGGAGCTTTCTCCCCACACACATCTGGTTTGATGATGATGATGCCCTCACACTCTTGCATGTGTGGTTGACATGATGATAACCTTGTTGAAAAACTCATTCTATGATGAGGATGTCCTTGAAGACTTTGAAACCATGGCTTGTTGGTCTTCGTCCCACAAGCTTAATGGAATGCATGATGGATCCCTCTATGCTTTTGATGATGTCCTTGAAGTCCATGCTCACTTGGATGGAGTCCCTTGCTTAATTGATGATGACCATGATGCCCTTGGTGGAATCCGTGTATGGTCTTATGGCTATTGGCATGTTGTGGAACCCATGCATATGCCCTCCATATGATGAAGAAGCTCTTGAAGCACTTATGAAGCATTGAAGAAGTGCTTGGACTCACAAGTAGGTCCTTAAGCCCACAAGCTTTATGAAGGTCATGTTTGATGTCCTTTGGGTAGTTTGGCTTTATGATGAATTCCTTGACATTGATGATGAGGTCTTCAAAGGTTGAAGAAGCTCATATGGTAACAAAGCACATGTTACTCTTACCCTTGGTGTCCTGGATACTTTGGTGCTATGGTGGAGCCCTATGTGATGGGATTGAATCCCTTGGAAAACACCTCGTTTAAAAATGGTATGACATCTTTGAAAGAGCTCTTGAAACCCTTGTGATTGAAGGTGTGGCCTTTGTACCCATCCTTTTTGGGTCTTGGTAATCTTAGAAGCCCCTGATTGTCATTAAAATGCTTGAAGTAGGCATCAAGAGATTTGAAGTCAAATATGATGTTCTACACAAATTGAAGAAATTAAGGGGGAAGGACCATGTTTTTGAAAGCAAGAACCTCTCAAGATGATAGTCCTTGTCAAGCACTTTCAGTTGATATGTGGAGCGCCCACTAACTCTTCACAGTTGAAGAGATATGAATTTTTGAAGTTGGTGTGGTAAAACAACCCCATCTTAAAGTCGACCCAATCATTAAAAGAAACTTAAAATAATTTAAAGGCCCCTTTGTAAGGTCGGGGAGCCTAAAACCTCCACATTGAAGTGTATAAATAGAAGTTAAACTTGTTTCATTTTATGTGTGAATCATGTGAAGAGATTAAGCTTTAAAATTCGAGTGGAGAGGTCATTGACGCAGCCGCAGGAGTATTTTTTAGTGCAAATTGAAAAGTTTTATTTTCTCTATGATTTTTGGGTATCAATGAGGCAGTCGCAGTAGAGGATGGTGTGTGTGCTCCCTGCTTGAACATGATCTCTTTGTTTTTAGAGTGGACAAAGGACTAAGGCTATTGTAGCAGTGAAGATCCTCAACTCTGATTTTATACTAAGGTAGCCGCTAGATGATATCTTTGTTCTTGCATAACAACAATATGTTGCAGGAGTAAGTCAGTCTCTTGTCAATACATAAGGAGCAACAATATAGAAGACAAAGGAACAAGCAAAGTCATAATATTATATCTTTGTTTTTCAAGTCAAACAAATGGACTAAGGCATGCTACCTAAGATATTATTTGACTATTTGAAGGTGAGAGTAGAAGTCTATTATTACAAATTGCTTGGATTATTTTGAAGACATATTTGAAGGAATGCTTAGTGACCACTTAGAAGAATGTTTTGGCAGTCATTATAAGTAAAAAATGAAACATGTTCAGTAGGAAAACTTGACATCCAAATGCGCAAAGAAAAGTTTTAAAGAGCCCTGATTTTCGAGTAGATTACATGTTGTAGATCAAAGCTTTGAATTATGATCTCTGAGTTCAACATCTAAAAATATATTTGCAACATTAGTAAAACACATCATATTTTTGAAGATACCATAGTCATGTGAATCAATTGTCTTGAAGCTGATAGAATATTTTAGCAGTGTTGATGTGTGATTTGAAGCAAACCTTCTTGACAATATTAGTAGGCTTACTAGACAATTATTGTACTTGGCTTTACAATGATTAATGTCATAGTGACAATTGATATGGCACTGTACTTGACAAAGATGTATGCGACAACTTTGTTTTGACATGAAGTGGCAGTGATGGCTTTGATATTGACAACATTGTAATGTGATAGCAGTTGACAATGAATTGTGATAGTATTTTGACATAACAGTTGATTGATAGTGATATCAGGATAGTTGACAAGTTGATTGAGTTGTAATCATGACAATGATAACAGAATGACATGACCAGTGATAGATGATGACAATGATAGAAGATGTGATATAAGTATTCTTCATTGCAAACTAAGACTTGCACCTAAGGGTTGGATTCCTCACCCGTTCTTAATTGGAACCAAGAAAAGCAAGTTGGGCCCTGTTGTAGGAGTTGGTGCGCTTTATTCAGTTGGAGTTGATTGATCGCGAAGATTGTTGTCTTCCATGTTATCCAAAATGCAATACATATAAAGGTTTTCATACAAATCTGATGTTCTTATTGTGATGTATTTCTTGCCATGACATTTATGTGTTGACATGTTAATTATCTGTTATGGTTAATAACTAATGATGATCTACTCAGTTGTATGATGAAGTCTTCCTAACATTGATTAGCTCTTGATAAAAGAATTTAGAAAAAGTGTTAAATTGTATGCAAATTGATTCACCCACCCCCCTCTCAGTGTGCCCATTGCGGGGCCCATTGTGTCCAACAATTGGTATCAAAGGTGGCTTTCACCCCAAGCATTATCAGCTTGAAGGAGATCAGTGATACACAATGGATGAAAAAGCAGAGTTTTCTAATAATGATGTCCCTTTATTTGATGAGACAAATTATTTTGGATGGAGAGCTAAAAGGAAATGGTACTTTAAGAGATCTGGTGTTTGGGAGATTGTCATCAATGCATCAACTCCTTCCAACAAGAAATCCAAGTCAACTGCACAAATGTAAGCCAAGAAGAACAATGCAACAACCTTGAATTTTATCTTGGATAGGCTTCCAAGTTCTGTCAAAATAAATGTTGGGGAATATACTTCTGCGAGGGACCTATGGTTTAAGCTGGAAAATGAATACCAAATAAGAAGACAAGACACAAAGAAAGTCAAGCAAAATACATAAGTCAAGCTCATTGAAGATGTGGAGCAAGAGGATGTGCAAGCTTCGGACATCAGTGAAGGTAAGGATCTTTCTATTGTGGTAGCATAATTTGATCATGATGACATTGAAAATGGTCTTACAAATGATAAGAAATATTTCCTAGAACATCTTTTAATGGATACTGATCTCAAGTACAATTCGAGATTTAAAAAGAAGATTTTGTGGTGCTTTGAAAAATACCAAAATAAGACTATGGATCTACTCAAGAAACTTAGTCACAAGAAGACAAATTTACAGGATCGGCTAGATTAGAAAGAAAATGAGATTGAAAGACTAAAGATTGAATAGATCAGTCAAGCAGAAGAACATAAAGAGTCAAGTAATAACCTTAGCAAAAATCCAGAATATCTTGAAGAAATAATAGTAGTTAACATGAGCTTGAAGACTCAACTTGAGGAAGCCAAAACAATAGAGGAAGTCTTGAAAAACTAGTTGGATGAGAAAGAGAAGACATGTTAGAAGCTTGAGATGGAAGTAGTTGGTCTCAGAAAGACAGGTAAAAAACCTGATGCATATGTGAAGTTCAAAAATAGCTCAATCATCTTGGATATTTTGGATTGTCAAATATTTGCAATTGACGAATCTGGTCTTGGATACAACAAGGAAGCAGAAAAATATGAGGTCGACACATGGACTCCTAAGACTTCTAAAGCAAGCCCTTCATTCTCCAAAAGAGAAAAGCAAAACTACTCCTCAAGAACCTGCACAAGGCAAGGAAGACATCAAAAGATCGAGAAGACATCAAGAAGCTAGTACCACTTCTCATGGAAGATTCAGAAGAGAGTCAACCCCAAGATGGAACCAAAGTCCCAAGTATGAAAATAGTTTCAATGGTTATCGCTTTTCTTGTAATTATTTTGGTCACAAAGCGTTGGATTATATATCCAATGCAAAAAAAGAGTTGTAAATGCCAACAACTCAGTTAGATGTTGGACATGCAATTGTATTGGTCATATTGTTGCATATTGTCATACAATGAGATGTTATTGTTGTAGTGGTTTTGGTCACAAAGCCCAAGATTGTGTGAATTAAAGAAGACAACCTATGAGGAATGCCTCATACACACCAGCAAGGAAAGCCTATGAACCATGGAAGAGAAATAATACTGAAAGAACAAATATGGATGAAGAAGATTGAATAGTTGCAAATAGGAAAAATTGATCATTGCATAGAAGATAGCTACCATGTGGAAAGCCAACTTTGAGATCCCTCAAAGATCTTGGAGCACGTTGAGTTCATGAAGTTTGGAGGAGGAACTCAAGGGTAGAAAAGAGCAGTTGATGTCTCTTTCAAGAAGCAGGACAAGTCCCAAAATCGTGTTACAACAGAAGAGAACATGGATAGTTACGCATGTTGATAGGGGGAGCAGTTACCAGTGATTTCATGTGGAGAGATGCATATTTGTGATCACCCTTTTCCATTAATGCCAAAGGGGGAGATTGTTGATTGAGTTGTCATTGATGCCAACAAGGTACTTGCAGTGGCCTTTGAGTTGACTTTAATGCTACCAAGGCTCTTGTAGTAGACATGCTAGATGGACAAGTATGGACATGTCCATGGACATTAGCATATGCTCCTCATGTCTCTTGCATAGGTTGGAGCCTTCTCCCCACGCACATGCGGTTTGATGATCACGATGCCCTCACACTATTGCATGTGTGGTTGATATGATGATAACCTTCTTGAATAAGTATTCATGTTATGATGAGGATGTCCTTAAAGACTTTGAAACCATGGCTTGTTGGTCTTCATCCCACAAGCTTAATGGAATACATGATGGATCCCTTTATGCTTTTGATGATGTCTATGAAGCCCATGCTCATTTGGATGGATCCCCTTGCTTGATTGATGGTGACCTTAATGCCCTTAGTGGAATTCATGTATGGTCTTATGGCTATTGGTATGTTGTGGAACCCATGCCCATGCACTCTGTATGATGAAGAATCACTTGAAGAAACATTGAAACACTTATGAAGCATTTAAGAAGTGCTTGGACCCACAAGTCCTTAAGCACACAAGCTTTATGAAGCTCATGTTTGATTCCCTTTGGGGAGTTTGGCTTTATGATGAAGTCCTTGACACTGATGATGAGGTCTTTGAAGGTTGAAGAAGCTCATATGGTAACAAAGAACATGTTACTCTTACCCTTGGGGTCCCTGATACTTTGGTGCTATGATGGATCCCTATGTGATGGAATTGAAGCCCCTGGAAAGCACCTTGTTTAAAAATGGTATGACATATTTGAAAGAGATCTTAAAACCATTGTGATTGAAGATGTGGTCTTTGTACCCATACTTTTGGGGTCTTAATAGTATTAGAAGCCCGTCATTGCCATTAAAGTACTTGAAGTAGCCATCAAGAGATTTGAAGTAAAATCTGATGTTATGCACAAATTAAAGAAATTAAGGGGGAAGGATCGTGTTTTTGCAAGCAAGAACCTCTCAATATGATAGTCCTCCTCAAGCACTTTCTGTTGATATGTGGAGCGTCCATTAACTCTTCACGATTGAAGAGATGTGAATTTTTGAAGTTGGTGTGGTAAAACAACCCCATCTTAAAGTTGGTTGAGTCATTAAAAAAAATCTAAAATAATTTAATGGTCCCTTTGTAAAGTCACCAGCCTAAAACCTCCACGTTGAAGTGCATAAATAGAAGTGAAACTTGTTTCATTTTATGTGTAAATCATGTGAAGAGATTAAGCTCTGAAATTCGGGTGGAGATGTCAATGAGGCAACTGCAGGAGTATTTTTAACTACAAGTTGAAAAGTTTTATTTTTCTCTCTGATTTTTGGGTATCACTTAGGCAATGATAGTAGAAGATGGTGTGTGTGCTATGTGCTTGAACATGATATCTCTGTTTTTCAAGTGGACAAAGGATTGAGGCAGTCGTGGCAGTGAAGATCCTCAGCTTTGAGTTTTATACTAAGGTAGTCACTATATGATATCTTTGTTCTTGTATAATAACAGCATGCTACAGGAGTAAGCCAGTTTCTTGTCAGTACATAAGGAGCAGCAATATAAAATACAAAGGAACATGCAAAGTCAAAATAGTATATCTATGTTTTTCAGGTCAAACAAATGGAATAAGGCATGCTACCCTAGGTATGATTTTACTATTTGAAGGTGAGAGTGGAAGTTTGTTATTACAAATTGCTTGGATTATTTTGAAGACTTATTTGAAGGATTGCTTATTGGCCATATTTAAGAATGTTTTGGCACTCATTATAAGGCAGAAACGAAACATGTTTAGTGGGAAAAATTGACATTAAAAGGCCCCAAGAGAAGTTTTAAAGAGCCCTGATTTTCGGGTAGATTACATGTTGTAGATCAAAGCTTTGAATTATGATCTCTAAGTTCGACATCTGAAAATATATTTGCAGCAATAGTAAAAGACAAATCATCTTTTGAAGAAACCATTGTCATGTGAATCAGTTGTCCTGAAGCTGATATAATATTTTGGCAGTGTTGATTTGTGATTTGAAGCAAACGTTCTTGACAATATTAGTAGGATTACTAGACAAATTATTAATGTGATAATGACAATTGATATAGCATGACAGTAACACAAGTGTACTTGACAAAGATGTATTTGACATGAAGTGACAGTGATGGATTTGATATTGACAGCATCCTAATGTGACAACAGATAATAGTGACTTGTGATAGTATTTTGATATAACAATTGATTGATAATGACGGCAGGATAGTTGACAAGTTGATTGAGTTGTAATCATTATAGTGATAGTAAAATGACATGACCATTGATGGATGATGATTGTGATAGCTGATGTGATGTAAGCATTCTTCATTGCAAGCTAAGACTTGCACCTGAGGGTTGGATTCCTCACCCATTCTTAGTTGGAACTGAGAAAAGCAGGTTGGGCATTGTTGTAAGAGTTGGTGCTCTTTATTCAATTAGAGTTGATTGATCGCAAAGATTGTTGTCTTCCATGTAATCCAAAATGCAATACATATAAAGGTTTCCATACGAATCTAGTGTTCTTGTTGTGATGTGTTTCTTGCCATGGCATTTATATGTTGACATGTTAATATTTGTTATGGTTAACGACTAATGATGTTCTACTCATTTGTATAATAAAATCTGCCTAACAATGATTAGTTGTTGATAAACAAATTGAAAATGTGTTAAATTGCTTGCACGTTGATTTAACCCCCCCCACCCCCCCCTCGCTCCCCTCTCAGTGTGCCCATTGTGTCCAATATATTCATCAAATTATGCACGAACATCATCAACTTGTCCACCTAAGAATCCCTCTCAAGTACCTCAAATATTTTGGCAACTAAATAAACCCTTCCCTCATTTTGAGAAAATATTGAAGTATGAGTAACACTAAAGGAAACTCCTCTTTTTTTAGAGAGTCCAAAATCCTCGATCTATACTCTATCATACTCCCATCAGTTGCCAGTTGGAAATCAATGTCAACAACATCCTCTATGAGGGTATCACGCCTCTTCTCTAGTGAACAACTAGAAGGCTTATGGATGAAGTCAATCATCACACCTATCCTCCTCTATACAAATAAAAGTCTTGTAGGTGGAAGAGACCACTGGTACATGACTAACATATATCCTAGAAGGTACCCTCGCCATCAAGGAAGATATGAGTTGTCCTACCTATCCTCAAGCATCCCACAATGCCTAAGTAAGCCTTCTTAGTATATGATCCTAGCCTGACCTCATCGTCACTTGAATCTGACTCATTATAACTCTCAAGCCAATTGTTTAAACAACTTTGTCGCCTCCGTCAATCACTGAAGGAACGTCATGTGAACTAGAAACTCTCTCATCAAATGTCATGTCTCTACTTGCTATCATCTTCTTTTGAGTTGGAATATATACCTTGTAATTCTTGGATGTCTCACTGTATTCAACAAAGATACCCTTTATATTCAAGGGTTCCAACTTTGTCCTCTTCTCCTCAAGCACACGAATGTGTATTGGACTCCTAAACACACGAAGATGAGATAGATTTGTTTTCATGCTAGTGAATGCCTTCTCTGGTGTTATGTTCTTCGAGATCTTGTGAGGACACTTGTTCAAAATATACATAGCTATGTTACAAGCCTCTACCCAATAACTCGTGAGCAAATCTGTGTCATGAATTAGAGACTTAGCAATCTCAACAATGGACTGATTCTTCCTTTATACAATCCCATTTTGTCATGGCTTGAATGGTACTACCTATTACCTCTTGATTATGGCTTCCTTGCACAAAGAATCAAACTTAGAGGAGGTATATTGTGATGTCCCCAACCCCTAATCCAAGGCCAAGGACACCTGGAAACCCAAGGGGAAGGATGAATCAAGGTAATGCACATCAAAATAAGGGTGACTAAGGGTAGGCCAGCATGCCAAAAATCCAATAAGATAAAAATTCAGCCTCTTTAATGAAATGCAAAAAGAAAATGCAAATAATTCCCAAGTGCACATTTTTGCAAGGTAAATGCAACCAGATTTGAGCAATATATTAACATGTAATTAAACATCAAACATCAGATCTATTTCATCCAAATAACCATGAACAAAACCAAATCTGCAATCTACCACAAACAATGTAATTAAATATATATAGGTTTCCATAATCAACCATAATAACGATGTTGAAATCATGTTTATTGACTTGCACTTGCAACCATATTAACATAAATAAAACTAGATATTAGGGTTGTCATTTACAACCATCTAAGCAACAATAAAAATCAGAGATCAAGGTTTTCATCTACAACCATCTAAGCAACAATAAAAATAATATATCTAGCTACCTTCTACAACCATCTAAACAACACTAAAAATCAGATCTCGCGGTTGCCACCTACAACCATCTAAGTGCATAATAGATCAGATCTCTCTCTCTCTCTCTCTCTCTCTCTCTCTCTCTCTCTCTCTCTCTCACACACACACACACACACACACATCGGAAATTGCAATAAATAAGCATATAACAAAATACTCATCTCAATGAAAAGCAACTAGCTTCAACAGGACAATGTTCCACCAGCCTTAGACATGCCATGCTCATCTATCTTTCAACATGACAGTCACCCCCAAGCTAAGGCCATAGATCCATAGGATAGGTACTCTTAAAACAAAAGGTATGCTATGCTCATCTCAACACCAGGAACACAACCACACAAAAACAGTTGTATCTCAATCAAATGTAAGCCTTTTTCAATGAAATAAAAAGTAGTCCTTACTGGAAACAACATTCCAGACTTAATGGAATAGGTCTCATAACCCATAAGTTCTCATAAAATTTAAAACATTACATATGGTTGCGCTCTTCTCAACACCATGAGAATACCACATTTACACCTTTCATCGTATAAACTTTCCCTTCCATCTAATCAGCATGGTAAATTATGATTCCCCTCGCATAAAAATCCCTCGTGACATCACCACCTTCATCCAAAAACTATGAGCTAGATTCGGATAGAGACGAGCAATGGGATAGGGACCCATGTTGTGTAAGCATATATCAGTCCTGAATCCCCATTACAGGGTCTTTAAGCCTCATTACAAGGCCTTTAATCTTCAACAATACAATGCATGTCCTACTCGAGAGCAGGTATTTCCAAACAAGAGAGAATACCATTGCACTGGAGAGCTCAAAGAAAGAAGAATAAGAATGAAAGAGAGGCGATTCGAATCCTTCTATAGCCATTCAAATTTCCAAGGGAGTAAATCCAATTCCAAGAGAGGTAACTCAAATTTACTGGGGTTACTCAATTCATGAGAGAGAGGTTACAATTAGAGATTCCCTTTCCTAAAATAGTAAAAGGTGAAACAAATGATGGGAGTTACATTTTCCAAAGATTGTTGACTAAAAATAGCCAACGAGGGCACACTAGCACCTGAGGAGTTATAAATGACACCAAACCAAGCCCCAAGGAAGGTGCACTAGTCAAGAGGGTCCCAACAAACATCCAAGGGGGTGTAATAGTACCTCCATAAACCAAAATAATAAAAAATAGGAACCAAGCCCTTACAAGCAACCAACATGAACCCTTGTAGGCCAACACAAGTGAGATATCCGCTACGAAGTACATGTGTCATGCTCCAAGATGATGCCACAACAATAAGGACTCCAAGGTGATGTAGTCATTCAAGGCAAGTCCAAACTAATCAATTAGAAGCCTCCACGAACTCTATTGATCCTCCTATGAATTATACTCCATTGGATCAACTATCCCTTGCAAGAACATTGTTGAAGCCTTGGGAATCCCTGATCCATATACAATCTTCTAAACATGAATCCAAATTACCACATTGCATCTAGGGCTAGAATCCCTCCTCTATGATGCAAAATGCACCTCATCCCAACCGGGGCGCTTTTTAAGCAAATGGTTCCTCCAAGTGACCTTCATGAAGGGTGTCCACCATTCAAGCATGAGAACTCCAATGCCTAAGTGAAGAACAACAAACCAACACCATCCTAACGACAAGCATCTACCAAGCAAGTAGTCTCAATTGTGCATGCCTATCACATACCTCATGCTACAATCTATCTTAATCCATCCAAGGGTTGAAAATACACCATGTACCCCAAATCTCATGAAGCACCCTTAAACATGGTGGAAGAACTTTAGGAGTAACACAAAAATCTTACACCTCTTACATTGCATGGTTGTGCCATGTCCTTATATTGGACGATAGTATGAATGTTATGATTAAATTATTTTTGAAGAGTTTGACAATGTATAGACTCCACATCTTCTCTTCTTTGCTTTAAGTCCTTGTATTGTAAGGATTTGACACCTAGATGGTAAAGCTTGCTCTCTCATTAAGGTATGTAGATGTCAAATAATAGGATTTTATTGTTTTCTTTATTCATAGAGGAGGCAATTTAGAGCACACATGGAGTAATATTCAAAATGAATCTTCTTACACATAAATCATGGAAACCTCCTAATCCAAGGAGATAACATTGTACTCCATGTGTCTCCTCCAAGAAAATCCATAACTTTCACCATGATGTTTTGTGGGTGCATGTGTATGAAATAAAGTAAGATATGCCCATCTCATGGTAACTTAGAACAAATTCTACGACTATAAAATATCTTCTCCACTTTTGTGTCATCCGACATTGGTTGTGAGGTTGTGTGGTGGCAACACGTAAGCCCCAAGATACCATAATGCTCATGTTAATGGGGGCAAGGAGTGGTGTCTCCTATTAACATAATGGTTGGTTGGTTGCGGAGTGAGTATGTTGTTGCTTGACCTTCCAGTTCTCCTTTGTGGGACATGTTGTGTGGGTGTGCTTGTGTGAAATGACAGTGGTGTAAAACTATCTTGTGGCATATAGCTTCTATGGCTATAAAATATCTTCTCCACTTGTGTCTTATCCAACATTTTTTTTAAGGGTTGGTCCACAACAACATATAAGTTGCAACACACCATGATCCTTATGCCAATTGTGGCAACCATAAGAGAGAGGTGTCTTACAAACATAATAATCAATTTGTTAAGAAAGTGGTGTCTTACTAACACAATAGTTGATTGGTTGTAGAGTGAGTATGATTGTTGCTCAACCTTCCCCTCCTCCTTTGCGAGGCATGTTGTGTGAATGTGTGTGTGTGTGTGTGTGTGTGTGTGTGTGTGTGAAACAATAGACATATACATCTATCTTGTGGCATCTTTGAATAATTTATACGATTATAAATTTTCCTCTCCAATTGCCAATACCACCCCACGTAGGTTGTGAGGGTTGGTTCATGACATTATATAAGTCTCAACATACTATGATCTTTATGCTAATTGGGGAAATCACAAGGGAGTGGCGTCTTGTGTTCATGTAATGGTTGATTGGTTGTAGGGTGAGAATGCTTGTTGCTCGACCTTTTGTGTGGGGTGTGCGTGTGAAACCACAATTGCATATGACTATCTCGTGGCATCTTGGAATTCTTCTACCGGTATAAAGTCTCCTTCAGTTGTGCGTTATCCCACACTTGTTGTGAGGTTTGGTTTGGAACAACATAGAAATCCCAACATATCATGATCCTTATGTGAATGTGGGGTGGGTGTGCTTGTGCTTGACCTTCTCCTTCTTTATGGGGTGTGTGGTGTGGGGTGCATTTGTATAACAGCTCTTTGATATGCTTATCTTGTGTTGTCTTGGAATAACTTCTATGACCGGAACAAAATTATCGGACATGATAAAACTCAGCATGATAGTTATAGTATGGTTATAGTTATAGTGATAGTTTTGAGCATGATAGGTATAAATTAGTTTTCTGTTTTTGTGTTTTGGCTCTGCTATTGGCCCTATGATGGTTATTTTAATGTAATGGACCGTGTATGGGGCTAGTTTTGGCCTTATGATTATGTATGTATCCACTGTATGAAGCTTTCGGAAATGGGTAGGGAAGTATAATATTTGATGCCTTTGTAAAGGGGTATGCCTTTTGGCAATAATTTTGTAACTTTGATTTCCCTATAAATAACAAGTTACTGCTTTTTCACTTTGAAAAAAAAAGAAACAAAGTGTTTGCAAAAGTTTTACATCTCAAATATCAAATTATGTTTTATGGATTATCTAGATGATGATGCACTTTCATTTTTTGATTTTTTGGATTTCAATTTAGGATATGTTTTTAATCACTTGTCAATATTACTAGCATCTTAATCGACTATTGTTAATGGGATTATACTTAAGCAATGACTAATTTTTGTTTCGTGGGCCTAATTTAGCATTTGTGTTGCAGTAACAATCCTTTTTATCATTATTGATAAGCCACCTATCAATATCACAAGCTAGTGAGCCATAATCTCAAGAGGGTTATTTGGCATCCTTAATTAAGTGGTGTTGAAAGGGTTAATCTTATTAAAGAGCATCACTTGCTTTATAGATCTTCTAGGAGATATACATCACCAGTGTTGGTGATAGGATTTATATCATATTGAAGATGATTATTTATTGGATGGATCATCAAATAAATATAGAATGTGAATAAGTCTCAAGAGTCTGGTTGTTACAGTTTTGTAAGATAGGGAGTGTGATCACATGTTTCACTTCAATATTTAAATTGATTTGCTTGATATGAGCACACTAGTCAAGAACAAAGAACCCGTAGAGAAAACAAATGAGAGAGAAAATTGAAGGAGACACAGGCAATTGCCATAATTGTACATTTCCTTCCACTCTATGTTATAAGAAAAAGTACATACAAACTGGTTTGTAAAACTATGATCAACTTGATATTATGACCATGAAACCGTTGATCAAGTCAAATATTTGTAACGATAATTACAATATAATATTCATAACATGTTAACGTCACAGATTCCTTTTGTATTGCCTTTTACTAACATACACACAACCAAGCACACCCATTTTCACCATTATGTATGAGTTTGTGGAAACCAAATTCACATCAAAGAAATACTCTAATGCTTTTACTCATTTTAATAATTATACATATTTCATTACACATAAGTTATGTCATGCAAAAAAAAATATTTTTGCATTATAGACACGTAACCAATATGGTATGCAAGAGAATATGTTAAAATTATTAGCTCCTCCTTGTCTTGTGGATCAATATGTGATAGTTATGATCATATCACTCATTTGTTGTTGCATTTATTATTGTGATGTAGAGTTTGCTTCTATGTGAATGATTTTCTTTTAAGTTTAAGGAGGTTGTTAAGCCTAGTTGGATATGAGAGTTTCTCTCCAACTAGTTTAGCTCCCAAGTGAGTCTGTGGTTAAGATATTCTCTTAACAAGTTGTTAGTCTGATGAGATAGCATGTTTATCTTGAGAGAGACCTTCATTTATTTATATGTATATTATTACATTTTTCAATGTCAATGGGATTATAGATACAGTTTTGGTGTGTGGAAACTATGTCTACTCTCCCGTTTGTTAGTGTGGCATCATAACTAATACAAACTTGACTCTTTCATGAAAGGGGTCCATGATCATGGCGGTTTTTATACTTTGTAAATATATGATTATTGTAGGAGGGTAGCTTGATTGTTTAGTGATTGATTGCAATGGTGGGGTTGTGGTGGTATTTCCAAATATTGCTCATTAATGGTGTTGTATGTGATTATTGTCCATCATATTAAAATGTGTGATCAAATGGCTTTGAAAAGTTGTGCACAGATATGTGCTATAGGGTGTTGAGATCTGCTCATCGTTTTTGTTGGTGGAGGATGATTGGTTGTTAAGCATGGTTTTCCAAGTTAGGAAATTGCGGAGAAGGTTTTATTCCTCTTTGCTTTGGAGGAATGCATTAGGGTGTGGAGAAGAACAACAACTTAGAGTGTAATTGCACTAGATTGAGTTGGAGGTTGAAACCACAAGAAAAGTTTCGCTTTTTTTCTCCTCACCAATCTATGAGGTATACTATTGAAGGACTTCCACATGGCCTAGTTTCGAGAGGTAGAAGAAGACGATGTCATGTAAGATCGTGGCTAGTAGTGGCATAAGCATTTGCATGGAATGCTCGCTAGTTAATTTGCACAAGTTTGTTGGTGAAATATGTATCCTCTCAAGTGAGTGTAGAATACATGAGATATGAACAAAGGGAGGGAGGGGTTTGCAAGAGCTAAGTGTGCATGGACTTGTTAAGTATGAAACTTATTGTGAGTTGATATGTTTGATTTGTTTCTATGGTAGAAATAGATCCACTGGGTCAAAGGTCCTCTATTGCTTGTGTTTATGGAAATCAACATGGCATTGTGTCTATATAGAGACTTACAATCTACACAAGAGAAAAATGTCTATTTACTTGCTCTTATAGAGAGCATGCTTAGATTGTTGGATCTATTGGATGTTTGTTTAAAGATGATAATAATAATAAAATGTCTTGAAGTCATAAACATATTAAGCTTAGTTAACATAATATGTGAAGGCAATTGTTTTGTTAGAGTTTGGAAAATGGCAAGTGAAGTATGGAGATCCAAGACAAATATTGAACTAAGATTTGAACAACAAGGAAACCAAGTATGTGCATGACTCCAAACAATCATATTGGTAGAATTTTTTGGTCATATGTATCATTATCTCTTGTTGATTATTGTAGTCATGCATGGCAACACTATGTGTTGCAAAATTCATTCCCAAGTTTGCTTGATGAGTTGTGTGTTATGATCCAAATCCTCAAATGATCATAAGAGACAAGAGTACACACCATGTACAATAATGCAAATGTGAAGCAGAACTCCAATATATATAAGAAAGATAAGTTACAAAATAACTCCTTAAAGAATAAGAGATCCTTCTCTAACTACCCTAAAAACATTCAAATAATCCTTTCCACATCCTCCTCGACAATGACTACATTACCTTTATATATACATATTCACTCATTGCACATGAGGCTCCTTCATTAGGTCGACCACTATTGCATATACATTTACTTCTTTGCACATACATTTAGAACAATATATGTCCCCCTTGGGATCATATTATATACATTTAACTTCATATATGCCCCCCCTTGGTAATATCAATGTGTTTTCGTTGAAAGAAAAATACATGTAATGCTTTGTTTCCCCTAATTGTTTTTAATGAGAAGTTGTTTGACAACAATGGCGCATACAAATTTCAAATGGTAGGTCTAAAATGTGTATAATTAACTCAAATACATCTTGTATCTAGGTTTCTTCTTAAATAATTTACTAGCACCATGGTTGATTGCTCAAATTTTATAGTTAGGATGATATTAGGTCATGGAATACAATATGTTCTAATTTGTGTGGTGCTAGTTTTTGGCCCAAAGTTATGGATGGTTCCTAGTTAGTATGTTATTTAAGATGACAGTTCTTAAGGTGAGTATTAATTGGGGAGCATGGACACCTTTGGTTGAGAGATATAATGAGTTTCTTCAAATATTGTAGTGACTAAAGATGCAATCAAGTTGCATTGTTCTCACCATACAAGCTAAGTGTTATTGTATAAGATTTATGGATTGCACCGTGACAGTGTTCTAGAAGCATCCCAATGTTTCGAGTGGAGACTCCACCCATCATCATTCTAACTCTAAGTTAAGTTTGCCAAATATTGATGGAAACCATAATTTGGAGGTAGAATGATGAGTTTATAACATGAGGACATGACAATGTCATAGTTGGAATAGAGAGTTTTGGGAATTTGGTCCAAAATATGATGGGAATGTCGATATGGTGGCAATGGTGATTAGATAGTGATGGGTACATAAGGTAAAGTTCATGTGTTGTGTTCAATAAAAATAAGGGTCATATGGAAATGTGAATCAGAATTAGTACTTTAACAAGTATAGGACTGTATATAGTGGCCCTCGACTATTTTTTAGCATGTAACCTATCTATAGACAATACTTGGGAGTATTGCAATGGTACTTGAGAATTATTATAAAAGGTTGTACCTAGAGTCCACATGAGATGGAGTATGTGAATTGTGTGTACCTTTATTTATGTACGTAACATGTAAAGGGCATGTTATTGAAAGCATTGGGTAGGAAAGCATGCCACTTTGCCATGTGTCATGAATGATTTGGATAACTTGTTTGATATATTATAGAGCCTCTATTATGGAGTTGTTAACACTCAAAGAAGTGGGTTGTCTGCCAACTAAGTGCTCTGTGAGTGGACTGTGTTGGTTGCAGAGTTTGGGAGGTGTGGTAGACATATAAAATTTAAGATTTTATATATTCATGGGGAGTTCATCAAGAATTGTAATGAATCATGTATATGAAGGACCTCATTTTAGATTAGTGGTTACAACAATTAGACACCCGCGTATTTTGGTGGATGGTTGTTGCTTTGTTTGAACATTGATAGTTTGATGATTTCTAGGTGATTTAGGTACACGATGCATATGTTAGGTTGGACTAGATATATATTTAGTTGATCATGAGTTCTCCCTCTTTAAGTTCATATGCTCATCATTACCTTTATTAATGGATCCAAAGTTTGATTCCTTCCTTTCAAATTCTATTGGAAAAGTTTATGATGTGCCAAGGATCTTGTAGCTATACTGCGTACTCGAACAACACATTTCATTTGTCCTTTGTATGGTCAATGTAGCTAGATCACATACCCTCTATAACACATTTTGCCTCCCCTTAGTATGGTTAAGGTCATTGCTAGGGATCTCATAGCTAGATCATGTATCCTTAGGAACACATTTCACCCTGCTTAGAATGGTCAAGGTCATTGCCAGGGAATTTTATCATGCTCTTGGGGACCAGGTTTCGTAAGAGATTTACCTTCCTCCTCCCTACTTTATATTTTCCTACAAACTTCCTTATAAGGGACTTGCTTAAACTTATCCAGATAATCAAGCACAGTAGTTTATCTAAACAATGCTAGGGACCCCCTTGAAAAAATCCTTTGGTGAAGTCTGAACAAAAAATGTGTTTCATTTCTTTTAGAACGCCTCCCATTGAGTATCCATAGTACACCTCGCATGTTCCTCTCTGATACATAGGTAGCTTTCCACGCTTCTTATGTGATGTGTGATCGACTTCCTCTTCCCTTCTCCATTTGGGTGCTTTCCTAGATTACCACTTGGATGCCCAATTCATCATTGTTGATATCAACCTTAAGGAATTTTTTTCCAAGTTCTCAATAATCCAAAGCCTCTTTCTCCTAATTTGTGCCTCCAAAGAAAATTCTAGGATTGTTTGTAAAATACAACCAACATTCAATCCCAAGGGAGAGCTCACAACTGGATATAAAGGAAGATAGATGATACAAGGAATCTTCTTGTTATTACCATTGACAACATTTCAATGTATCCTACAATATTCACCTTTTTTACAGAGATTTTTTTTAATGCCATTATAATATTAATTCCAATTTCATGATAACTCTACTCATTTCCATTTATTATAACCATTAGATATTTAAAGGTTTGTAATTGGTCATTTCGCTAGCCCTTGCAACATTTTTTCGACAAGCATTATCGGTCCCTCATTAAGGTTATCATTGGTGTGTCTAAGACCATTTTGGGCTTTGTATAATTGTGAAATCCATGGAATGGGTATGGATTACTCGGAATGCAGAATGGGCCCGTCATTATTCTAGGCAGTTCATAATCGTTGTATGGACTGTTTAAAACAACGATAAGTCCATTCTACAATTCTATAGATTCTGATTATGCAATACACAACAAACAAAACATTTAAATATGGGGTCCTTTCATAGTTACTTTGTGATTCTTCACATTAGGTTTGGTAGACTCTATACTTGTCAATGATTAGTTGGACTTTTTTACAAGAATGGTGTCATAATTGAGTGCAAATACAATAACAATTTTATAAAACACGCATGCGCACACACACACATATGTTTTATACCTATGGAGGCAATGTTACATCGTTATAAAACAATTCAAGTGAAGCATGTATGACACAACTTTAACATAAGAAAGATGTAAATATGACACAACACAAAACAACAATGTTTTAAGCCTTTTAGTGTATTAGATGTGATATAAATACAACCAAAATCATGACATAATAACACAGCACGACAAAAAAAAATCCTCAGTAAAGGGTTTGTAGTCTAAAGTAATGCAAAATGATACAATAATGCCATATTGTAGAAGTTCCCTATAAGCTACAACTATCATTCCCATGGATTTTGGGTCCACCAAGGTCATCCTTGAACCTTGGCTCCACTAAAGCATTCCCCTCCTCTCAGAAGAATCCCTATTCCTTCAACTCCCTATCCTCCCTTGTCCATTTTTCGGCCTATATATGAATATTACCTATGTATGTAATATATAAAGGTTACAGTTAAATACAATTCACTTATATAAAGAAAGTACGTACAAAATAAAACTAAGGAAAGTTATAAAAAAAGGGAGAATGCACACCAAATTTTGTTAATCTATACATTAAAAATAATATGAATACTGTATAATAGCTCTAAGAATAATATACAATAGCACTAAGAGCAATTATATAAGACTTATAGAAATTTTAACTTTGTTCTGTAAAGCCACATGTATGCAAATCAATTTTCAGAAGTCCACCATTACAACACTCAACTTGGAAGAGGAAGCCTTGAGGACTTTTCTTGAGCTCTTTCCTTTTACATCATTTCTCTCTGGATGATGGAATAAAATACCTGGGATTTAGACTCAAACCAACCTGCTACAAGAAAGAAGATTGGAATTGGTTGCTAGCCAAATTGGAAGTCAGAGTGAATAATTGGTGTAACAGATGGCTCTCAAGAGCTGGCAGGCTAGTATTGGTAAAATAGGTCCTTGAAGCAATTCCAGTATACTGGATGGCACTAGCCTGGATCCCAAATTCAATACTGAACAAAACAAAGAGAATATGCTCAACTTTCCTCTGGACAGGGAAGAAAGAGCAAAAAGTGCTCCCTTGGGTAAAATGGGATCAAATTGCCAGACCAAAAACATTGGGAGGTTGGGGTCTAAAAAATCCTTTCCTTTTTGCAAAGGCATTAGCTGCAAAAATAGGTTGGAGACTCATATCAACTCATAGCCTGTGGACCGAAGTCATCATCCAAAATAACATTGCACCAACCCCTCTCCTGGACTGGATTAGAGACATGGGCAATACAATCTTACCAAATGGCTCAATCATCTAGAAAGCATTACGCAAAGCCCTCCCACTCATCTTAGAAGGGATTATTTGGAAAGTGGGGGATGGTGCAAATGTCAGAATTGGTGCGGATCCATGGCCAAGGTGCTCACAAAACCACTTACTCCCAAATCAACTATTACAGCTGTTACATCAGAAAGGGTTTTTCCACCTAAACCAAATAGTTGATCCCAAATCAACAAACTTCTAGCATCAAGGATGGAAGGGAAACCAGGCTCTAGAACTCCCAAATCCATGGACCAGGGTTTGTGACCACTTCATCTCTGCCCTACAATCTTCACACATTCGGCTAATAGATAAAGATGACGAACTGATTTGGGAGCATGCCAAACAAGGTCATTACACACCTAAAGCAGGATATCAACAACTCTGCTTCCAACACTTTCAGCAGGATCAGAAATGGTGGCAGGCGGGTATTTGGAAGATTAAGTGTCCATTAAAGGAAAAAATCTTCATGTGGTCCACCCTTGCAAATAAAATCCCTACTTGGGACCAACTCCAAAAAAGATCCTTTGTTGGGCCTGGTTGGTGTTGTCTCTGCAAAGGTAACGAGGAAAATACAAACCATATTTTCCTAAGCTGCGATTTCTCCAAGCAAGTATGGGAGCACTCACAATCTCTCACCTCCTCCAGATGTTGTCGGGTAGGTTCCACATTGGAAGATGCCTGGAAATCCTGGTCATCATCACCTCTAACCACTCAGACAAGAGCCCTTCCGCTCCTCCACCTGTGGGGAATATGGTTAGCTAGAAACAAAGCCATCTTCCTTCAGAAAGCTTCCTCCTCGGAAGAAGTAGCAAAGCAAGGACTTGACATTCTCTCCTACTTTCCCCAAACTAAGGACAACCCCAAACCAAGAGTTATTATTGATGAACAGTTGGACAAAGATATCCCTTGGGATTTTTTTGATGGAGCCTCTCAGGACTTGAAATGTGGGGGAGGAGCTACCCACTTCCTAAATCCAACTCACCACTTCCAAATTACAATGGGACTGGGCTCCGGAACAAACAATTATGTTGAACTTATGGCCTTGAAGCTTCTCCTATGTTTTGCAATTGAAAGAAACTGTAAAAAACTACAAGTATTTGGTGACTCTTTAGTTGTTATAAATTGGATTAATAAAATTTTGAAGTGCAAAAACACCTCACTAGTTGCACTATTTGAAGAAGTTAGCAGACTTCTTACAAATTTTGAATTTCTTACACTCAGATGTGTCTACAGGGAACGGAACATGGACACAAACAGACTATCAAAGGCAGGCCTAAACTTGGCTCAGGGAACATGGAAATTCATGGAGACAAAGGAGGTAGTCAAAGGAGGCAGTGGCCAATGAGTTCTATCATAGGCCATTCATGGATCTAATGCCAAGACAAGGCAGTTTCTAATTTTTTTTGCAGAACAACTCTAAAATCAAACAGCTTTTTTGGTTTCAAACAGGACCTCAGTTTACAATTTCAGTGAAGGTAAACGCCATATACAGTGTTTGCGGCAGGAACCTCCTTATGGGAAAAATAGTTAGACAGGACAACCCCTTTTGATTCAGCTTGTTTTCTTTTGTTGCTTATATGCAAAAAAGAAGGAAATGCATCATATATGATGCGATCTATTGTTGTAAATTTGCTATCAGCAGGAACAATACATACTTCTGTATGTAAATATTTCTCTGATCAANTATATATATATATATATATATATATATATATATATTAACCAAGGAAAAAAATTGAGCACTTACCCATAGATAATCAAAAGTAATATAAAAGAACCTCAAAGATGATGCATTACCATTAATAGTTTACCTCAACATGGAGATAAGAAAGTACCTAAACAATGACATCTAAAAATTTGTATGTGGGGTAGGGAGAAGACCTAATTTCCTTTATGTTGAATGGTTGTGAGTGATTTGTATCGCGACTCGACTGCCCGCTTAGCTAGATTGTGAGCCTTTTAATTGTTTCCTTTGTAAACATATGATAAATATGTTCTTCAAAATGCGGGTTCAACCTCATTGATTACATTCTCTTCATCCAAAAGTGACTAGTTTTGATTGATGAATTTTCCTTTTTAAACTAGTGAATAACAAGATTTTAGTCTCCATGTATTTGAATGTCATTCACTTATCATTATTTAGCCACAACTAGTGGTATGTACACTACCCTAAGCTATACCTAGTTATTAATTCCTTTACCTAATTCACATAAAAGGATATATTATGCTTATCTAAGAAGAATGGTACTCAACCTACTTCACATTGCCCCATATTCCCCTTGGAATCCCATAAAAAGTACCCCAAGGTTATGAGTTTTCTATACTAACCTAGTCTGCATGCCTCTTCTTAGTTTTTATTATTATGTTAGTGAGACATTATACACATCCTTGATCCTATCAAGGGCATGCAAGGGAGTAGACAAGTAATTAGAGAAAGTGGCTTTGCTCCTAGCCAACCAAATAAACTGCATGGCCATTGTTGGAAGGTATGTGCGCTCTAACACCTCCCTGTTCTTTATGCAAGTTTTCATTACATTCTTTGCACTAGTACCCGCTCATGATCCTTTCGTATATGCAATTGTATAAACACCATCCCAGAGAACTCTTGGATGTATCAGTTTAGAAGAGGGCATTGTATTGATTCACTATTTCCCCTACACATTAGTTATATGCTTAAGCCCCTCCTTCTTGTCTCAAATGTACATAAAATACATGAAAAAAATACACACACATGTAAAATATAAAAAATATATATTTATATAAAAGATAAAAAAATATAACATAAAATACATGAAAAAAATACACACACATGTAAAATATAAAAAATATATATTTACATAAAAGATAAAAAAATATAACTTTGAACTTATAAACATTCACCAATCTATTATATTGATAATAAATTAATCCATAATAATAAAAAACTCCAAAAACTCTCCAAAGTAAACCACATTAGAAAAAACTATAAAGAACTCTCCAAACTAAACCAGAATACAACAAACTACAAGAACTCTCAACTGAGAAGATTGTGTTATATGGATACAAGCTAATGCTTAAAAAAATAATGATGTTGACGAGGGTACTTGATTAATATGTTTGGGAATGGTGGCAAACCTATTTTGGAATTTATAAACTGCAAAGAGAGTAAGAGCATAGCACAACTTATTCTAGTGCTCCCTATTTGTGGAGATGTGGGACCATTTTTGCAAATTAGTCGATCTCCTTTGCAATAAATTTGCAAAGAACAACACACCTGCTGTTAGAGTGTTCAATCAGCGTCATTATCATAGAATAGGGATACCGATGGCTACAACACTACCATTAGGTTGCTCGCATGCAAGTAATGCATGTACCTTTATCGTTTTGCTTATAAAATTTGAAATTAAAATCTTGCTTACCCTTTTAGTAATTGGATTCATTTCATTATCGAGTAATTTTTGGGGGGTCTTTTATGGGGAGACAGGTAAGTATGCATTTTCTTGGGTCTTTTCTAGTGAGAGGGGTAAGTATGCACCATACAAAGATTTACCCAAAACCATGAAGCAATAGTTAAAGTTATGCTTCTATCTTACCTTTAATTTATATTTCATATTTCATGTTCAGGTGCGTAAGCACAACCATTAATTTTGAAAGTTTCAATTCACTCCGATGTATTCTTTAATTTCCATTAGCATGTTTTATTATGGTGAAGTTTAGGTATTTGCACTCTAGACTTCCCCTGGTGGAGGCATTAAATACATTCATATTTTATTATAATTATAATATTATTTTTAAGAAAATAACAACAATAAGAAGAAGAAGTGGGTGGGCTCTGCTTTCATATTATATGCTACAATAGAGGGTTATCTGTTCCATCAATATCTCCTAGGATCTGTATTTGGTCTCGTCCATTGGGATACATTGCATCTACGTGCTAGCAGGATGGTTGGCACTTCCTATTGGTATCTTATATACATAAAATACAGAAAAAAGTATAGAGACATGTAAAAAATTAAAAATAAATATTTATATAGAAAATAAAAATTAAAACTTTGATCTTTCTAACATTCACCAATCTATTATATTGATAATAAATTAAACCATAGTAGAAAAACTACAAAAAAATCTCCAAACTAAACCACATTAAAAAAACTACAAAGAACTCTTCAAACAAAACCACAATACAACAAGCTACATGAAATCTCAATTGAGGGGATTGTGTTATATGGATACATGATCGTGACAAGCTAATGTTAAAATTTTACAATGTTGGTGAGGGTACTTGATTAAGACATTTGGGAATGGTGGCAAACCTATTTTGGAATGTATGAACTACAAAGGGTGCCAAAGCAGAGCACAACTTATTTTGGTGTTCCTTGTTTGTGGAGATGCTGCCCAATTTTTGCAAATTAGTCGCTCTCCTCTACAATAAATTTGTGAAGAACAACGCAGTTGCTGTTAGAAGGTTCAATCAACGTCATTATCATAGAATATGGCTGTCGAGTGCCACAAGACTACCTTCAGGTTGCTCATAGGCAAGTAATGCATGTATCCTTATCGCTTTCCTTACAAAATTTGAAATTTAAAATCCTACTTACCCTTTTAATCATTGGATTCATTTCATTATCAAGTTATTTTTTCTGGGGTCTTTTCTGAGGAGAGGGGTAAGTATGCAATGGTTTTTGTCGTTTCTGGGGAGAGGGGTAAGTATGCATCATACAGAGATTTACCCAAAACCATGAAGCGATAGTCAATCTTGTGATTCTATATTACCTTTAATTGTTATTTAATATTTCATGTTTGGGTGCATAAACATAGCCATTTATTCTGAAAGTTTCAATTCACTTTGATATGTTCTTCATTTTCCATTAGCATGTTTTTATTATGGTAAAGTTTAGGTATTCACACTCCAGACTTCCCCTGGTCGAGGTATTAGATACATTCATATTGTAATATTATTATTTAAAAAAAAACAATAATAAGAAGAAGTGGGTGGGCTCTACTTTCAAATTAGATGCTACAATAGAGGGTTATCTATTCCACCAATATCACATAGGATATGTATATAGCCTCGTCCATTGGATACACTGCATCCGCGTGCTAGCAAGCTAGTTGGCACTTCCTTTTGGTCTACGATGTACATAAAATACATGAAAAAAGTACACAGACATGTAAAAAATAAAAATAAAAAAATTTATATAGAAAATAAGAAATAAATTTTTGAACTGATAACCATTCACCAATCTATTATATTGCTAATGAATCAAACCATAAAAGAAAAATAAAAAGAAATCTCCAAAATTAAACCACATTAAAAAAGCTACAAAGAACTCTCCAAACTAAACCACAATATAACAATCTACAAGAACTTTGAATTGAGGAGATTGTGTTATATGGATACATGATGGTGATTAGCTAATGTTTAAAATTTTATGATGTTGGTGAGGGTACTTGATTAAGACGTCTGGGAATGGTGGAAAACTTGTTTTGGAATTTATAAACTGCAAAGAGAGTCAGAGTAGAGCACAACTTATTATGGTGCTCCATGTTTGTAGAGATGCGGCCCCTTTTTTGCAGATTAGTCGATCTGCTCCGCAATAAATTTGTGAAGAACAATGCAAATAATATTAGAGGGTTCAATATCAGTGTTATTATCATATAATATGGCTGCCAAGGGCCACAATACTACCTTCAGGTCGCTCGTAGGCAAGTAATGCATGTACCCTTATCACTTTGCTTACAAAATTTGAAATTAAAATCGTGCTTATGCTTTTAGTCATTGGATTCATTTCATTATCAAGACATTTTTGGGGGGTTCTTTCTAAGGAGAGGGGTACTTATGCATTTTTTGTGGTTTTTTATGGGGAGAGGGGAAAGTATGCACCATACAGAGATTTACCCAAAACCATGAAGCGATAATCAATGTTGTGCTTTCATCTTACCTTTAATTGTTATTTCACATTTCTTGTTCAGGTGTGTAAGCACATCCATTTATTTTGAAAGTTTCAATTCACTGTGGTATATTATTCATTTTCCATTAGCATGTTTTACCATGGTGAAGTTTAGGTATTCACACTCGAGACTTCCCTTGGTCGAGGCATTAAATACATTCATATTATAATATTATTATTTTAAAAATAATAACAACAATAATAAGGATAAGTGGGTGGGATCTACTTTCATATTAGATTCTACAATAGAGGGTTATCTATTCCACCAATATCACCTAGTATCTGCATCTGGCTTCGTCCATTGTGATACACTGCATCCGCGTGCTAGCAAGTTGGTTAGCACTTCATTTTGGTCTCCTATGTACATAACATACATGAAAAAAGTACACATACATGTAAAAAGTTAAAATTAAAAAATAAAACTTTGAACTTATAAACATTCACCGATCTATTATATTGATAATAAATTAAACCATAATAGAGAAACTACAAAGGACTCTCCAAACTAAACCACATTAGAAAAACTACAAAGAACTCTTCAAACTAAACCACAATACGACAAACTACAATAACTCTCAACTAAGGAGATTGTGTTATATGGATACATGATGGTGATAAGCTAATGTTTAAAATTTTACAATGTTGGTGAGGGTACTTGATTAAGACGTATAAGAATGGTGAAAAACCTATTTTGGCATTTATAAACTGCAAAGAGAGGCATAGTAGAGCACAACTTATTCTGGTGCTCCCTATTTGGAGATGCGGCCTTGTTTTTGCATATTAGTCGTTCTCCTATGCATTACATTTGTGAAGAACAATGTAGTTGTTGTTAGAGTGTTCAATCAACATCATTATCATAGAATATGGTTTTCGGGGCCACAACACTACCTTTAGGTCGCTTGCATGCACCCTTATCACTCTGCTTACAAGATTTGTAATTAAAATCCTACTTACCCTTTTAGTCATTGGATTCTTTGCATTATCAAGTCATTTTAGGGGGGAGGTCTTGTTTGGGGAGAGGGGCAAGTATGCACCATACAAAGATTTACCCAAAACGATGAAGCGATAGTTAATGTTGTGCTTCTATATTACCTTTAATTGTTATTTCATATTTCTTGTTCGGGTGCGTAAGCACATCCATTTATTTTAAAAGTTTCAATTCCCTCTTTATATATATTTTATTTTCCATTACCATGTTTTATTATGGTGAAGTTTAGCTATTAACACTCCAGACTTCCCTTGGTTGAGGCATTGAATACATTCATATTTTATTATTATTATTTTAAAAACAACAAGAAGAAGAATAAGAAGAAGTGGGTGAGCTCTACTTTCATATTAGATGCTACAATAGAGGGTTATCTATTCCATCAATATCACTTAAGATGTCTCGTCCATTGGTATACACTGCATTCGTGTGCTAGCAAGTGGGTTGACACTTCCTTCTAGTCTCCTATGTACATAAAAGACATGAAAAAGGTACACAAACATGTAAAAAAGAAAAGATAAATATTTGTATAGAAAATAAAAAACAAAACTTTGAACTTATAAACATTCACCAATCTATTATTGATAATAGATTAAACCATAATAGAAAAACTACAAATAACTCTCCAAACTAAAGCACAATGCAACAAACTACTAGAACTCTCAACCGAGGATATTGTGTTATATGGAAACATGATGGTGATAAGCTAATGTTTAAACTTTTACAATGTTGGTGAGGGTACTTGATTAAGACGTCTTGGAATTGAGGAAAACCTATTTTAGCATTTATAAACTGTAAAGAGAGTAAGAACAGAGCACAACTTTTTTTGGTGCTCCCTATTTGTGGAGATGCGACCCCATTTTTGCAGATTAGTCGATCTCCTCAGCAATAAATTTGTGAAGAACAACATAGCCACTGTTAGAGGGTTCAATGAGTGTCATTATCATAGAATATGGTTGTCGAGGGCCACAACACTACCTCCAGGTCACTCGCAAGTAAGTAATGGATGTACCCTTATCGTTTTGCTTACAAAATTTAAAATTAAAGTCATGCTTTCCCTTTTAGTCTTTGGATTAATTTCATTATCAAGTCATGTTTTGGGGGGGTCTTTTATGGGGAGAGGGGTAAGTATGCATTTTTTTGGGGTCTTTTATGGGGAGAGGGGTAAGTATGCATTTTTATTGGTTCTTTTATGGGGATAGGGGTAACTATGCATTTTTATTGGTTCTTTTATGGGGATAGGGGTAACTATGCACCATACAAAGATTTACCCAAAACCATGAAGTGATAGTCAATGTTGTGATTCTATCTTACCTTTAATTGTTATTTCATATTTCATGTTCAGGTGTGTAAGCACAACCATTTATTTTTAAAGTTTCAATTCACACTGATATATTCTTCATTTTCCATTAGCATGTTTTATTATGGCGAAGTTTAGATATTCAAACTCTAGACTTCCCTTGGTCAAGGAATTAAGTACATTCACTTTATTATTATTATTTTAAAAATAATAACAACAATAAGAAGAACAAGTGGGTGGGCTCTATTTTAAAATTAGTTGCTACAATACATGGTTATCTATTCCATAAATATCACATAGGATCTATATCTGCCCT
>LPNX010700659.1:177380-189681 GCA_001517045.1 Pseudotsuga menziesii | reverse complement strand
TAATAATGATAGATATGAAGAATGATGAGTAACACAATACATTAGGTCGATAACTTTTTTTTCAACCATGTGCCTCATGAGTTGAGTGAGCCACTAGGGTTCCTCACGTGCGCTTGAGAGGCTGCAGCAACCAGCACTCATGAGTGCGCTAGGGGGTGGGGAGCCACCTCCCACCCCACCATCCTCTGCTGGAGAGGCCTTCAGGCGCCTTTTAGATTCGTTTGGAAAGAAACCGGCGGCTCCTTCAATGCTGAAATTCATAAAGAAGCTTGATGCTATACCGGAAATCGACCTGCCAGAAGAACAACCCATAAAATCGCCCTGGCCTTAGCTGAAAGAGGTATGGTCGGGCACTTTATGGGGCTATGGCCTTCTGCGAGAACTACCGATGATTGGATTCAAAGAAACTGGAGGCCCCAAATAAAAAATAGTGTGACCTGTTATGCAGTGGAAAGGGGCATCTTCATTTTCGAATTCATCTCCAAGGAGATCGAGATCTAATCTTTAGAAGCAATCCATACTTCATGGGGACCCAAGGTCTGTACCTCAACAGATGGACGCCCGATTTTGATCCCATAGTAGCTATCCCAAAAGAGGTCCCAGTCTGGGTCTGGCTACCCAACTTACCGATCCATTGCTGGAACTTTCAATCTCTCCAAAAGATTGGAAACGGGCTAGGTCGATTCATAGATAAAGCCGATAACAAAGCTCATTACACATGTGCAAGAATATGTGCCGAAGTCGATTTGGAAGTCAGGCTTCCTGAAGCCGTAAAGCTCAAGGTAGACGACTAGCTGTTCCAAAAGCTAGACTACGAGTAACTCCCGTTCAAATGCAGAAACTGTCACGAACATGGTCATTTCCAAAGAAACTTCCCAAAGGCCCAACCAAAAGACAAAGAGGAAGGACAAGGTTGGCAGAAGGTCAAAAAAGGTAAAGCAGCCACGAAACCTATTGAGAAGAAAAGCACAGGTCATCCAGAGAAACTCCAACCCAAACCAATTAATAAGGATGCGCTAAAAGAAGGATCAACCTCTGGAGAAAATATTGAAATCGTAGAAGTGCAAGAGAGTGAAGACACACAAGAAAAGGAACCCAAAAAAACCATAGATCTGACACTGCATGAGGAGACAACTAAGGAGAAAGATGCAGAAGAAGAGCACATCAGCCTGGGATCATAATCAAAGGGGGTCTCAGAAGATGGTGGAACCGAATCAAGTAGCTCCCAAGTTACACCAATAAAAACCAAAAGGGGTCGGAAGACCAAGAAAAAAGAGAGAGAGGAAAAAACCTATTTAGACGTGCTCCAAGGTTCCCAACATACGCTCAAAGGAATGATAAGTACCAGATCTACAAAAAAGCTCGGCTTGGTTCCAAAAGGAGCCACATCCTCCCAAGGTAAATAATGAAATACATCTCTTGGAATTGCAGAGGTCTAGGGAGAAATATGAAAGAAGAAGCATTAAAAGACATTGTGAGATTGTATAACCCCAAAGTTCTTCTCATCCAGGAGACAAAGTTGGAGGACACTGTCCTCCTCCAAGCTAGTAAAGTGTTTTGGAAAAAAGGTCAAGTGAAAGCAGTAAGTTCAAGAGGAGCATCAGGAGGAATTGCCACTTGCTGGGACACCTCCAAGTTCGAGCTAACATTTGAAGAAAGCAACATGCATTGGATCTTCACCAAGCTTCTCCATAAAGAGTCAGACCATCAAGTAAGTCTGTTTAATTTATATGTTCCGGTTTCGTTTTCGGAAAAAAATATCATGTTGGGACGCCGTAAAGTCCTTCCTCGGTACGCACAGCCCAGAGAATGTAATCATTGCAAGAGATCTCAATCTAAGTCTCGTTGCCAATGAAAAACAAGGTGGTTCCCCTATCAGAGATCCTGCTAGAGAATGGGTAGAGGATATCATTCTAGATTGGGAGCTAGAGGACATCAAGCCCACCCGGGGGGAATACACTTGGTCAAACAAGCGTTTGGGTCCTGGGCATATTGCATCTTGCCTGGACAGATTCCTAATCCAGTCCTCTTTTCTAAACTTTGGGCTCTCGGCCTCATAAAAAATCTTGCCAAACTATGTCTCTGACCACAAGCCTATCCTCTTTGAACTTTCCTTATAATTTTTTTTAGGTCCAATCCCTTTCAGATTTAGTCCCCTTTGGATCCAGCAAGACAGCTTCCAGGATATAGTCACCTCGGCTTGGAACAAACAAATTCAAGGTTCTCCCTTCTTTGTCTAGGAAGAAAAATTAAGAGGCCTCAAAAAAGATCTGAAATGCTGGGCCAAGTCTCTAAAATCCCCTTTCGCCAGAAGGATTGAGGCACAGGAAGCCCTTGAGACTCACTAGATGGCCCTAGAGGAGTCCGAAGTTACCCAATCCTTGTTAACCATAGAAGCCGACTTTCAAAAATATCTCCATAAAGAGTGCAGATTGGAAGAGGAATACTGGAGGGAAAAGTACATAAGCCTTTCGTTGTTAGCTGGAGACAAAAATACGAGCTACTTTCATAAACAAGCCGAATCCCGCAAGCACTTTAAGGCTGTTAATGAAATACAACACCAAGAGCAAAGGATTAAAGACTTTGAAGGAATCAAGAAAGCTGCCCATTCCTTCTACAAGTATTTGTACACTGCCCCTGAAGAAAATCCCATCGATGTAAACTCCTATCCCCTTGACCATATCCTCGAGCTTGTCTCAGAAGAGGAGAATATGAATCTAATAGCCCCGATCAGTTTGAAAGAGATTAAAAAGCTCTGGATCTCATGGAGGCAGACAAGGCTCCCGGTCCTGATGGATTCACAGAAAGGTTTTTCAAAGCCCGTTGGACAACCATTAAACATGACTTGCTGAAAATGGTAAGGAAATTGCAAAGGTGTATCAAGATTGGTGGCAGCACCAACTCGGCTTTCTTAGCCCTGATTCTAAAGGAGAAAGATGCTTGTAACTTCAGTAGATTCCGACCAGTTTCCCTTTGCAACACAGGCTACAAAATAATCACCAAAGTAATAGCCTCAAGGCTCAAAAAAATACTCCCTGCTATCATCCCAAAGAACCAAGGAGGTTTTATCAAAGGGTGCAAGATCCCAGACAATCTCGTACTAGTGCAAGAAGCCATTCATTCAAGTTATCAGAGAAAAGAGAAAGGCATGGTTATCAAGTTAGATCTTGCTAACGCCTTTGACAAAGTCTGGCATGATTTTATGTTCATAGTGATGGAGAAATTCAGATTCTCCAAAAACTTCTCAAATTGGGTGAAAGCCTGCATTGCCTCTCCTTGGATCACTCCTCTAGTGAATGGACGATCAACGAACTATTTTCAAGCCTCTCAAGGATTGAGACAAGGATGCCCCTTGTCTCCCCTCCTCTATACCATCCAAGCTTCGGTGCTTAGCTTCCAATTGGGCGACTGTCAGCAGATCTAGACTCTCTCAGGCCTAAGAATGGCTCATAATGTTGAAGATATCAACCATGCACAATTCGCAGATGACATTCTGCTTTTGGGAGGTGCAAGTGTGAATACTGCAAGAAAATTCAAACGGGAGTTAGACATTTACAAAGAGGTTTTTGGAAGCATGATAAACTCTAAAAAAAGCACGATCTATGGGTGGAACTGCTCCAAAAGGGAGATGGGGGAAATTACCAAAAATTTAGACATGGAAGGGACTGTTTCCTGGGAGTCCTTTAAATACTTAGGAATCCCAATATTCAAAAACAACTCCAAAGTTTCTCAATGGGCTTCGCTCCTGGACAAAGTGAAAGCCATAATTCAAGCATGGGGAGCCAACTAGCTAAACATAGCAGGAAAGGTAGTGCTGATGAAATCAGTTTTAATAAGCCTCCCTATCTATCAAAACTCAATGCTGATGGCCCCCAAAACCTTCATCAACAAATTGGATGGAATGTTCAGAAGATTCCTATGGGAAGGGGGGGAACAAAACGAGAGAAAGCTACACTTGGTAAATTGGGACAAAGTCAAAAATCCATTCCTGGAAGGAGGCCTTCAAATTCAGGATATAGCCAGCCAAAACTTAGCTCTGGGCTCCAAACTGCTATGGAACATTGTCTCAGGTAAATCCTCCTGGGGTAAGTGAGTGTTGTGGAATAAATACTTCCAAGGGAAGCGAACCAGATGTTTAGATCTACTGCCAAGAATCCTCAAAGGATCACCAATTTTCATGCTATGTCGAAAAGCTCTGGAGATTTTTAAAGATAAGCTGTACTGGATTCTAGGAAATGGCAAATCCATAAGAATATAGGACGATTAGATCCTTGGTTACCCACCTCTGAATCAACATATAGAGCTGGAGAATATAAAAGACTGTCTTCAGAACAGAAATCTCAACACCCTGTCGGACATTTCAAGTTGGGGAGATGATGAAGATTAAAGAAGCTGGGAAGCTTGGGATCTAAGGGGTTACCCCGAAAACCTCAAAATAGAAGCCATAAATCTTATAGATTTACTCGAAGGGAAGTCTCTGCTAAAGGCCTTAGCAAAAGATAAAAGAGGTTGGGGCTCCAACTCCGGCAAGTATTCAGTTGCATAAGGGTATTACACGCTCCGAGCAATCCCGTATGCCCCACCTGATCCTGCATAATGGAAATCCATGTGGTCTTTTACCTCCATTCCTAAGATTGATTTCTTCTTGTGGACTCTAGCACATAAAAGCATTCTAACCTACGAAAATCTAAAGAGAAGGGGGCAGGAAGGCCCCTCGAGATGCCCCCTGTGCTTGGAAGAAGAAGAAAATATTGAGCATATGTTCATACTCTGCCCATTTGCAAAAGAAACTTGGTGTGAAGTGCTGAAGTTGAGACCGGAAAGAATTGAATTGCCAAACAATCTCCAGGATATGCTAAATAACTAGGCCTCTAGATCCCCGTTCTGCCTCAACAAAAAAAAGCTTTTGAAGATCTGTTGGATGTGGATTCCAAAATTCACATGCTGGAAAATCTGGCTTGAGAGGAATAATAGAATATTCAGAGATCAAAGGTGCAGTTCCTCCAGGGTAGTGAATAAAGTCAGAGCCATGATGGGAGAAGCTTTGGAAGCTAAAGCTTCACTTATAAATGCAAGGGATCTCGACGGTGAAGAAGATCAGTGGCTGAATGAGCTAGTACCAGATCACTAGCTCAGACTGGCGCCCAAACTTTTGCTGCCTGCCAAATGGGAAATTCGATTAGAAGAGCAAGAATTCATCAAATGGAGATCGTCCTTGGAGGACCACTGCCTTTTCTTCGACAGAGCCTCCAAAGGGAATCCTGGAGCAGCTAGAGGAGGGGGAGTGATCACAAGTTCTAATGGAAGTAGAGCTGTTAGTTTTTCTTGAGGGCTAGGCCAAGAGACTAATAACAAAGTAGAGGCTCTCGCACTATGGCGGGGTCTTAAACTAGCTCGAAGAAAAAATATCCAGTCATTAGTGGTCTTTGGAGACTCAAGGATAATCATTCAGGAAATAATCTCAAATTGCTGGCCGTCCCAGGTGCATCTTGCCTCCATACTCAAGAAAATCGATTTGCTGATCTCCAAGTTTCAAAAAATCAGTTTCTTTCATGTTTTAAGGGGCCTAAATGCAATGTCAGATCTGGAAGCCAACAGAGGTACGCTCCTGGGCAAGAGCCTTATGTCAATCGATGGGACCATCTCATCCTGCATCATTCCTTAATGCCGGTGGAGAGTTTTCAGACTGGAACAATGACCTTCACGAGAGAACCGGCGAGCCCTTCCTTGACAAAAGAATCAAATCCACCACCTCATCTCAGCTCGTCAATTTTTGGACTGGCACTTGTCATGACAAAACGTCTCAAAGTAAGATCCCACAGTCATCATAATTACTGTCCCTTCCTCACTAGATTGCCAAATACTCGAGAATACTCTAAAATTAAAAGTGGTACCAAATGATCATTCTGCAATTCGCATATCTCTCTGAGGTCAAGCGACAGTCTCCCTTCCTCAAGGATGGCCTCCAAATCCGTGCCTGTCACTGGAGGAGAGATTGGAAGAAAAAAGATCGCCTAATCCAAAGATTCGGCCACGAATGATGATGAGGACTTAGCTGCTGGAACTCCTCCATCTCATACTCTATTTCTCTGTTGCAAACATGTTCCCTTCGGCATCTAAAATGCATAACACTCTGTCAATAAATGAGTTCTCTCCCTCCGGGATTTCTGCTACATTGCCTGATTATCAGAACTCTTTCAGCAAGTGTGTAAAGGAGATGAAGTTGCTGTATGTTAAAGTACCCAACAACTATTTTGCTGGCCAATCAATTTAAAAAACATAACCGTTAATGTCAATAATAATAATAATAATAATAATAATAAATTTAAACTTATATAATTCATCAATCTATTATATTGATAATAAATTAAACCATAATAGAAAAACTACAAAGAACTCTCCAAACTAAACCATAATAGAACAAAATGCAAGAACTCTCAATTGAGGAGATTGTGTTATATGGATACATGATGGTGATAAGCTAATGTTTAAAATTTTACAATGTTGGTGAGGGTACTTGATTAAGACTTCTAGGAATGGAGACAAACCTATTTTGGCATTTATAATCAACAAAGAGAGTCAAAGCAAAGCACAACTTATACTGGTGCTCCTTGTTGGTGGAGATGCGACACCATTTTTGCAGATTCGACGATCTCCTCTGCAATAAATTTGCAAAGAACAACATAACTGCTATTAGAGGGTTCAATCAACGTCATTATCATATAATATGGATTTCGAGGGCCACAACACTACATTTAGATCGCTCGCAGGCAATTAATGCATGTACCCTTATCACTTTGCTTACAAAATTTGAAATTAAAATCCGACTTACCTTTTTGGTCATTGGATTCATTTAATTATCAAGTCATTTTTTGGGGGTCTTTTTGGGAGAGAGGGGTAAGTATGCAATTTTTGGGGGGTCTTTTATGGGGAGAGGGTAAGTATACACCATAGAAAGATTTACGCCAAACCATGAAGCGATATTCAATGTTGAGCTTCTATCTTACCTTTAATTATTATTTGATATTCATGTTTCGGTGTGTAAGCACAACCATTTGTTTTGAAAGTGTCAATTAACTCTATATATTCATCATTTTCCATTAGCATGTTTTATTATGGTGAAATTTAGGTTTCACACTCCAAACTTTCTCAAGTTGAGGCATTAAATACATTCATATTTTTTTATTATTATTTTTAAAAATAATAACAACAATAATAAGAATAAGTGAGAGGGCTTTATTTTCTTATTAGATGCTACAATAGAGTGTTATCTATTCCATCAATATCACCTAGGATATGTATCTGGCCTCGTCCATTGGGATACATTGCATCCGTCTGCTAGCAAGATGGCTGGCACTTCCTTTTGGTCTCCTATGTACATAAAATACATGAAAAAAGTACACAAAGATGTATTTTTCTTTAGGAAATATAAAATAAAACTTTGAACCTATAAACATTCATCAATCTATTATATTGATTAAAAAAAACTCTCGAAACTAAACAACATTAGAAAAACTACAAAGAACTCTCGAAATTAAACAACATTAGAAAAACTACAAAGAACTCTCCATAACTAAACCACAATACATCAAACTACAAGAACTATCAACTTAGGAGATTGTGTTATATGGATATATGATGGCGATAAGCTAACGTTTAAAATTTTACAATGTTGGTGAGGGTACTTGATTAAGACATTTGGGAATGGTGGCAAACCTGTTTTGGCATTTGTAAATTGCAAAGAGAGTCAAATCAGGGCACAACTTATTCTGGCGCTCCCTATTTGTGGAGACGTTGCCCCATTTTTGCAGATTAGTTGATCTCCTCTGCAATATATTTGCAAAGAACTTCGTGACTGCTGTTACAGGGTTCAATCAACATCATTATCATAAAATATGGCTACCGATGGCCACAACACTACCTTCAGGTCGCTTATAGGCAAGTAATGTATGTACCCTTATCGATTTGCTTAGAAAAAATGAAATTAAAATCATTCTTACCCTTATAGTCATTGGATTCATTTCATTATCTCATTTTTTGATGGGTATTTTATGGGGAGAGGGGTAAGTATGCATTTTTTGGGGGTCTTTTACCTGGAGAGGGGTAAGTATGCACCATACATACATTTACCCAAAACCATGAAGTGATAGTCATTTTTTTGTTTCTATCTTACCTTTAATTGTTATTTCATATTTAATGTCCGTGTGCATAAGCACAACCATTTATTTTGAAAGTTTCAATTCACTTTGATATATTCTTCATTTTCTATTAGAATGTTTTATTATTGTGAAGTTTAGGTATTCACATTCTAGACTTCCCGTGGTCGAGGCATTAAATACATTCATATTTTATTTTATTATTTTAAAATTAATAACAACATTACGAAGAAGAAGTGGGTGGGCTCTACTTTAAGATTAGATGCTACAATAGAGGGTTATATATTCCATCAATGTCAGCTAGGATCTTTATTTGGCCTCGTCCATTGGGATACACTGTATTTGTGTGCTAGCAAGTTGGTTGGCTCTTCCTTCTAGTCTCCTATGTACATAAAATACATGAAAAAAGTACACAAACATGTAAAAAATAAAAATAAAAATAAAAATATTTATATAAAAATTAAAAAATAAAACTTTGAACTTATAAACATTCACCAATCTATTATATTGATAATAAATTGAACCATAATAGAAAAACTACAAATAACTCTCCAAACTAAACCACAATACAACAAACTACAAGAACTCTCAAGTGAAGAGATTGTGTTATGTGGATACACGATAGTGACAAGCTAATGTTTAAAATTTTACAATGTTAGTGAAGTTACTTGATTAAGATGTATAGGAAAGGTGGCAAACCTATTTTTGACATTTATAAATTGCAAAGAGAGTCAGAGCAAAGCACGACTTATTCTAGTGCTCCCAGTTTGTGGAGATGCAGCCCCATTTTTGTAGATTAGTTGATTTCCTCTGCATGTAAATTTGTGAAGAACGCTGCATTTGTTGTTAGAGGATTCAATCAGTGTCATTATCATAGAATATGGTTGCTAAGGGCCATGACACTACCTTCAGGTCGCTCACAAGCAAGTAATGCATGTACCCTTATCGCTTTGCTTGCAAATTTTGAAATTAAAATCCTGCTTACCCTTTTAGTCATTAGATTCATTTCATTATCAAGTCATTTTTTGGGAGTCTTTTATGGGGATAGGGGTAAGCATGCATTTTTTGGGGTCTTTTATGGGGAGAGGGGTAAGAATGCACAATACAAAGATTTACCCAAAACCATGAAGTGATAGTCAATGTTGTGCTTCTATCTTACCTTTAATTGCTTTTTGATACTTCATGTTCAGGTGCGTAAGCGCAACCATTTATTTTGAAAGTTTCAATTCACTTTGATATATTCTTCATTTTCCATTAACATGTTTTATTATGGTGAAGTTTAGGCATTCACACTTGAGACTTCCCTTGGTTGAGGCATTAAACACATTCATGTCTTATTATTATTATTTAAAAAGTAATAACAACAATAATAAGAAGAAGTGGGTGCGCTCTACTTTTAGATTAGATGCTACAATACAGGGTTATATATTCCTTCAATATCACCTAGGATGATTGACACTTCCTTCTAGTATCCTATGTACATAAATACCTGAAAAAAGTACATAGACATGTAAAAAAAAAAAATAAACATTTATATAAAAAAATAAGAAATAATACTTTGAACTTATAAACATTCATCAATCTATTATATTGATAATAAATTAAACCATAATAGAAAAACTACAAAAAACTCACCAAGCTAAACCACATTGGAAAAAACTATAAGAAACTCTCCAAACCAAACCACATTACAAGAAACTACAAGAACTTTGAAGTGAGGAGATTGTGTTATGTGGATACATGATGGTGATACACTAATGTTTAAAATTTTACAATGTTGGTGAGGGTACTTGTTTAAGACGTTTGCGAATGGTGGCAAACTTGTTTTGGCATTTATAAACTTTTAAGAGAGTCAAAGCAGAGCACAACTTATTATGGTGCTCCTTGTTTGTGGAAATGTGACCCCATTTTTGCAGATTAACTGATCTCCTCTACAATAAATTTGCAAAGAACAACACAATTGCTATTAGAGGGTTCAATCAACGTCATTATCATAGAATATGGATGCCGAAGGCGACAACACTACCTTTAGGTCGCTCGTAGGCAAGTAATGCATGTACCATTATTGCTTGGCTTACAAAATTTGAAATTAAAATCCTCCTTACCCTTTTAGTCATTGGATTCATTTCATTATAAAGTCATTTTTTGGGGGGTCTTTTTTGGGTAGAGGGGTAAGTATGCATTTTTTGGGGGGGTCTTTTATGGAGAGAGGGGTAAGTATGCACCATACAAATATTTCCCTAAAACCATGAAGCGATAATCAATGTTGTGCTTCTATCTTTTAATTGTTATTTCATATTTCATGTTCGGGTGCATAAACACAACTATTCATTTTGAAAGTTTCAATTCACTATGATATATTTTTCATTTTCGATTAGCATGTTTTATTGTGGTGAAGCTTAGGTATTCACACTCCAGACCTCCCTTAGTCCAGACACTAACACACTCTAGACTTCCCCTAGTCGAGGCATTAAATATCTTCATATTTTATTATTGTTGTACACCAATATGTGTTTTTATTTGAGATTTTGGAATGGACAAGCACTTATGATTTTTCTAGATTGCATGAGTACGAGGCAATTGTACTATCGAGATTGATTCTATGGCAATAGTTCCAAATTCAAAATAATCAGTTATAAAGAAAATAATATAAAAAAATCATTGGTAGTTGATGTATAGATAACTCGTAGCTCATGCATTGATAACTCTTAGCTAATGCATAGATAACTAGTGGATAAGTGACAGTTTGTGACATAATTTAATTAAAAAATAAAAAAACAAGTAACTGATAACTTATTAATGACACTTAACTTTGATCTATAGGTATTCACCAACCACAAGTTAAGTTGTTATGCTAGTTATTATACCTGCCTCAGTAGGTATATTGTAATCGATTGAGTTTGACTTTGGTATTAGTTGCTCTCTTTTGATGCAGGTATAAAAAATCAAAATGTTGTTTACAATGTTTAACTTTATAATTTTATAAATAATAATTTTTAATTATAATAAAAATGTATTTATTTGTGTTGTGATTGGCCAATGACAAATGATGTCAACTTTGGAATTTGGTATCCGGTTTTCAGATGACAAGTGGCAACTATGACATCAGCTGTGTTTGCTATGCAAGGCTTTGGGATTCAAGTGGAAATCAAGTAGAGACCAGAAATTTCAAGGGAAAGAATAATAGAGTCATGAGGATTTCCAGAATTGAAAGACAATGGGACGATGATCCATGGCTGAATGATGTGAAATCGATGCGCCGGAGAGCTACTGAGATGCAGGTTGTTCTCAATGCAGAAAAATACCAAGCCAAGGCTGCATATATAAGCAACCATAGAGAATTTCATCTGTCTTTTCAGTCTAATATGCCATTTGCAGCATCTTGTTCTTCTGATTATAGGAGTGATTCTACCTCCATTTGCCCATATTTATATTCAGGTGCGGAGTACTTCTACACACAAACTTCTCCAATTCCAACTGATAAAACAGAAAGGGATTCTCATCACGTGGGTCATGAAGATAGAGAATGTAAATGGGCTATTGGGGGGAAATGCTCTCGAGATTTACATGGAAAATCATTGCTTAGAGATGGAGATTTTGGATCTACGGAGAAGCCTTTCATCTCTACAGATCATCGATCTAAGATTAAGTCAAAGTCCATAACTCCGAAGGATTCCAAGAAGCCCAACGAACCAACCTCTCCTGGCAGGAAACTCACAACTTTTCTCAATTCTCTGTTTATGGCCGGCGGTACCAAGAAGCCAAATCTTTCATCATTTTTCGCTGTAAGTGAGTCCAACTCATGTGATTCTTCTGAGATAAAACGTTCTTCCGTTTATTCATCCTTTTGTTCAGTCCAATCCAGGCCATGTTTGAGTAAAACATCCATAGTGTCAAACGACAGTAGTGGGATGAGGCAAAAGTCTGTGACATTCTACCCAACTAGTGTAATTGTGGATAAGACTGACTCTCTAGGTTGTGGGAAGAAGTGTCTCCATAGAACAGGCAAATATCCAGCTCGTTATAATTATCTACAAATTACAGATCCATCTATGGATTCCTGCAAACTTCCACCGCTCAGCGAAGAATTGAAACTTGATATTCTTGAGGAGCACAACCATCGAGCTACTGTAGCAGCAACAGTA
>LPNX010700659.1:19063-177201 GCA_001517045.1 Pseudotsuga menziesii | reverse complement strand
TATTATTTAAAACTTTATTTGATTTTCTGAAAAAAAATTAATGTGATTCTTGAAATTGCAAAATGACAAAAATGCAATTTCCAATCAAGTTTTTGAAAAAAATGGGAAATGAGTTTCTTATTTTTTTTTTTGTGATTCTTAAAATTGCAAAATGACAAAAAAGCAATTTCTAGTCAAATTTTTAAAAGATGGAAAAATGGAAGTAATTAGGTAGTTTTTATCCTATGTCATAAAAATGACTTAAACCTAATTATTTCTTTGATTTCATTCTTCTTCATTGAACTAGCATTTTATTTTATTCTTGTCTTTTAATTTCTTTTTTCTTTAGCATTTTACATAGACCCAAGTGAATAATAATATTTTTATTAAATCAAACTATTTTTTTTCTGAGCCTTGGCAAGTAGCTGCAAAGTATGCAAGGCAAACAGAGTATCCAAGCAGCCCTGCGCAGTAGCCGATCGGGATTCTAGCAAATTGTAAGTTGGCTCAGAGCTTTTGCTCAGATCAGGATTTGGTGGGGCAGTTGGTTAAGGATCATGCGTAGTAATGAAGCTGGTTTGACTTGGATCTAATCATTCTGGGGGCCATGGTCGGGGTTCTTTAGCATCTGAGTGGGATACTGGTGCCATGACTAGATTAGTTGTGCACCAAGAATGAATGGGTATAGAGGTATAACTAACGTTATGGCATATGGATGATGACAAATGTCCTAGAAAGGGAGACGAGTCTTGCATCCATGACTGGTGATTCCCGCCGGTCTAAGTGTCACCCCGATCTTTGGCTTCTCTGTGGCTAAATATATTTCACTGGGTCTTTCCATAGATTCAATGAGATGAGAGTATTTCCTTTAACCTTCAACACAGAGTCCAAGCAAAACAAAAGCCTTCCACAAGCCAAGCCCACCTTCAGCCTAAAGCACTCACCTTGGTTGTAGCTAGCTGTCTCTAGCCGACATAGAGAGCCTAAAGGGCACAAAAAGGAGCTAGCTAAGGGGAGCAGTGCTATTGAGTTGGATTAACATATTGGGATGTATGAATAAACAGTAAGAGCGGTGTTTTAATCTCTTTTCTCTTTAGCATTTCACATATCCCTAAATGAATAATAATATTTTTATTAAATTAAACTAATTTTGTTTGATAATATTAAGAAGATCTCATAGAAAACAAAATATTAAAAATTATTGGATAAAAGAGAAAAAAAGATGAACTTAAATGTCCATTATCTTGAGTTCTTGTTTTGAGAAGTTGACCACGATTTCTTTAAAAAAAAATTCATGGGGCTTAAGCAAAAACCTACACTAAAAAATCGAGACATATACATACACAACTTTTTTATTATTATGAAATAACACAATTACAATCTTTATAATATAGTTTTTTTGGTTTGTTATTGAGATTTAATATTTTCTTAAATTAGGGGGAGAGGTTTAGTGCAAATCTCAAAAATCGCTAATCTCTCTCAACGAGTTTGACACTTATAGAATGCGACTTATTACAACAATAATGAAAACATTATCTCCAACACCCTTCTTAATGCTTATATTATGGAAAATATTCTCGGTGCCCACAAAGGACCTTGTTTTAATATAAGTATGTTCAATAATTTTCTAATTTTAAAGGTTTTTGATAATTTTCTCATTCAAACCAAACAACCATCTACACTTAATTGACACATACATATTATATTTCATCATAATAATTTTCTTCAATGTCAAACATCTAACTTTGCATTAGCAAAATGGCATTCTATTTATTACATCAAATAAACAAGCTAAGCTATAAAATAGCATTAGAAGAATTAGTTAAGCTATTTAATCCAGATTTTATGTCTTTTGATATGTTTGTTAATAAATTTTGTTTGTGACATGTTTTTAACCTTAAGCTCTCTGGAATTTGGGGAAGTGTATTTTTTCAATGGGATCCGTAACTTTTATTGACTTCTTGTAGTGCAACACATGTTTATGCTCACTAACCCAACTTTTAAATTATATAATTTTGTGCAAACTCAATGGTTGTTTTATTAGGCCTCCAATTCAAGTATATGTAAAAACTCAAACTATTTTAAAGAGTATGAAGTCATCCATCTAACATTGGTGGTGGTTTCATAGAACATCTTTTTGCTACATATATTGTTACTTTTTTATTATTATATTCAACCTACTACTATTTTCTTGAAACTTTTCTTAAGAGGTAGGTACTTAGCAACTATGTTTCTATTTCCACTTGTTGTAAAAATAATAATAAGAAGAAGAAATAATAATTCCTCATCCATTAAAATACACTTTATCTACATGTTAGCAAGCTGGTTGACACTTCTTTATAGTCTCTTTTTTTTTTTTATATAACAAAAACGATTATATTAATATAAATGAAACAGCTTAAATACGCTGATCAAAAGTACAGAGATCCGCTAAAACTCCCCGTCCTTAGACAAATTATGGAGGTAATTCTAGACTTTTCTTAGAATTAACCATGAGTTCGTAGCACCCTATATCTTTGCTTTTATTAACTGCTTTGTCCGCCCTCATATTGAGCTCCCTGAGGACATGGAAGAATTCAATCTTCCTGAACCTTTTGATCATGTATCTGATTCTTTTTAACAGTCTTTCCAACCGCTCATTTTTACCCCTTCTTCCTTAGCTCACTGCTTGGATAATTAGCCTTGAATCGCCGATAACCACAACTTCCTCTGCACCTACTTTTTGCACCTGCTTAAGGCCTTGCCATAGCCCATATGCTTCTGCCATATTGTTAGTATCATGCCCTATGTTCCAGGCGAATTCGATTTCCACTTTCCCTGAGTGGTTTACGACAACTCCTCCTCCTCCTGCTTTCCCCGGGTTCCCTTTTGAAGCTCCATCAAAGAACAGCTTGAATATCTTTCTTTCTCTTAACCAGTTTTCGAATTGGGTGTTATCCATTCTAATTTCCCAATCCTCCAAATTTTTGATGGCTATGCTTTTATTTTCCTGAATATTGAGACTGTGCATCCATTTTTTCTCTTTTTCTGTCAACTCGGCTTTGTTGACCAGAATCTTGATGTTTCTTACCACCTCACCGAGAAGCGCATTGATTTTGACAATTACCTTCCACGCTGGTTGACTTCTATTCTGAAAAATTCTCTGGTTTCTTTCTAGCCAAATGCACCAGCAAACAATTTTGGGTAATTTCAGCCAGTAGGCTCTCACACCGTTTTTTTTTCCCAGCTCGCCCTTGTACATTTTTTCCCAGCTAATGAAAAATTATTGATTACTTCCATTCCAATGAAATCCATCTTCTTCATTTAGCATTACTTCCTTCCAAATTGAGACAGAATAAGAACAGTTAAAAAAGAGATGTGGGAGAGATTCTGAGTTTACCGCACAGAGAGGGCATCTAAAAGGGCCTGCTATCCCCCTCTTCTCCAGGTTTTCTCCGGTCAGCAGTCTTTGATGAAGCATTGTCCAAGTGAACACATCAATTTTAGGCAGCGTCTTATTTTTCCAATTGTGATTCCATATTGCAGGATTCGCTGGCACATTGTAAGAAGCTGCATACACGTTGTACGCTTTAGCTGTTGAATAGATGCCGCTTCGGTTGCCCCAGCTATGTTTATCTTTCAGGAAGAGAGAAATTGGTGCAATCCCGGCCAGATGATTGAACAGCTTTAGTTTATCCATCTCCAACGCTTCTGGACAGTCCGGCAATGCCCAAGATACCCAGCGATTTGGCTGATTTACCTCCCAATTTGAAATACTCCACAACGATGACAGGCCTCTCGACTCCATCCAGGATTGCAATCGAGGCAGACGTGGAGGTAGTTTACCATGGATCGTGTCCCTCCAGAGATTTATATCTTTTCCGTTACCAGGACTCCAGCATAATTTTTCAATAAATTGGGGCAGCGATTTTTTACACAGATTGAAGACTGGTGATCCCTTTATCTTCACGTGGTTTCCTTCCAGACATCTAAGCTTTGGGCCAGGAAAATATTTATTTTTAAGAACTCGACTGCACCAGGTTAGCTTAGGATTTAGCAAGTTCCAGAGTAATTTGGCCCCAATGGCCAAATTTTGACAGTGGAGATCCCGGATTTGAAGACCTCCCTCATTTTTGGGCAGCTTGACGGTTTTCCATCTTACCAGAGCATACTTTTTACCTCCTCCGTTGTTCCCACCATTCCAGAGAAAGGATTTCATCAATACCTCAATTTGGTTTATGATTTTGCCCGGTGCTAGGAGCAGAGAGCATTGGTAGAGCAAGTAGCTGTTCAGGACAGCTTTAATTAGAACAACTTTCCCTGCTATATTCAACCATATAGTCCCCCATCCTGATATTTTATTTTTTATTTTTTCCACTATGGGATTCCAGTCCGAAGATTTGGATTTTAATTTGACAATAGGCACCCCAAGGTATTTGAAGGAATCCCAACTTACCACTCCGTTCATATTTAGAATTCGAGTTATGTCTGACATTTCTCTCGGATTGATGTTCCAACCAAAGATCTGACTCTTTCTCAGATTAATTTTGCTTCCGAAGGCCTGGCAATAGCGGTTCAATTCAGCTTTGAATCTACGGGCTATGATCTGGCTGGCACCTCCCATTAAGATAGTGTCATCGGCAAACTGAGAGTGGTTCATGTCTTTGACTCCTCTGGCCAGCCTTATGCCTGGCAACTCCTGCTCTAGTCTAGCATGTTCCAGTTGGAAACTGAGTACCGAGGCTTGAATGGCATAGAGTAGGGGTGAGAGCGGGCATCCTTGCCTCAGACCTCTCGTAGCTTGGAAAAAGGGGGCAGCTCTTCCATTAATGAGGGGGGCAATCCATGGCTTGCTTATGCATGCCTTGACCCAAGAGACAAAATTGGGAGCAAAACCGAATCTCAACATTACCTGAAGGAGAAAAGAATGGCTGACTCTATCGAATGCGTTTGCCAGGTCTAATTTTACCGCCATTCCTTTGTCTCCATTCTTCAGGCTGGAGTGGATGGCTTTTTGCACTAAAATGACATTATCCCAATTTTTCCTTCCTTTTATGAATCCACCTTGGTTCTCCGGAATGATGACAGGCAGAATGAGCTTTAGTCTGGTAGCCATGATCTTTGTGATGATTTTATACCCTATGTTACACAGTGAAATTGGCCGGAACCTGTCAAAGGTTTTAGCCTCTTTCTCCTTTGGGATGAGGGCCAAGAAAGCTGAATTTGTACTTCCTCCGATCTTACTATAGGTCTGAGACTTTCGGATCATTTTGAGAAGATCATTTTTAACAATGTCCCAGCAGATAGTCATAAAATTCACATTGAACCCGTCTGGCCCTGGAGATCTGTCCTCCTCCATGGAATCGACCGTTTCTTTTATCTCCTTCAGCGTGATGATTTGGTTCAGGTGGTCGTTGTCTTTATTCTTTATTGATTTTGGGACGAGGTTCAGCCACTGGTCATCGCTGGGGGTGGACTGAGCAGTGAACAGCTCGCTGAAATAGGAGGTTGCTTCAGCTTTGATTTCTTCAAATTGAGTGATTATCTTGTCATTGACCTGAATTTCACCGACGTTATTCTGATTCTTTCTGATCTCTGTCAATTTGTGGAAAAAACTTGAGTTTTTATCCCTGTCCCTTAACCATTTACACTTTGATTTAATGCGCCACCATTCGGCCTCCTCTCTGCATGCCGCGTGAAGGTTTAGCTGCGGGTTAGTCTCTTTTTGGATGTCATGGGCAATCACGTCTTTTTCCTCCATTTCAGCCTGGTGCAATTCTAGCTCGAGAGCAGCTTGGAGCTTGGCCAAGTTTGGATTTGGGAGGGACTTGGCCCAACTCTTTAAAGTTTTTTTTTTCCTCTTCAGCTTTTCCTCCCATACAAAGAAGGGAGAACCGGTTACCGGATGGGCCCAAGAATCAGCTACAATCTGAAGGAAATCATCTCGCTTGGCCCATAAGGAATTAAATTTAAACGGTATGGGACCCAGATTTAGTTCTTGCCTCATTTCCAAAAGGATGGGCTTGTGATCAGAGCCACCGAAGGAGAGGATTTTAGTGGTAATAATCAGGCCTAGCAGAAGAAAGTTATCTTGAATCAGGAATCGGTCAAGTCTGGCCGCAATGTGCCCGGGCCCAAACCTCCTATTGGTCCAAGTGTATTTCCCTGTAGAAGGCTTGACATCAATGAGGTCCCAAGTCGAAATGATGTCTTCCACAATGTCTTTGAACGGGTATGAAGGGCTTGATCCCCCTCTTTTTTCATTCTGGTTAAGAATGAGATTCAGATCCCCTGCCAGTATGACATTACCCTGCATATTATTTCGTTCTTCACGGAGAAGATTCCAGCAGTTCAATTTTTCACCATAAGAATTAGGTGCATATAAGTTAATTATACTTACCAGAGAGGTAGTGTCTTTTGGCTTCAGCACTGTGAGGATCCAATGAGTGTTGTTTTTGGTGGCCATAAGTTCGAATTTCCTTTCATCCCAAAGGGTTCCAATACCCCCAGATGCTCCTCTGGAGCTTAAAGCAGCAGCTCCTTTTTTTTTCCAAAATTTTTTACTGGTTTGGAGGAAAGCAGTCTCCTCCATCTTTGTTTCCTGAATCAGTAGGATGTCCGGTTGGTGAAGGGATATTAGATCTAGCATAGCTTCTTCCTTACTTTTACTACCGAGCCCCCTGCAATTCCAGGAAATAGCCTTCATTATTTACTTTTGGAAGCCGAAGGCATCCCTTTCGAGGCATGCCCCTGCTGACGGGTGTTTCTAGGATTTTTCAACATCTTTTCCAGGGTTAGCTGGGATCCTTGCAGCTTATCCTTGTATGTTGCTTGATCCCGTACTTCTTTTCTAGATTTCCTTCCTTTTGTTTTAGTCTGTCTAGGGGTTATTATTTCAATTTCCCCTTCTTCCTCTTCTTCCTCATCCGAGTCCAGTTCTTCGTCATATTTTCCCTAACTTTCTCCTTCTTTAGTGTCCGCAGTGTCTTCCTCATTATCTCTCCCCTGGTTTGAGATGGCTGTTTCAGGTTCTTTGCTCTTTTCATGGCTAGATCTGTCTTCTGTTTCTATGGATTCCTCCCTTACTTCCACTATTTCTGTATCTCTTGGAGGTTCTTGGGATTTTTCAGATAGACCACTCCCCTTGCCTTTCTTAGGGCCCCCACCTGATTGGTTTTTAGATCTGGATCTGTTCACCCTATGCCACCCTTCCCCCTTCTCCTGCTGGCTTTCTGGATTTTTAGGACAGTTTCGGATGAAGTGCCAATACTCGTGGCAGCCTCTGCACTTGAAGGGAAGTTGTTCATAGTCCAATTTCTGAATGTGGGACCAGTTCCCCACCGTGAGGTTTATAGCTTCTAGCAGTCCAGCTTCTAGGTCGACCTCCACACATATGCGGGCACAAGCATATTGGTCCTTAGGGCTGGCCATGTCAATATATTTCCCCAGTGCGTCCCCTATAGCATCAAGAGATTTGGGATTCCAGCAGTGCATGGGTAGATTGGGCAGTCTGACCCAGACAGGAACAACTTTGGGGGTATCGGATTCCGGATTGAAGTCCGGCGACCATCCATTGAGGTAGAGACCTTGCGGCCCCATGAAGTAGGGCCCGTTCCTGAAGATTAAGTCTTTATCGTCTTTCGATTGGAAGTCAAAGAGGAAGTATCCCCTTCCAATGGCATAGGAGGCCACGTCTTTGGAAATCAACGGGCGCCAGTTCCTTTGAACCCAGCTATCGGTAGTTTTGGGAGAGGGCCACAACCCTGTGAACTGCCCGATTAAAGCTCGACCTGCCAGTGATAGGGCAACCCGGATCGTTTCTTCCGGGGGAAGGGCTACCACCGATACATCTTCTATTCGCTTGACAAATTTCGGCAATTCTTTTTTGCCTGATCGCTTAGCATGGTTAGAGATAAGCCTATCGAAGGCTTCCGAGCAAGTAGACAATGGTTCGCCTACCTCCTCCACCATCTTAAATCCCTACCCACTCCAGGCCAGCTTCAATACATGGGATCAGGTCTAAAGATCTACTCTGCTTCCAGCAACTCAACCGAGCTGATTGCACAACTCTGAAGAGAACAGCTGCGGCCTTGACTGTTAGCCTGAACGCCCAAGGCGTGCTGGATCGGCAGCCCTCGCCTTCAATCTACCTCGTTGCTATCGCCCTCGCCTCAGACGTCTCTCGTGGTCTCCCTAACGCAAAAATCATTCAGTCGGCCTTCGTTCAATCTGTACTTCCAGATTGTTGTGAACCACCTTCCGTTGACCCACTCCAATTTTTAATAAACATAAAATTACAAATACACTTCTTTATAGTCTCTTATGTACATAAAAAAAATATAAAAATAAAAAATAAATATTTACATAAAAAATAAAAAATAAAAATAAACATTCAATAATAATAAATTACACCATAATGAAAAAACTACAAAGAACTCTCCAAACTAAACCACATTTAAAAAAAAAAACTACCAAGAACTCTCCAAACTAAACCACAATACAACAATCTACAAGAACTCTGAATGCATTGATCAGTTGATCATTGGGATCAGGTCCCACGAAATCAATCACTTCCTCCTCCCCTGGACAGCCCGATAATAGCGGACAGTGCGCACTATAAAACCCAGGGTAATAACCCTCGCTTAAAAGTTCTGAGAGCTTTCGGCCACATGGTATGTAGATCTTAACTTGCTGCTTCGATCATTTCTCTGCCTATTCCTCTTGATTTCGAATTGGATAGGGAACTGAAGCTTGCTCCTCTGATATTGGATTTGGATCTGTAACTAGTTATGCTAGCTTTTGTGCTTCTGTCTGTGTCCTTAGCCAACTCGCTATTCTCCTTTGTGTCCTTTGTGTTTGACCCTTAGAAGAAGCAGCAGTGACCTTTGAGAGCGTTACCTGATTGTGTTATATGGATACACGATGGTGATAAATTTATGTTTAAAATTTTACAATGTTGGTAAGGGTACTTAACTAAGGCGTCTGGGAATGGTGGCAAACCTGTTTTGGCATTTATAAACTGCAAAGAGAGTTAGAGCAGAGCACAGCTTATTCTGGTCCTCTCTGTTTGTGGAGATGCGGCCTCATTTTTGCAGATTAGTCGATTTCCTTTGCAATAAATTTGCGAAGAACAACACAGCTGCTGTTAGAGGGTTCAATCAGCGTCATTATCATAGAATATGGCTGCCGAGGGACACAACACTACCTTCAGGTCGTTCGCAGGCAAGTAATGCATGCACCCTTTGCATACAAAATTTGAAATTAAAATTCTTTTTATCCTTTTAGTCATTGGATTCATTTCATTATCTAGTCATTTTTTTGGGGTCTTTTCTAGTGAGAGGGGTAAGTATGCATTTTTTTTGTTGGATTTAGTTCCGGTTCTGATAACCTTCGATCTAAATTCATTTATTCCATTTTATCATTAATAAGATGAAGAGTCTTGCCATACCAGACTTAGCTACTTCTCTGTATCTACATACAAAGTCTCATCTATGTATGGCCTTACCATTTTGGAGCGGCTTGATTGAGCTTATCGCATCAGTTGTGTTGTTGAATCCTTAATTGACATGGTAGGTTGTGATGCAAGCCCTATAGATTGCTATGACCTCTTGCTGGATCAACCCTATCAGTATGGTATTATGACGCTCATGCTATCTGTGATGTCTATCACAGCATCTACAAGTTGCAAAAGGAGAACAGGGCATATTGAACCAAATCTTCATATATTTATGTAATTTGAATTGCCCACCATACTAATCAAGTCGCATTATGCACAGTTGGAAGAGCTGGAAATGGTAAACAGCGCAGTGCCTCCATTCTTTTAACTCTCTCATGAATCTATCTCCTATTTGCACCGTTGTGTGTGCTAGACTCACCTTTGTCAAGTCAGTTGATATCGCTTGGAATGAATTTGGTTCAAAGCTCTCCTAAATGAGTTATCACCTTTGCTAGTCTCTAAAAGGGATGATTATTTGCCTAACACCGATGAAATGCTTCTCATGGGCTATATGGATGACAACCTCGCCCCTTGGAGTTAATTGAATTTTTCATTTTTTTCTGAGCAAGTTATGCTGGTTCTCATTCACATTAAGAATATTTTCATTCTCTTCTTGCTACGCCTTAACTCACTTGCTTGCATAATGGGAATGCATGCAAAAATTAAAAACCTCTATCTAATACTCCATTTATGTACATTTACTAAAACTGCTCCAAAAGGATAGCTCAAATTTTAGTTTGAAGGTCATTGGCCCTTATTCTGTTCATCAGTAAAAGTGGCATGTAAGATAAAACAAAAATGGAACGTGGGATAAATAACTTGTACACACACAAGCAGAGGAGAGCATTCAGATAGTATTATACTATTAACAGTTTGTCATCTTTTGACTGGCGGTATTTTAATTTCACAATCCTATCTTTTAAGTAACTTGTTTTTACTTGCAAAATTAGGTTGTTCCTTAGAGCTTTTGGCTGAAAGTAGCATACTAAAAGACTTTGTGGTGCAGGTGTTAACTCAAGCGAACATCCTAAATATTCAAACTCGAGCACTTTCATCTGTTAGCCAAGGTGGTATGTATTTGATGCTTGGTGATTTTCTTGTGCATCTAAATGTTAGGTTTTATCACCCCTTACTGATACTAAAAAAATGCACCTGAATTGCAACAAATAAGCATAAGAGTGACATGAAGATCCTCTTCCTAAACAGGAGGGCTAACATATGGCCCTTTGCTTCAAGGGGCGAATGATCTGGTTATTTTATCAGCTACTTATGCTGATAACTCCCTTGGTTCGATTACACAACTTTTGTTTTTCCACTTTGGAGTTCACCTCCCTGAGTTTTCGTTGTGTTTTTATTCAGATGTTTTCCAGGCAATTTTAATTTGCAATTGTCGAGGATGGAGGCACTTAATCTGGCATTTTGCTCATTATTCTTTGAATTGGATTGAAACGAAACACTGTATTTCTTTAATATGCCATATCTAGAATTCCACAAGCATGGAAGTCTTAAATGAAATGCTATATATAGTATATAGTAAGGTCTTTTGACATTGTCTTATGCAGATTACAATATTCTTCTAAAGTTTTAGAAAATTGTGATAACATATATCATTCTTTTCAAAGTATCCCCTTTTGCGATTCCGTGGCTGCTCATTAGATCCCTCTCTCCTTTCAGGTATGCATATAGAAAATAAACTAGAAGTAAAAAATATTGACTAGCAAACTGGACTAACAAGTCTTAAAAGTGGTTGATATCCAACAAATACGTGAAAGATATGCAAAAGCTAAGTTACTGGATTCGGCCCTAGGCCTAACCGCACCCAAATTGGATTTTTCCGAATCAGATTCTCGGATTCTTCTAGCTTGTTTTGACACATCTAAAGTTGTTTACATAATATAAATGTAGGATAATTAGGGTTAGGGTTCCGAATCCCCCATTCCTAATTTTGGGACGAGCGTCGCACCCATATCGGATTCTTCAGCCGATTCTGATCGCACCCACAGTTCGTGTAACCTTGTGCAAAAGAATTACTAGAAATTGACACAATTAATAATATGACCACTTCATTGTTGGGTGGAAGAACAGGTCATCAAATGTAAATGAATTCTATCTTAGCTTTGCCTATCTCAATTTTTTATGTCGGTGGTGATTACTTAACGTACATCAGAATGGTGGAAAGTGTTAGTGGAAACAATAATGTGCACATTCCAGTGGGTGCAAAGATGGAGAAAATTGCAAAAAGGAACTCATCTCGTGTCCGTGACAAGTAGAAAATAATATTCACAGGACCTTGGACTTATAGTCAGCTTTGTGCAATATCTTGCAAATTGTGTCCTTAATTGCTTAATTTGGGTTAAAAGTTTAAAACTCATGGTCATCTGTTGTCCCCTTATTCTATATTACCATTCTGAGTTGTCATTTTTTTTGAATTTTACCCTAGTATGACCTTACTGTTACCGTTTATGTCCACATTGAATTTCAAACTTAAATCAGTCACCCTAGGGATGTCAAAGGTTCTGACTTTCAACCTTGAGGTTTGAAAAGTCTGCATTTGTTTGTTCACTATTGTTGATTAACTTCAGTAGCTTTGCAGCTTCTAGGGTTTGTGCAGCAATTTCTTTTCCCGACCCCTTATAAACCTCATGTCATAGCATTTTTTATGTTTATGGATGTTGATTTCTTACTATTTTATGTTATATTTCATTTTAAAGGTTCTCTCTCTTTCTCTCTATCTATCTATCTAGATTATATATATATATATATATATATATATATATGTAAAATGTATATAGACAAACCTAATGGTGAACCTCATTTGAACCTCATTGAAAAATTCGAATTTGAACCTAACCTAATCATTTCTGATCCCGAACTGTGTGACTTAGCCCTATGGTATAACATCTATGGCACATGATACTATGCATGCTAGAAAATAGAACTGCTACATAGTTCCATGATAACCAATCAGTGCCACATGGATCAACACACCATGTTCACATCCATTCATGAACATGGAATTAGCCCAACAATATTGAATCATAACATTATACAATATACAGTGAGTGGTGACAAAGTCAATCATAGCTGTTCTTAAATCAGGTGACGAGTGTTGAAATACAAAATAATATTAAAGAGTTATGGTTCTGGTGTAATGTTTGCCCTCTACATTTCTTAAGCTGTTAATATGCAGGTCATCTATTTATGCAGAAGGGCTCCAAGCATGCACAATAGGCTGCATAAATATGGCTGTAATGCTGGAAATTCGGTATTTCCCTCGTTCTGGTGTATTGTCAGTTCATGCTTAAGATTCAGATTGCCACCTATCAAAACTAGGTTGTTGCCTCTTATATGTAGACTCCCCCCAGAAAGATGATACGTTTTCCTTTTTATAGGTTGCTGCAATATTTATTGGGTCCACTCCCTTGTAAACAGAAATTCAGTTAAAAAATTTGTGAAGATTTTTTTTTTTCAATATTTCCCATTAAAGGGAAACGATCTTCTCTTCCTTTGCTTGCATTTCCTCTCCTCCCTACTTGACGATAGAACAGATGTAGGGGCACATGACGAGAAATATATATAATTTTGGAAAACTGTCTTGTTGTATATTGTCGTAGGTCCTGGTCTAATATTTAAAGGTGTTAAGGTGTGTGTGAGAGTAATATGTGGGAATATATGTGTGAGTGGGAGAATGTGTTAACTATAAGGTCATGGAATAATGTTGGGGTAGTAGTTGTCTTATGTAAATAGCATGGGATATTAACTCTTGTTGTATAAGAGGGAGAATTTTGATAAGTGCTATAGATGTGTCATAAGGTGTTATAAGGTTGTTAGAAGAAAGATTGAGGTGTCATATGTTGTCATGATGTTGTTTAGGAATATTACGAGGTGTGGTTAAATATGGCATGGCAAAAGTGTTATAGGTAGTTATGCTAGTCATCGGGATTCTTGGTGAGCAATGTCAAAAGTAATTAGCGAAAACCTCCCAAGTTATTTTTAACAAATTTGTTGTGTACCAATACCCAAAATTTATATGTCAATAAATCTTTGCTTATGAGCCATTTTGTATTTAAGCTCATTGTTTTGTAATGATGTTATAGTCTTTATGATTTGATATTTGTACATCACTTATGTCAAAATAAGTCCTCAAATACATAATTAGTGGGTTTAGGATTAATTAGTCAAATAATAGTCTAATTACCTTGTAAAGGTAACTTGAACCACAAGTTAGTATTTGAGTCCTGTTACATGTCATATTGTATGGGGTTTTCAGCTGGCACTTTGGAGCATCTTGATGTATTTGGGGGCCTACATCTTCATAAAGCCTTTTTTCTGCTAGACATTCCATTATTTGATGGAGATATTTGTTGGAGGAGGGTTCACTTCTATGGTGGATGGTCATCTTGATGGGGATATTTGTTGGATGTTCATGATGTATTGTCATTTCGTGGCTGGGTGGATGCTTTCTACTTCATGTTTTATATCTTCCTTTGTGCTTCTATTGACTATGTATGATGCTGCTATGATATTGATGGTGTCACAAGAAGGGGGTTTTCTACATGGTCTTCTTTGGTTGAATACATGCTCTTCTTTAGTTGAATGTGTGGTGGGGACATACTGGATGCTAACGCCTTTCTTATATCTCCCTTTTCTTTGGTGTTGATTTGGTGTGGTCATAGTGCATACAGGTTTCCTTGGTGGGATTTCCCTAGGTGATATAACTTAACATTATAACATTGCTAGACATCACGTAGGGGCGGTGTTTATGTAATGATGTTAGTACCCTTATTGATGTATTATTTCCTAAAGTTTAAGTTGGGCTACTACATGTTTCTTTGATGATCTAGCCCTATGTTGCATGGGAGCGCCCCCCACCCCCTCGCTCCTGCTCCCGAAGCTCGCTCCCAAAATGCTCCCAGTTTTGGGAGCACGCTCCCAAGGTGCTCCCTTCCTTTCCTATACAAAAAGATCCTATACCCTGTTGATCATTTGATGACAATGTTATGGTACCTCCCTTCTTTGTCAAGCTCCTACAAAAGCTTTTATGATTGATCATTTGATGATAATGTTATAACTTATAAGTTATAACTACTAGATGATTGATGTTATATGGTTTAATCCATGTATTCTATAGCTAATTCAACATCCTACATGTTTTTTAGATATAAACCCATCAAACTATATTAAAATATATACTATACAAAAAGCGCTCCCGAAACGCTCCCAAAACAGGAGCTTTTGAAAATTTTGCTTTTTGCTCTGCTCCCTCTCCCCACTCCCAACAACATAGATCTAGCCTTTCCCTATGTTTTGAGGATATAATTTGATGTATCATCCTTTAATGGTGGTGTGCTTGAGGTTCTAACCTAAGTGGGGCTTATATTTTGTTAGCATGTTGTTAACATGTGGGGGAATTTGTGTGGTACAACACTTGATGGAGCACACCCCTTCCTTGGCACACATGTCGAGGTCGATCAACATTATTTTATATTATTTTGCTTGAGCAGGGGGGCTAACCCCTTGGTTGTTGTGTTGGTTGGGTTGCACATGGATCTTTGGCATGATGAAGACTATTTTATAATTTGTTGGAGGTTGCCACACTTCTCCAGGGCACACGTATGGAGTTAGTTGATCATTGACCATTATTTTATTGAGAGGGATGAGATTGTGTTTAGAGCAGCAGATAAGTTCGAATAAACAGATCTGGTCTGTGATTCATAATTCAAGTTTTCTCATCAAACTAGTCATGTTAATCTTAACTAGGAAAATAAACAACTAGTTAATAACTAGTTTGCATAATTCTAATATAAGCAAATCCCATAGATGAATCATATGCAGAAATAATCATAGATACAATATGGCTGTCCAAAATATCAGACCTAAACATTTCAAATTTGTTAAACATTGAACTTCTAAATCTATCTCTTTTAGTAATTGAAAACAACCTCTACTACCAACATAGAAAAACTGTACGTAGTTTCCAACCAAGAATGAAACTTTAAGTATCTTATTTTAACTCATGCATAACTTGATATTGGGCTGTCATGTTCATGTTGGAAATTGTGCAACTTCAGAAGATATTTTTATTGCACTTGTATTGTATTTCCTTGTACCTCTTACAGGATATTATACTGTTGTAATTACTCACATAAACCCTAGAAAGAATCAATGTAAACCCTTGGGAAAGATTACATAAGAAAATAATAAAAATAATAAAATTTTTGTATTTCCCCAATAGAGAAGTTGGCCCTGTTAGGGTAAAAGTTAGTTTTTAAAATGTGTATAAATAGAAGGCAAGTGCGCCTCTTTTAGTCACTCATCCAACAGAAGCAAGTTCGCTCTCTCCTGGACAAGTTCACAACACAAGTCAGAAGGAGTGTTTTCTGGGGTTTTATTTGGAGATCTCTCTCTCTCTCTCTCTCTCTCTCTCTCTTCTACTATGTTCTCATAAGTTATCATCTCTATACGAAGGTTGTTGGGTTTTTCTCGATTGGGTTTCCCAGGATAAACTCTTGTGTTCTTAGTTTATGTGCCTTGTCTTTCTTCTAGAAATCCTATTGTTTATTTGCAATTAAGTTATACTGCTATAATCTTGTAAAAATTAACATGGTATTAGAATAGTTCTAGAAGAGGCCATTGTTGGAAACTAGGGTTTGACCTTTCAAGGCCTTCCCTCATCTCTTCAGCAGAAAAAGAGCTGTGGAAACTTCACTCTAGGGGAGGTGCATCTTGTTGCCCACCTATTTCGACTAGGTGGCAACTTCATGTACATGAGGATGTACATAATTGTACAAATTGTACCTTGGAAAAATCTGAGGATTTTTCACTTCTGCAGGGCAATTGCCCCTTTGTAAAACTAAATGTCCGCTCCCCTGCATGGGAAAATTAATGTAATTCTATGTGCTAGTATGGGTCATATGATATGGACGCCACACCATGGAACTAGTTGTTAGGGAAGTCCCCTCATCGAGTGTTTTTTCCCTTTCCAATTAATCTTGTTCTTTAAGCGATTTTAATTGGTTAGGTTTTTCACTCAAAATCCTCCAAAGTGGTGACGGGCGTTCTAACAATCAAGTCCATGGGGTGGCTAAGGGTTCAAAATATTGTTCATGACCATGTTGGACATTTGTATAGAGTCTTGCGGAGTTTCGTTATTTTGTTTTTCTAGTTAATTAATTTCACCCCTAGTGGTTAATGAACTAAGTTTTGATATTATAATATAATTGCTCAAGCACTGGCACTTTGTAATAGGGGCTATGAATGCAAGGTAAATTGCTATGAAACCCCCTAAGCCACTGCTTCGAGTCCCATGTCATTCTGATAAGGGGTTGAAGAGATAGACCAATTTTGGTCAGGAGGGGTCTATCTCCCCTAGGGAATTAATTAACTTCCCAATTTTGTTTGGGGGTTGCTAAGCCTAGGAAAATTTATTTCAAATTTTTCCACCCCCCCATGGCCAAGATATTAATTTTTGAAATTATTTTTGAAATTTTCCTAAGTAAAAAAATTGGGAAATTTTAAAATTTAATTTTTAAAATTAAATCTAAGGTGAAATATTTATTTAGCCTAAGTCTAAAGGTTAGATATTTATTTTAGCATGGTCCAAGCCCTATATATAGAGGAGGGCGCTACATTAAGAAGTGGCCCAACTAATTATTAAGTAGCCAAACCCTAGGTTTAGGGAGGCGTCACATGAAAGAGGCCAACATTAAGAGGTGGCGGCCAGCCATTTTATTGGCTTAGTCCAAGGGTAAAGCCACAAAATAAGGGAGGCGCTACCAAATTAAGGGAGGCGCTAGCATATAGAGGAGACGCCACTTGGAGGAGGGCGCCACATTTGGAGGAGGCGCCTAGCTCTTGGGCCCACAAAAGTGATCTCAAGAGGGCGTCTTGGTGAAAACCCTAGATCTAAGGGTGTAGAATGGCTGAGGCATGGATCAAGCACTCAAGCCATGGATTGAGAAGGATCTAGGCTATTTGATTGGTTAAGAGGGGTGCAAAGTCAAAAACCTAGATCTAGTGGTGGAGATCTAATCTAGATCTAGATCTAATCTTGGCCATTGATCTTCAAGGGGTTGGGGTTGTTCCTCAACTATATAATGAGGGTCTCACTCCCTCATTTGACAACTTCTCTCATGCTATTGTTATGCTGCAGAAATGTTTCCTCTCTTATCTTCTTCTACATTGTGCCCTAGCTATTTTGCTCAAGACCTAGAGGCTTTCTTGTATTCAAATCTTGCCCTAGTTGGGCCATAATCAAGGAAATACTTTGGAGGGATATTGTGCCGTCATTCTACATTGCATGCATCTTTTGGTGAGGTAACTTGCATGTGTATTTATTTGATTTGCATTTGTATTAGCTTAGATAGCTCTCCACAAAGTATTTTGTGGAGGGATTTGTAAGTAGAAGTATTTCTGCTTCCATTTGTGAGTTTTTAATAAGATTTATCAAAGTATTTTGGTAGATTTATTGGGTGCTCACCTCTTTGCTTACATTTTGCAACTCTCTCATAAGTTTATTTACAGGTTTTCCAAGCCAAGGACATCTCTCCAAGGGTTTCTCTTCAAATTTGCATTTTCGTCCATATTTCTTTTTCTCTCATAAAACTGGGTTTTATTCATTGCATAGTGAATAAAACCCTTGTTTTAGGGCTTTCTTCCATTGTAGATTAGTATAGAGTTTTAAATCTGCTGTTAATACATCATTTAGATGCCCAAAAGTTCATTTTCTGAATATTAAAACTTCATTTTTTCAAAAATTTCATGTTCAGATTTTTTTTAATAAAATTTCTGGGTTTTTATTTTTTCTGTGCTAACTTTCTGATTTAGTTTTCTGCAGTAAATTCCAGCAAGTAAAGTTGCTGGTTTTTTGCAGGTTTATGCATAGAATAGGGGGTTATGCTGCCCAAATTTGCTTAAAAAAGCCCCAGAAAAGTTTGGTCCAAAAAAGGGCCAAAAAACCACATTTCTTCTCTTCTCTTCTATAAGATTGTAAACCCCAAAAGAGAAGTTCTCTTTGGGGTATTCTCTAAAGCTTCAAAAACTGCTGTAAAATCTGTATATGAGTAGTGTAGAGGTAGCCTAGATAACTAGTTTGCTTAGATTTATTTTTATGCAAGTTTTATTTCTGTTTACCCACCATCTCTGTTACAGACCACCATCTCTGTTACAGAGATTGTTGTGCGGTTAGGATTAATAAATTTTGTTGCTTCTGTTTACCCACCATCTCTGTTATAGACCACCATCTCTGTTACAGAGATTGTTGTGCGGTTAGGATTAATAAGTTTTGTTGCTTCTGTTTACCCACCATCTCTGTTACAGACCACCATCTCTGTTACAGAGATTGTTGTGCGGTTAGGATTATGTTTAGCTAATTGCATTTTCCTTTCAAAGTAGCTAAGTTAAAATTGTATTTTCTGTCAAAAGAGTAACCATACAACCCACTGATCCGGTGTATCCTCTGCCCCACTTGTCATCTCCCTTTAGGGACTTCAAGTTGGGTATGAAAAGCAGGAGAAGTGGGGGCTAAGTTTAAGTTAGAACAACTTCCTTTTTCTGCTACAAACCTTCACATTTTGCTTTTCAGTCCAAGATCAAGTACCAGCATCTCCCATAAGGGACACCGCTTGGTTGATCTTGTTGATAGTATAAAATTAACCTTGCATGCTAATCACCAAGACTTAAAATTTACCCCAAAAAATTAACCAACAACAATTTCACTAGCCCCTGTTCCTCTACTCGGTTATCACCCTTCGGGGTACTCGCGAGATACGACAGGGGATAGAGGAGTTTTAGTTTAATAGGCATCCATCTTGCTATTTTTCCAGTTGACTAAAAACAGTGACCTCGGAAGCTACTTGGGGTAGAAGACCGTGGGGGGTCTCTAGGCGTTCTACGTCCTCCTTGTTGAGCATCGGGGCATTGGGGTTTGACCTGAGAGCTACGGGTGGGCTTGGCTCCCACTTTGTTGAGCGCACCAGCATTCCTTCTTTGACTTGAGAAATACTAGATTGGGGTAGTCACACCACCGGTTCGAAAACTAAAACTTCAAGAGGAAAAACCTTAATAAAATTTACCTAAAATAAACCAAGAGATATTGCAAAACTGGTTCTATAACATTTTCATTTCAGCAACATTTCGCTCCAATATTGCACTTGTTTCCTTTCAGTTGTTGTTGCACCTGCAAAGCAAACATAATAATTTTCTAACTTGTGGATATTAGTCAAATGGTTTACATTTTTTTTGCTATTTATCTGAAAGATGACTTTCGGTAAAAACAATTAACAGGAAGTTATGACAACACACAGATGAGGATTGAGTACATATGATTCACAGGCCCAGAATGATCTCATGTAGAGATTTGGTGATTAGAAGCAGAAGGTTTCTACGGATGTCAGTCTATCTGCTTCTTCAACAATTATGGAAAGCAGTTTCTTTCCAGTCAGAGTCATAGCAAATGGATTTTGGAGGACATAATTTATTCATCCAATTTGTGAGAGACAGAGGGAGTTATCCCTCAAAGATGAGGATCCTGGCCTATTGCATATGATAAGGTGAAACCCGATGAAGTCTTTCTAAGTCAAGGAAGAACACAGTTGAGATCTTGAGCAAATCGAGCATGATGACTGTGACTACACTGATGGCATTGTTGTCTTGATTTAGATAAGGCAATTGAAGGATCCTTAATGAACCTGGTCCTCACCAGGATGGATACTTACATTGTATCTGTGAACTTCTCAGAAAGGGAGTAGGATGATCAGATGCATAGGGAGCAGAATGCTCCAGCACAGAAGGAGACCTCATGTGATGAATTAGGGAGACTAGTCTCTTAATACTCTCTCATACAACTGATATGTGTGCAGAATGGGACCATACATTCTCCCTGATCACTTCGAGAAGGAGTGGGAGATTATTCTCACGAATATTTCCCTCTTAGAGACACTGCGGGATGTAGAGGAGGATGAAGCTCCACATGGCACTTTTTGGTAAAGTGAAAGACCTAAAGGTTCTCGAGTTATGTAGCATTGATGAGTCACATCATTGACTCAGAATCGACCACGTATGAAGAAGCATCTAGACACCAAGCTTGGAAGGATGCCATGACGGAGGAATTCTAGTCCATCATGAAGAATGACGTATGGGAGGTTGTACTGAGACCCGAGGGGAAGTCAATAGTGACTTTCAAATGGCTTTTCAAGATTAAACACAGAGTAGATGGTAATATGGAAAAACACAAGGCCAGATTTGGTGCTAGAGGATTCTCTTAGAAAGAGGGAATTGACTATGATGAAACATTTGCTCCTATGGCTTGATATACTTCCATCAGAACCATCATTGCTATTGCTTTAGCTATGGGAAGGAATCTGCATCAGATGGATGTAAACACCACCTTCCTCAATGGTATTATCGATGAAGAAGTTTACATTGAATAACCAAAAGGGTTTATTGTCCATGGAAAAGAGTCTCACGTATGTAAACTTAAAAAGACATTAGATGGACTCAAGCAAGCACCTCGTGCTTGGTATGGACGGGTAAACGAATACCTGGTAAACTTGGGATTCACCAAGAGTGATGCAAATCCCAATCTTTACTACAAGATTGAGGATAATGAGCCACTGATTTTGGTTATGTACGTGGACTACTTATTTCTCACAGGTAATGAGAAACTTATTGAATGGTGTAAGAAGAAGCTTGCCTCTGAGTTTGAAATGAAGGACCTTGGATTGATGCACTATTTTTTGGGACTAGAAGTATGGTAGAGGCAGAAGGAAATTTTCCTATGTCAAGGAAAATACACCATTGATATTTTGAAGAGATTCGGGATGTTGGACTGCAAGTCCTTGTCTACTTCGATGGATACAAATATGAAGAAGCTGATGGAATTTGCTTCGGATTCTGATTTGATTGATCCCACCATGTATCGCTAGTTGATTGGATCTCTGATATATTTGACAAACACTAGACCAGATATATGTTTTGCTGTGAACACTCAGCCAGTTTATGAGTGATCCAAGGCAGATTCATTTGGTTATTGCAAAACATGTATCTCAGATACTTACGTGGCACTATGGGATATGGACTAAGATATGCTTCAGGATGCAATTTGACATTGTAAGGATTTTTTGTTTCAGATTGGGTCGGATGTGTTGCACACAGGAAGAGTACTTCCATAGGAACCAGAACCGGTAATGAACCAGACCGGTTTGATTTCAATGAACCGGACTATTAAAAAATACATGAAAATTTAAAATTTTAATAAAAAAAATTATATTTAACATTCCAAGCCATCATTTTAAACCATTAGATAGATATTATGCAAAGTGTACTCAAGTCTACTCATATATATATACCATAAACCATGTATGAGTCACAAAATGGCACCAAGTGCACTACATAGATGATAGAAGATAGTATCGTAGTACAAAGCAAAATCTCATAGCACATATATGAAAGTCTGAAACAAAATACAATATCAATGAGGCTCTATCATCAAAATAACCTCTACAATCCAAAAAACATGATCAATGATGAGTCATGAGTCATGGCTAATCAATCATCAAACTCAGCACCACTGCTGGAAATGCAATGCTCAACATCAACATCTGGCTCAGACTCCTTTGAGGACCCCCCCTTAGGGACATCTACGACCCTAGTAGAAGCATGAGCTGCACGGCTAGGTCGTCTAATGCCACTAGTACTAGTACCACCATTGCCTGCAATGTTTGGATCTGCACCTGTATCCCTTGGAGTTGGTACTAGTGGATTTGCACCCAAAGCATCCCACCTCAACTCATCTTCAAATTCAATATCAAAATCAGATTCAAACTATGTCGGTTGAATCTCCACTACCCATTCTGAGTTTGGATCAATATCCTCCAACATAATGGGATCTGTATTAGGTCTTTTGTTTAGCAACTGGTTGCGCCTTAGCCAAAGGTTGTATTGCACGAAGACGAGATCATTTAACCATTTCTTTGTTCCAAACGGTTTCTCTTCTTCGTGTGAATCTACTCAAAGGCAGATCAATTGCGCTCACACCCAGACGCACTGCAAGGTTGACTAAGGATTCGAATTGCAAACCTTTGCAATTGAGAACATTGGCTACCAAATGATTCCCACCAACTGGTTGTAGAGACAGAGTTAGTTCAACAAATTAGATTGCAAATTGACGTTTTAACCTAAAGTCTTAAACAACTTAAAGGCTAAAGCTTAAACGATTGAACTTAAAGATTTAAAATTCAAGCTTAATTGTTTACCTGGTCCGTCCTCATCTCTTGCCTTCTTTGCTAAGGTTTTTCCAAAGGTGCCCGTGGCTCGATTGAAAGAGATGATCTGTCTATGTATCTTCATCTGCTCACTCTCATCAGGGACCATGCGCTCTAGGCACTCATACAAGCCATCTTTGACCTCACCTGTTACATCATCGCCTAACTGAACTTTGTAATGATACCTTTGGTTCAAGAAATACCCAACTGCATGTATAGGGCGATGGAGTTGATTGTTCCATCTGTTGTCAATAATCTCCCAAATAGAGCCATACTTGGCCACTTTGTCTTTGTAAGTTGCCTTTATTTGCTCCTTTGCCTGATCTATAGCCTCATAAATGTAACCCATGGCCAATCTTTCCCCATCCACCAACCGTAACACCTTCACAAGGGGCTCAACAATTTTCACAACCTCTGCTGCTTTTTTCCAAAATGCACTATCATTAGCTTTCTTTTTGGTTTCTTTTGCATCTTGCCTACGAGCCCACTTGATGAAATCCATTCATCACATGAATACATCTTTTGCAAGTTCTCCTCTTGGGAAATGAGAGATTGCAGTGTCAAGAAGTGAGTTGCAAATCTCGTGATGGCAGGCCTAACAAGTTCCCTGTTCCCAATGTTTCCCCTCATCAGATTCAAGACCCATGAATGGTTGTAGATATACTTTGTAATGCTCTTGGCCTGCTCTATAACATCCTTGACCCAATCATGTTTGCCTATATCCTCAAGCATGAGGTCTATGCAGTGTGCAGCACATGGGGTCCAAAATATGGTTTTGTGTTTGCTTTCTAACATCTTACCAGCAAGGACATAATTAGAGGCATTATCTGTGATGACTTGAACAACATTTGTCACCCCCACCTCCGTAATAACTTCATCCAACAGTTGAAATAGCAATTTGCATCTTTCACCCTATCAGACGCATCAACTAATTTCATAAACATGGTCCCCTAAGGGCAAGAGACAAGGAAATTGATTATTGTACGGTTCCTTGTATCACTCAATCCATCTGACATGATGGTACATCCTGTAGTGGCCCATGTCTCTCTAAAACCCTGCAAGTATTCATTTATGGACATAACTTCCTTCAAAAGTGATCCCCTCAAGTCATGCATACTAGGGCCTTTGAAGCCCTTACCAACAACAAAAATGGAATCCCACATGCGTTGATAATAAAGTGAGTGGGCAACATTAAAGGGGATATCTAAATGATACCACCATCTAGCAATGTACTCATAAGCAGCTTCTTAGCATTGCTTTTTCCAATGCCCATCTAAGGTGGACTGAATTTGGGTCAGTTGAACTTGAGATTGAGAGGCATTGGCACTTGCAAAGGAAGGGGAAGGTGTTGAAAAACAGTGTTGAAGGGTCTTCTTCTTTTTAGGCTGAATATCACCAATGTTTGGACGAGATGGAATAACATACTGGAAAGGGTCCTTACCAACAACAGAAGGGGCAGAGGAAGAGCCTTCAAACTCATTTAACCCGGACCTCCTCATAGTGGCATTGGCAAGCTCTCTCTTCCTCCCTATCTCAACTTCTATCTCTTTTTGCCTAGCCTTATCTTCTTCAAATTTTTTAAACTGATTTAACAAATCATCTCTTATCCCTCCAATTACTTCATTTGGTGCCTCAAATTGGAGAACTTGGCCTCTTATTCCAGCCAAGTGTTGCTTCACCCTATGAATTCCTCTCCCACGTATATGTTTGTTGCAATATTTGCAAAAGACTTCACCATCAACAGTCTCAACATGGGCCCATGCAGCGTCTTTTGCTCTTGGAGCCATTGTTAAAATGCAAAAAAATTGTTTCTACAGGTGCAAAAAGGAAAAAAAATTGAAAATTCACAATGCAATTTATATTCTAGGAACAAATTAAAAATTGCAATTTAGCATTTCAAGTATTTTTTGAGAAAAAAAACAGATTTCAATTTGAAGGAAAAAACGGAGTCTGTAGCATGCATGATGCTGCATACCTTGGTCCACCGTCATGCTGGCAATATGAAATTTGAATAAACAAACAGTCTAAGCCTTGAGGAAGCAAACTCTAGTCTTCTCCACGCTGGGAATAAACAAACAGTCCGAGGGCAACTCCCGTCTCCATGCTAGCTAGTGGCTGCACAGTGCGAACTCCAAACTTCAAAGTTGTCCAAGACTTTAAAGTTCCAAACTATCCCTATCTCTTTCTAACGGATGCAACAGAAGACAAGAAGACAAAGTGACTCTATCTCTTTCACCGGTGGCTGCAGCAGAAGACAAGAACTTGCAAACAATCAATGTTTTAATTGTTGAGTGAAATGGGAGGGAGGGTGCTTATGTTTTATAGCGTTAGAATTCGTTTTAGTGTTGGGTAGTTAGTTAGGTTTTAATTTATTTTAATAAAAAAAATGAAAAAATAACTTGTTTTTTAAGTCACGGGGATTCCGACAGTGTTGGCCGTGTTTCATCAACAGGTTGGCCAGCTAGTTACGGGATCGGTCGGCTAAGGCCGGTTCGGCAATGAACCTACCGGTTTAGGTTCCGGGTCGGCCGGTTCATTGTTGAACCGGTCTCCGGTCTGGTTTAAGGCCCGGTTCGAGCCATTCAGGCCATTGGTCGGTCTGGCCGGCCGATTTCGGTTCCGGCTCGATCGGGTTTAAAAACAAAGGGATAGATAGTGAGCTAGGATCATGTGAGTCTCAATGACATGAAGATAGTGGCATTGATCACGTGAGTATAACAAATAAAAATTAGATAATTATCATTAATAAATAATAATGATATAAATTAACTAGGTTAACTAAGGGGCATATCTCTTAGTGAGTAGTCACTATGTAAGGCCTATATATACGAGCTACTTTATCATTGTAAAATTATCATATCATATTTTTTTTAACAACTTTTATACCTATTCATGGATTATTTGTATTTTCGGAAGTGGAAGTTTGAGAAGTTCCTATAAACGGATTTTTTTATCGTTACAGTGGTATCAAAGCCCCTTTTTGGGCTTTTATGTTGATCCGACATTTGGCTAGAATTTTTAGACATTGTCTGATCTATTTCAGATTTCTGAATTAATTAGGTCTTTGACCTTAAAAAAAGAGAGAGAGAAAGTAAAAAAGTAAAAATAAGAAAGAAAGAAAGTAACTAAAAAAAGAAGAAGGAAAGCATTTGAACGAAAAAGACAAGAAAGAAGTAAAACCCATTCACGGATTTAAAACCACACGTGGTTTTTCCAAAAGCGTGAGATACAAAATCAGGAGATAAAGTTTCAAAATTTTATTAATTATATATAGATATATCTTATTGGGTTATTGGTACATATTCTTTATCAAATTTTAATATTTGGTTATTCCATATTGATATAATATTATTATTAATTGTAATAATAGTAATAATAATTATTGGACAAAAAAAGGATATTGACAAAAATTCAAAAAAGTTAAGAATATGGATTTTAATGTTGAAAAGAAGAAAAGTTTCCTATCACCTCAAAAAGAAATGTTGTAATACTAATAGAATTAAAGGGACACTTGCAGGGAAGGATATCACCATTTCTATTGCACTTGTTGAAAGTAATAATTATATAAGTATTGAATTCACTAACCATTTAATGATTCCCGAGTCAAATATAGGTGAAAGGCTAGACTTTTGGGACAGGAAACAATTTGAAATAAGTGGCTTACAATTGAATGTTGGAGAATATATTGTCAAATCGAAGTTTATTGTTAGTTCCTTATGGAGCTTTGACGGTGACATAATTTTGGGTTTACCTTGGTTAAAAACATTAGGGACTTTCATCTTAAATGCAGAATAGAAGTTTTTGACATTTCCTTACAAGAAGAAAATCACATTGCAGGATGTTACAATAAAGTCATATTTAGAAGCTCCAACATCTGAAGACTTAAAGAATATATTGAAGATGATTTCACAGGACAAAAGAAGAAAGAAGTTGAAAAGGTTGTTGCCAATAAGGATGAAGAAATTACCCATTTGAAAAATCATAGTCAAGACTTGATCGCACAGATCAAGAAATTAAAAAAGAAAAAAAATTGCAAGAAGTACAAGAGAAATTCCATAGAAAAAAAGATCTCGAAAAAGAATTCAATAAGAATGTATCAGAAAAAGATAAAGAAAATTCTCATTTAAAAAATCTAAATCAAGGGTTGATTGAACAAATAAAAAAATTAAAAGATGAGAAGCTAGAAAAATCCTCAAAGTTGTTATCGACCAGTAGATCACACGAAGCACAAACAATTAAAGTTTCTACAAGGGTTCCACAAATGACTCGAAGGCCTTGTTGTCACCCAAATCTTAAAAGTTGTTATGACCAACATCAAATTCAAGAAGAAAATAAACAACGTTCATCTTACAAACAAACCTACTACAACATTGAAAAAGAACGAAGACCTAAGTTGCACGAAATGGNATATATATATATATATATAGATTAAATTCAAAATCACATTTAACATTTTTACTCATAATTTCATAAGTGATTCCATAATGCAAGTACTCAGCAGTAATATCCAAAAACAACACAATGATTTTACCCATAAATGATTCCATAATGCAAGTGGAAATAACCAAAAAACAACCTTCAAAATGAGGCTAAGCCGCTAATACATATATATCTAGATTCCAAAATAAGCCTTTATATACGAGCCTACAAGTACAATACTACATCAACATGAACAATGAAAATATAAAGAAAACATGAACTGAAGCCATGAGCAAGAGGAAGGGTCGGTCTTGGTCTTGAGCGTGGTTGAGCTACTAAGACATGAGGAGACATCGAGGAGTGAGCAAGAAGAGCTTGGAGCCACCGATGAAGAAATACGTGAGCCAATGAAGAAATTCGTGAGAGAAATGTTGAGCCGTGTGGGAAAAATGGGCATTGGGTGTTATTTTATAACAAACCCAAGCTTTGAAGAACTTTTCGGAATCCTCTAAACCCCTAGCCGGTGAAGGAAAAACCCAATTTTGTTTTAAAAAGACGTGTTTTAGCGGACTGATAGAGGAAACACCACTTTTTGGGCAAAAACGATTTGGAAACGGGTTTCCTTAACGCGAAACGTCCCATTACTCTCGGAAACGGGTTTCCTTGCCGTATGGTACGGGTTTCCACGTTTCTGTATGGAAACGAGCTGGGGACGTGGAGGGGGGGGCATGTTTCCTGCAACATAGACGAAGACAATATCAATGACTTTTATGGAAGCCTAAAATGAGAATATCAATTCATCAAATAGTTCCAATGAAGGTAGATTTGGGATGGATCACACCCTAGAAAATGCTACACATTAGTTCAAGACTCCGAAGATTATACTGCTTGGTTTCATTGAGTATCATAGTTTCAAGCTCACAACATCATGAAAAGTCATTACGAGCAAGAGGACATAGTCTTACAATAAACTATGCTTTGAGGACAAAGCATGTTAAGGGGAAGGCAATGTAACAAATAAAAATTAGATAATTATCATTAATAAATAATAATCTTATAAATTAATTAGGTTAACTAAGCGACATATCTCTTAGTGAGTAGACACTATGTAAGGCCTATATATACGAGCTACTTTATCATTGTAAAATCATCATATCATATTTTTTATTAACTTTTATATCTATTCATGGATTATTTGTATTTTCGGAAGTGGAAGTTCCAGAAGTGTAAACGGATTTTTTACCGTTACAGTGAGTTTTAGCCCTATGGGAGTTTTGGTGTTGGCTATACCATATCTCCTTACTTGAGGTACTCTGTGGTAAGAATGATTTACTTATTACCCCTATAGTTTGATGATGATGTGTTGCATTGCATCGTTTACGAATATTACTTTGTGCATAGAGTATGTAGATTGGTCCTCAACACTATTTCTGCATGCTATCTTATTGTATCAAATATGTCACTTTGTGCAGCTGTTGAGTAGAACAACTGGCTTGCAGTCATGTTAATCCTTAACTGCAAGATTTTATATTGTATGTAACTTCAAAATGCTTTTTGTGCTTTTTCAGCTGCTTGTTTGCTTCCACTATGGTTTCTTTTTAGTTTGAGATACTGAAAGGAATGATGTTATTGATAGTTACTTTCTTTTTTTATGGCTATGCTCAATGAACTATCTTGCAAAATAGCTAAAAATTGAATGAACAAAAGGACCTTTGTTTTCTGGATGGTGATAAAATATATGACATGAGAACAGCGTAAGAGCAACAAATACACAAGAAACAAGTGTGGGGAAAATAATTTGGTTGTTGACACTTTTAAAGATAATTTGATATTTGTTTGTTTCTTCTTAGATGGCATTGAGGAAGATGTTGATAAAAAGGCAGCCTGGTTGTTGAAAGCATTTCTTTTTGGCACGGCATTATATGCTGGATGCTATTTTTTACCATTAATGGGTATGAATGCAATTTTTCTCAAATTATTGTAGGTTAAATCAGAGTTTTATACAATTTCATTAAATCATAGATAGCAGCATGGAAGCAAATGGTTGGTTTCTTGGTAGTAATGAAGTATTATTTTGTTTGAATGTCTTTGTGTTGCATAACTGTTTTTTGTAAATAATCTAGGGGATAGCATGATTCAACAGTCGGTGGCACTTCTAAGAGTCAAAGATCCTTTGTTTAAGCGAATGGGGGCATCGAGGCTATCTCGTATTGCCATCAATGGTATTCCTTCTAAATTGCTTATGAGTTTCCTTCAATATCTTGAAATTTAAACGATAATAGCCAATTCCAAATTCTTTACATCTTTTTAGTATATAAAAAAGTTGAGGGTGCTATGAAAATCCTGATATTGTTGGTTTAATTTATTAGTCCTTCATGAGTTTGTATTGTCCTATGGACTTTTTATTCTCATCTTTCTGTTATTTTAGTTGCTTTCTTTCACATTCTTCTGTAAGACAAAATATACTCAGATGAATTATAAATGTCTTGTTTTGACTTGTAATGAGATCCACATGTTTTCGATATTGCAAGGATTAACATAACATTTACTGCTCGCTAGGTGGTAAATCTGTTACATAGGTTGTACACCCATGAAAGCAAAATTGAATTGCTGATGCATTGCTTGTCATATTCAATTTAATTCAAGGGGCATCTATCTCATTAAATATTGATGGTTATTTGTAGGTATATGTTATTGTATTATGAGACAACTCTGGTTGTTGTAATTGTTCGACTAACACTTGATACTTCCAAAAGATCGAACACCTTGAGCAGCCACTCACACAAACAGATCACAGATCAGCACACCAATGTTTTTACGTGGTTTAAACCCTCGAAGTGAGAAACACTCCACAGCCCCATCCAAATAGCTAATTGAGGCAATTATTATGCAAAAGAAAGAATGTTTTTTTTTTGTAAGTAATAGTAGCTATTCATTAATTAGTATACAAAATGGTTACAACTGTGAACTCAAGGGGATCCTTCACAGAGTGGAAAACAGACCCTCCTTGAGCTCTGAGGTGTGAATGCTCAACCATAATCTCATCATAGACTTTGAGGCATGTTCATAGTCCAAAACAAATCATTTCTGAAACAGAGTTTGTAAACTTAACCAGACTACCATGACAAGTAACTGCAACTGCAGTGACTAAAACTATGATATACATAACTGTAGCTAAACAGAAACTGAAAAGAAGAACTAAAGCCCAACACGTCCAAAAAACCAAATACTGAGCCATAGCCAGAGGGTTAGGGGGGAGGAACTGTGGTGACCTTGGCATCCTCGCTGTCCAGGTCGATGCCTGCATGTAGGGCCAAAATGATCTAATTAGCTTATATATCAGACCAACCATTTTATATATTCATCTTAGCCGTTATTTTCATGCTTAGAGACTATATTTCATCGAAGCAGTTGATTATTTCACATCTAGTGTGTATACTGCTTGTTGGTTTTGCCCTTGGAGTTGTTTTGATTGTTTTTTGTACTGTTTTACTCCTAGGCAGAAACCCCCCCAGGGTACCCTTTGATCTTTAGCCTAAACCATCTAAGTACCTTGGATTTTCCATCCCGAAAGTGGTTCTGTCATTACATTTGGAAAGCTGAGAGTTTTCTCTTGGTTAGTACTTGGGAAAGTAGAACCAGGGACAACTCCTGTGACTATTTTAGATTTGCCTCAGGTGAATCCGAGAAGCCTAAAGAGAGAGGTCCTTGCCCATTGTGACACTTTTTGGGGCAAGGCCGTGATCTGTCACTGGCGTAGTAATCAAGTTCTCTGCCATTCTAAAGAGACTGCCAGGTTTTGTGACAACAAAGCTCATTGCAATGTCATTTGAAAGAGCATTTCGGGAACATTCTAAAAAGCTGTCTTAGTAATGATTCTGAGCGGTAGTGAGGAAGATATACATGATTAAAGTTGGGCTTCTAAAATTGCTGATTTTGTTGATGAAATATAGTGATATATCTTTTGCACGGAAATTCTTCTATTTAGGCATCATATTGAGTTCGCTCCATGGATATCAAAGCTTCATTAATAATCATTATGTTCTTTTCATAACTTCAACATGGTATCAAAGCTTTGGTGATGACCATGGATGTGTGCATGATGAGAGTGACAATTTTGGCACGAAAAAGGGTTTGTAGATTTTGACAATATTAACTTATTACATAGATCTCTTATTGCTGTGCAACATTTTTGTTTGACAAATAGAGGCTATGATATAAGTTCTGAGCAGTATTGTGTGATATATGGTCTTTGAAAGTTGACTTTCTAAAACTTTCCATTTTGGTTGATAAAAATAAGTGGCCTGTCTCGAGGAAAAGATATCACTTTTTTCAAGTGTGAGATTGAGTTCTCTCCATTATCAAGTGAAAGAAAATTTCAAGAGCTTTGTATAAAGTTGACCTTCTGGAGCAAGATATGATCTTTGAAAGTTGACCTTCTGGCGCTGCCCATTTTGTGGATGAACAATGATATATCTTCTGCAAGGATATATCTTGAATCAGGCTTTAGATTGAGTTTTCTCCAATGTCGTTTGAAAGAAAATTTCAAGAACTTTCTTGAAAGTGGTTACAATTAAAATTTTGAGCAATAGTGAGGGAGTATGACCTCTCAAAGTTGACGTTCCAAAACTGCCCATTTTGTATACAAAACAATAATTTCCATTGTAGAAAGCTTTTCTCACTGTGTAACGACAAAATAGTTACACACATACTGATGCGTTGTTGATCTAAAATTCCAGGTAATTAGGAGTTTAGTATGTTTTTTTTAAAATCTTGAAACTAAAGTTTTTAAACAGTGTCTTTATAGGAGGGAGACAATTTATTTTACCTTAGGGTAAATATAACCTATTCCTTTGAGGTGGAATATCTATCTTTTGAAGGTCATTTTGCATTTTTTTTGTACAATAAGCTAAATTTTTAAAGGATGAACATACGTTTTGTTTCTTTTTCTCTTCGTGGATCAACATGCATATACTTGAGCCCGTATAGGATGAACAAGTAGTAAAGTGTATACATGTTCATCCAATATGGGCATACATACATCAAGTTGTAAAGTGTATATATGTTCATCCCACCATTCTATTAAAGTCATAACCTGTAGGTGGATAGGGTAATTCCATGGTACATGGACGTGATTTAGGGCATAAAAGTCATAGGTATGCATAGATATTCCAAGGTACTCAGGGGTGATTTGGGACATAAAAGACATAGCTAGTCGGAGATTCCAAGGTACACAATGATGATTTCTATTAGGGTTGGGGTAAATTTCATAATAGTTACCTTCTTGGTAGCAATTTGGTAAAACAAGTATAAGTGGGATGAGGATATCCTATTTTTATTAGTAAGTAATAATTTACTTTTTGAAAGAAATCTCGCAATTCTCATAGTAGAATGTGTTAGTGGAATTGAAAAGATGAACTAAATTGAATTTCTAGTTTTTATTTATGATGTGCAAAATGCCACCCCATGTGATGTTGACTTTTTCTCCACCCCTTGTGCAATTGGAATACAGTTACATGCAACTCATCTATTGAATGGATATAATGGCCATCTTTAGTCTCATTGCCATGGATGCTGGATGCATGGTTCCATTTTTACTTCTTTCAACAAATTGTCATTTGAGATGCCACACAATGCTCTCCATGCTTATATCTTGTTGCAGTTTGGAGGCCTACTTTGATGTGACATTGATGCGGTTTTAACACAATCAATTACAAGGAAATACACATATAGTTTGACAATTCTAAAAGTTTGGCTTTGTTGGTGTTGTCCTTCAACCAATCGAGTGGAAATATTCCATGGGACTTGTGTTCTCTTGTACATTTGCAACGCCCTTTCTTAGCAATGAATGATTTGCCATGGAGTATCCCTCTTGCATAGGAAACCTTCCAACCTACAAATTGTTTGGTTATTTCTACAAATATGTTATTTCGTGCGAATCAAATTCAATTGGGTTTGTTCACTTGTCTAATAAATTTGCCTTCATAAAAATCTGCTGTTAGACAATATCCCCATTTCATTGTCAAACATTTTCACAACGATTTATTTGGATGTTGTGATAAACAAAGTTAATGGCGGTATTCCACAAGGATTGGATGTGCTCATCAATTTGCAAAGGATTTAGCTATCTGAAAATCAATTGTCAGGCTTTACTTAAGTTACTTTTTAAAAGTTAGACCGCAGGGATGATCCTATATCAAGAACTTGCTAGAGTATGCAATGGATTTATCGAGGACTTTTTGTTTAAGAATGGTAGTTTTGGATCAATTATAAAAGATTTGTTATTGATGACACACTTATTGTTTTGAAGGTTTTCAGTGTGCCAAATGACAAGTTTGGGAAAGATTCATGATCGAATGCAAAGTCTTACCAAAATGTTTGAGATCAAAATTTAGTGGAAATTACAACAACATGGTCCAACCTAAATTTGAAATGTGTAGTGTTGGAATACATGTGCAATGAAATTTTGGATAGACATTTGTATCTTGATAGAAATAACAGTAATGATGTGTTTGAATTTGAATTCAAAACACTATTAGAGATAACCATAGAAGTGACCCATACATTTGAATATATGCATCATGATTCTTTTATCCAAGTCGTGCATTGTGATATAAATTCCAAGAATGTACTTTTGGATGAAGATATATTGGGGAATGTGATATAGTTTGGAATATCAAGATTAATTAGTGCAATTTTTACTGATTCACTTTTTTTAACACTTGCTTTGAAAGTATCTGTTGGCTACATTGCTACATGCATGACTTTCTAAAAGATTATTTTTATATATATTTTCTTTATTAACATTTTTATATGGATTGACTTAGTAAAATTTGATGAATGTTGTCTTGAATACAAACTTTGGATTGGGTCAAGGGGTTTCCACCTAAGGAGATGTTTATAGCTAGGACATTTTGTTATTGAAAATGTTTATTAGAAATATGCCAATTAGTGACATGTTTGTTTAAGATTTGAATTTGCATAAGTAGGTGAACATAGCACTTCCAAATAGAGAGAAGGAGGTAATTCACAATAGTTTTTTTTGGTGAGATAGATGGAGATGAAATTGAAAAAAAATGATCTGTACAAATACCTATATTTTTTGGTACATAGTGGTGTATTTATTTCAAGAGATTCATTTGAAGAATGATCAATCATAAGACATGTACGAAAAATGTGAGTCTTAGAGGATTTGATGGAAAACATACCTCTCCTGGACCTCTCATTCTAGGAGGTTAAAGCGAATGATATCCAATTTATTTTACAATAAAATTGCAACAAAGAATAATTCAACTACATCAAATGATCAAAGTTTTGCATTTTAGTTTCTAGAAAGTGCAATTGTAAAAGTTTTTGGTGTATTAAAATATAAAACTTTGGTCATTTGATATAGGTGCATTAATCCTCGTTGCATTTGTGTTGACAAACAAAATGGATATACTTCTTTATAATCTTTTTGAAGCCAAATTGTTTTCCACAAAATCTTTTCTATACATGTCTCATAGTTGATTATTTTTCAAGTGAATTTTTTGTGCACCACAAATAAACGAGTAGCAAAGAATTTAGGCATTTGTATACATTATTTTCTTCAATTTCATCTCCATCCATTTCATATAAAAAAACTACTATCAATCACTTCAGTCACTTTTTTTGGAAATACTCTATTCATCTATGTAGATTTTTCACTAGTTTTCAGCCATCGGTTTCAAGTAAAATTTATATCATTGTTTATGACATTCTCAGAAAAATAAAGTGCTGGAAATAAACAAAAATTTTTAGACTTAAAACACTGCTGTAAACAATCTTTTCAGTGACAAAAAATAAAAGTCAGCACGCCATTTAATCACACAGAACACTAGGATTTTTGGCAAATGGCCTTGGAAAAACCTACTAGGGGAAAACCAGTCAGAGAGAGTATTTTTATTTTTTCAGGAGAAGTTTATCATTTACAGCAATACATAGAAAATATCAAATCAACTTATCTCAACCCAGAAGATAAATTTTTGTCTCGATTTGCGTGCTGAGTAGCAAATATCAAACTTTGTTTGTTTTTGGTTTTTTGCCTCGATTTTCGTGCCAATGTATGGACAAACTGTACAGACGGTACGGACCTCGAAATCCGTGCCAATTTTTTTCTTCGAAAATCGTGTTTGTTGCCTCGAAAACCGTACTGTACGGATTAGCAATAAATGCTGTTGTCTTCACCTTGATTTTCGTGCCCTCTTTGCTGCTGTCCTTTCCCTCGATTTGTGTGCTGCAAAATATTTCCTCTTGTTCAGGAAAAATGGAAACTTTCTCTCTTCTCTCTCTCAGCTCTCTCTTCTCACTTCAATCTGTGAAAGTGAGGCAAAATGCCTTTCCCATGCCTTTTTGAGAAAACCCTAGGTTGAGTCTAATGTAACGGTGGAGATTAGATTAGATCAAGGGCTGAAATTAAATGCTTATATTTTATTTTTAAAATATTAATTTCACTCATCCACTTAAATTTATCAAAAAGTGACTTTAATGCTCTAAAGTCAAATTAAATGGTTTTACTTAAGTCATTTAATGCAAGGGTCACTTTATGCCCCCTCTTTAAGTGACTAAGGCAAAAGTCACTAGGGGAACACTTCCTGAGGTACAAAACTAACACTCCCTCTTACTGAGGAAGGTGTTCTGCACCACTCCCAACTTGTCTCTGAAGAAGACAAACTTGCCTCTCCCCAAAGATTTCGTTAGTATGTCTGCTACTTGCTCATCAGTGGAAATGTACTGAAGCATCACTGCCCCTCTTTGAACATAGTCTCAGATGAAATGATACCTGATCTCAATGTGCTTTGACCTATCATGGAAAACAGGATTCTCAGAGAGCTGGATGCAACTCTGATTGTCACAGTAAATAACCGTAGGCCTAAGGTCCTGACCAAATAGATTCACCAGCAACTTACGAAGCCACAAGGGCTTGCAGCTGGCCAAACTGGCTGCCATGTACTCGGCCTCTGCAGTACTCAATGCAACAGACTTCTGCTTCCGATTGAACCACGACACTGCTGCCGAGCCCAAACTGAAGCAACATCCGGAAGTGCTCTTCCGGTCTGCCACACTACCTGCCTAATCTGAATCTGTATAGCCAACCAATCTGATCCCCTCTGACCTCCTGTATTCCAAACCAAAATCCACTGTCCTTGAAAGATAGCGCAACACATGTTTTGCAGCGACCCAATGCACACTCCTAGGCTCAACCATGAACTGGCTAAGAGTGTTCACTGCAAAACACAAATCTGGCCGAGTGTTGACCAGATACATCAATGACCCAATAAGCTGACGGTATAAAGTAGGATCCACCGACTCTCCCTCAGAAGCATGAAGCTTCTTCCAGTTGGTGATCATAGGTGTCGACATAGGCCTACAATCCTCCATCCTGAATCTCCTCAAAATATCAACCACATACTTTCTTTGCCCCAGGAAAATATGTCCAGGCTCTTGCCAAACCTCCAATCCCCAAAAAAATGCATCAGCCTAATATCAGTCATCTTATACTCTGTTGCAAGATCCTTCTTGCAAGGTGCAATGGGTCTCTCTCTCCCTGTGATAAACAAGTCATCAACATATAGCAGAAGAACAAGTGGATCATCTCCAACCATGATGAAGTAGAGATTCAGATCTGCTTCACTCTTTTGAAACCCCATACTCAGCAAGTAAGAATCAATCCTGGAGTACCAAGCTCTTGGAGCTTGCTTCAGCTCGTAAAGGGCCTTCTTCAACCTGCATACATTTGTCTCTCTGTCATGTATCTCAAAGCTTTGAGGCTGTTCAATGTAAATCTCCTCCTATATGATACCATTGAGAAATGCGGTCTTCACATCCATTTGATGGATCTTCCAACCCATTTCCTTCGCAATGGAAATCAATGCACTGATAGATGTATAACGAGCAACCGACGCAAAAGTCTCATCATAATCAATGCCCTCAACCTGTGAAAACTCCCACACTACAAACCTGGCTTTGTACTTCTCCACACTCCCATCTGCCGCATGCTTTATCTTGTAAAGCCAACGAGAAGTCACCACTGACTTCCCCTCCGGTCTCGGAACAATCTCCCATACATCATTCTTCATGATGGAATGGTACTCATCCATCATGGCATCTCTCCATACCGAATGGTGGGAGGCCTCCTGAAAAGTAGAAGGCTCAGAATCTCGTGTACAAGCCACCAACACCATGCCCAATCTGTCAGGCATCTCGATGGCTCTCACCTTGTCACTGGGTGTCCCAGCCTTTAAGGCATCCTTCAAGGTCTCCTGAAGCCACTTAGGCTTCTTTTTCCCTCAACGTTCTTCCCACACCGGCCTGTCCTCATCTGAAGAACTACCAGATCTAGAAGCCCCAGTCAACTGTGAACCTGAAGCTGGTATGCCAACACCAGGTGTAGCCTGTAATCTTGATTTCGATCCTGATCTCGATCCTCTGTAAGGTGTACCTGTAATAGTAGACCCATCACTTGTCCCCGAAGACCCTGCTGGCCTAACAATTGAACCTGGTGAACCTGTGCCAACACTCTGTGGTCTTGTAACCTCGGAAACTTGTGATCCTGACTGCTGCGTAGATGGAACCTGTGCCACAATTTCGAGGTGCAAGGACTTGCTGCTCTCCCTACTCTGACTCTCTCGACCTCCTGAAGGCTCGCTCCTCCTCAAACTTCACATCCCTCCTCACCACCACTTTCCTCTGAGAGGGAAGATAGATGCGGAAAGCCTTCGCAGTCTCATCATCACCCACAAAGATGCCCTTCTCTGCAGTGGGCTCCAACTTTGTCCTCTTCTCTGAAGGGACATGAGAGTAAGTTAGACTACCAAATATACGAAAATGGCCAACTTCAGGCTTCTTGCCTAAAAAGCACTCCTCAGGTGTCATATTCTCCACTGCCCGATGGGGACTCCTGTTCTGAAGGTATACAGCGGTGCTGCAAGCCTCAGCCCAGAGAAAGAAAGGAAGTGACTGGTCATGTAACATAGTTCGAGCTGCTCCAACAATGGACCTGTTCTTCCTCCCTGCTACTCCATTCTGCTCTGGAGTATATGGAACTGTCAACTATCTCCTGATCCCCTCCTGTCTGCAAAATCCATCAAACTCCTTGGAGGTATACTCACCCCCGTTATTCGATCTCAAGACTCGGATCTTCCTCCCTGTTTGGTTCTCCTTAAGAGCTTTGAACTCTTGGAACCTCTGTAAGACTTCCTTAGACTTCTTGCTGTTCAGAAAGTAGATCCAGGTCTTCCTGGAATGGTCATCAATGAATGTCTCATAATACTCGTATCCTCTCAAGGACACAGAAGACATAGGTCCACATAAGTCTGAATGTATTAAGTCAAGAGTACCAGATGACCTGCTATCACTGCTCGAAAAAGCAGTCTTGGTGTACTTTCCCAAAGCACACCCCTTGCACACATCACTCTGCCCTGTGCTGAACTCCGGTAAACCTGTCACCATGTGCCTCAACAACCCCAAGGCTGGATGATGCAAGTGAGCCATCCTCCTATGCCAAAGCTCACACAACTCATTGCTGCTGCTATGTGCTAAAGCATGCTGCGGCTGAAACAAGAGCCTATACAGTTTCTCACATCTCGCTCCAATGGCAACTGAAGCAGATGGTCCTGCAGTCTTGGGAAACATATGCACGTGTCCCTCTAGGAAAGACACCCCAAGACCCCGATCCTCGATCATGGAAACTGACACTAGGTTCTTCTTCAACCCAGGTACATACAATATATCCCGCAATACGATGGGACTCATGGACTCCCTCTGAAATGTAATGGTCCCACGTCTAACTGCACTGACTATTGAGTCATCTCCCACCACAATCTCCACATCTGTATTTGCCTGTGAAAGCTCGGAGAACATCTCATGAGCACCTGTCATGTGGCTCGAGGCTTTGCTATCTATGTACCAAGTGTTGGAAGTAGATGCACTGTAAGAATGGTCTGTCACACAAGAAAACTCCCTCGTCTATCAACATCTGCACTGGTGAGAATGGATGCTCTCTCTCTCTCTCTCAATATGCCCAGTGCATAGTGAAAACTCACTCTGAAATCTAGTTGCAAAATCATCGATCTCAGCTGAAGCGGTTGTCTGCTTCTTCTTCTTTTTCTTGTTCGGACACGTAGCAGCATAGTGTTCCATCTTGTGACATGCAAAGCACTTCACAGTGCTCATATCTTTCTTCTGTCCATCCTGCTGCTGCTTGGCCCCACCCTTCTTGCTCTTCTTCTTCCCCTTCGATGTCAATGCCACATCCTCATCATCCCCTCTACTAGTAGAGCCACTGCACTGCAAGAAACCCCTCCGAGTCTCCTCCTGAACAAAGTCATCACATACTCTGTCCCAAAATGGTAAGTTCTCTCTGGCCACCAACCCCTGAACAAACACCGCCCAAAGTGCAGTTACCCCATTCAGGGTTGTCCGCACTAACTTAGGAGCATCAGTGGCCACCCAACAGCTGCAAGCTCATCTCTCACCTAAGAGATCCTAGTAAGATAAGTCATACATGCTTCTCCTTTGACCATCTTGACGTTCTTCAGCTTCTCTCTAAGTACCATCTTCCTGTTTTCATTAGTACTAGCAAACAAACCGGTCAAAGCGGTCCACATTTCATGTGCATGATCCTTCCCTGAAATGTGAGGAATAACATGGTCTTTAACAACATCTAAGATTATCCTCATGGCTTTAATATCCTTCTTATTAAAGGCTGCAAGTAATACTGCATCAGTAGCAGGAGGAATAGTAATGGGATTTGCTGTAGTGTTTCTAACTACTTCCTCCCACAACTCATTCTCCCTCAGCACAAGTAAAATTCGGGCTTTCCATTAGACAAAGTTCGCTGCCGCATCCAACCTATCCTCAGTTCTCAACCCCACAGAAGTCATTTTCTCAAAGAACAAGTTTCAACAAAATGTACTACTGTCACAAAGGTTTTTTCTGAATTCTGGAAATGATTGTTTCACTGCTAAAATTTAATTTTCTGCCACAACCCACTCTGATACCATGTAGATTTTTTACTAGTTTTCAGTCACCGGTTTCAAGTAAAATTTATATCACTGTTTATGACATTCTTAGAAAAATAAAGAGCTGGAAATAAACAAAAAATTTCAAACTTGAAACACTGCTGTAAACAATCTTTTCAGTGATAGGAAATAAAAATCAGCACGCCATTTAATCACACAGAACACTAGGATTTTTGGACAATGGCCCTGGAAAAACCCACTAGGGGAAAACCAGTCAGAGAGTATTTTTATTTTTTCAGGAGAAGTTTGATCATTTACAGCAATACACAGAAAATATCAAACCAACTTATCTCAACCCGGAAGATAAATTTCTGTCTCGATTTGCATGCCGAGCAGCAAAAATCAAACTCTGATTTTTTCTGTTTTTTGCCTCGATTTTCGTGCCATTGTACGGACTGTACAGACGAATTGTACGGACCGTACAAACAAACTGTATAGACAGTACGAACCTCAAAATCCGTGTCAATTTTTTCTTTCGAAAATTGTGCTTAGAAATTTGCCTCGAAAATCATGCCTGCTGCCTCGAAAACCGTACCATACGGACTATATGGACCAGCAATAAATGCTGTTGTCTTCACCTCAATTTCTGTGCCCTCTTTGTTGCTGTCATTTCCCTCGATTTGTGTGCTGCAAAATTTTTCCTCTTGCTCAAGAAAAGTGGAAACTTTCTCTCTTCTCTCTCTCAGCTCTCTCTTCTCACTTTAATATGCAAAAGTGAGGCAAAATGCCTTTCCCATGCCTTTTTGAAAAAACCCTAGGGTGAGTCTAATTTAACGGTGGAGATTAGATTAGATCAAGGGCTAAAATTAAATGTTCATATTTTATTTCTAAAATATTAATTTCACTCACCTACTTAAATTTATCAAAAATTGACTTTAATGCTCTAAAGTCAAATTAAATGCTTTTACTTAAGTCATTTAATGCAAGGGTCACTTTATGTCCCCTCTCTAAGTGGCTAAGGCAAAAGTCACTAGAGGAACACTTCCCTAGGTACAAAACTAACAATCCACTTATGCAAATTCAAGTCTCCAACAAACATGTCACTAGTTGGTTTGTTTTTAGTAACCATTTTAGATAACATAATGCTATAGCTATAATTATCTTCATGGGTGGAAATGCTCTCAACCAATGCATGCTTTACATACAAGATATCTTTGATCAAATTTCACTAAACCAATTCATGTAAAATTGTTAATGAAGAAAATATAATTAAAAATAATGTTTAAGAAAACCATATTTAGAGCCAAGTCACCTAGTTCGAGTTTGTGTTCGACGAAACATTGTGATAAAATTCATGATAAAATTTGGTATTAATTTTGAGGAAATTAATATTTTTGTATTCAATTTTAATGCGAATTTAAATGAATTTAATTGTCGAATTGCGAGCTTAAACGAATTTAATCAAACTAGAATTTAAACGAATTTAGCTGTCAAATTTCAATGAATTTATTTGGCTGCCTGTGAAATTCGTTAAATTTTGAATTTCAAGGATTAAATTCGGCAAATGTGATGATTAAATCTAAAGCAATGTTGGGGACAAATTCTTTTAGAGCAAGTGTTGAAAGAGTAAATCAGTGAATATTGCATCAACTAATTTTACAATTTCAAAATTTGTGAAATGGCCTAACATATTTTCATCCAAAAGTACATTGTTGGGTTTTATATCACAATGCATTACTTGTATAAAAGATTTATGATGCAAATATTCCAACGAATGAGCCACGTCTATGGTTATAGTGTTTTGAATTACCATTTAGACACATGATTGTTATCATTTGTATTAAGATACAAATGGTGGTATAAACTTTGTTTGCATGTGTTTCAACTCTAAACCTTTGAAATATAGGTTGGGACATGATGATATAATTATCACCAGATTTTGAGGTTGAATCGTTGATATAAGACCTTACATACGATGGTGCTTTTATCAATCTAGTCATTCTGCAAATAGAAAGTCTTCACAACAAGTGTGACAACATGAATTTTTTTTGTTGTATATTGTTTCAGAACTACCACTCTCTAACAAATTGTCCTTAATACATCCATTAGGTGCTTTGACAAACTCTTGATATGAAATCATGCTATGCTCTAATTTTAGAAAGTACCTATCTAGTCATTTTGCAAATAGAAAGCCTTCACAACAAGTGTGACAACATGAATTTTTTTTTTTGTATATTGTTTCAGAACTACCACTCTCTAACAAATTGTCCTTAATACATCCATTAGGTGCTTTGACAAACTCTTGATATGAAATCATGCTATGCTCTAATTTTAGAAAGTACCCTAGATAAACCCCAACATTTTTCATATAGGGTAAAGCCTTTGTAAATTGGTGAGCAGGTCCTTGGAATGTTGCAAGTGGGTTTGTTTATCACAATATTCAAATGAATCAAAGTGAGGATGTTTGACAAAGAAGTGAGGATGTTGTCTGATAGTTGATTTTTCTTGTAATATACCCATCCTAGGTCTAAAGGTAAGGAAAGGTATAAGGGCTCTCTGTAGAGGTAAAGAGGGCTGAATTTGTGTTCAGCACTGTTACTGGATGAACAAGCAGGGCTAGTCACCAATAAGCATAAGAAGGAGAAAGTGAACACTATCACCTTAGCCACTTCTCCAAACTTCTTTGGAAGTCAGAACCTCTTAGGGGAGAGAGCCCCTATCTGTGTGCCTGTCAATGATTACACCAAACACCTTCCACAACCTCAAGCATAGATCGGTGCCTTATGGTGTCAAGTAGAGAATGAAGAAGACATATCGGGGATAATTTCAACTAGGCACTAGTTTGAAACAAGCACTGTATCATGGATTATGAAAGTCCCTATGACTAGAGGTTTATGAATGTATGCAGTAAAACTTGTAGCCAAAGATAAGCAATGCCCAAGTGTATCAGCACTACAGTACTAAACAATGTGAGAATGTGCCAATTAGTTTGCCAATATTTGGTTATAAGTTCATTATCATTTAGGAACAACACTCAACAGTGCATGAAAATAGTGTCAAAGATTAAGCCACCCCATTGTAACCTTACTGTAATTTAACAATTGCATTTACGTCTGTACCATATCAGCATCATTAGTTCTATAACAGGGAGGGAATATGTATGACAGCGAGTTACTACTTATGATTCATCTATCAGATTTGCTCTCAGCAGTGTGTCATTCAAAGGTGGAGTAATTGCTAGATAGTGTGCCTTCTAGTAGCACTTCACAGTATATATTTCAGACAACCAATAGTGCTATAGATAAGCCTTTCTATTGCATGAATAAAATGTTCAAAATAGAGTGAGTTGAACATTGAATATCAGCAAATCTCTAATCACTTGGATGCCAATTTATAACAGCTGTAACATCATTAATTTTGTTGATCCAAAATAGGTCTGTAAACACTGACAGTCTGTGACCATGAACAACAGTGTTTTTATAATCCTTTCACAAGGCATAAGTATTGCATTTTAGTTCCACCATTTACAATCACAAAGACTAGCATTCAACAGTTAATCATTTCATCATTTTTACACATATACTAACCTCTGAGTAACGTGGCAGGTCTGGTGGAAAGGGCAGCAATGGGCTGGTTTCAAGATGCCACCTTAGAAGGCGCCTTTAGGGTTCGCTCTAGGGATGAAATGGAAGATATAAGGGAGAGGAAGTTGAAGGAGGAGAGTGTTTGGGCAAAGGAGTAAGGGAAAGGCCTTGGGAAGGAAGGTTAGGGACAGTTTAAGGTCTGATTTTGAAGCAGCAGCATTCAAGTTTGGGGGAACACCAAAAGAAATACCACAATAAGGCTTGTTCTTAGGTTGGAAAAGATGTTTTAGGTGTGAGGAATGCTAAAGAGTAGAGCACTAGGCTTTAGGAGTGAGAGGAAGGTGGGTTAGGGAATAACTTAAGGACTGTTGGGGTTATAGTATTAGGAAAAGGAGAGCGGGAGGATAAGGTTGGAAAGGAGGACAGCGAAGGTTAGTAGGAATAAGGGTATGTTAGGGTTTAGGAAACAACCCCAGGACTGCTAGGGTTTAGTTCTAGGGACTGTTTTTAGGATTATGGCAGATTTTAGGGTTTTTTAGAAATTTTTATATTTTTAGGGCTTCCTAAAATTTCGCCCTAGGTTTTCTAGGGACAAACAAGGCAGGACGAAATTGTAGAAGAGGGCTGAAATTTTAGAGAGGCCAAAAATTGAAAAAAAATTATTTTTTTGATTTTTAGGGTTTTGACATAAATAAAATTGCAGACCTAAATTTAACCTAATCTACCTTGGAAATGCAAATATGAACATGTGAAAATGCAATTTAATTGTAGATGAAGGTAAAGCCAAGGGTTTTAAGGTTTTACCCTAACCCTAGGGCATCCAGGAAGGTCACCAGCCTTTCTCTTGAGAGGTCCTTTCAAAGTTTGGCAAACTAGGGCTTTGTCTAACAGCCACAAGAGCTGGTTAAAAGAAGTCTAGTAAAGGAAGAACTTAGAGACCTAAGGCTCGAGCTTCAAAGGACTCCTAGAGGATGTCTTTCACAATACTATGGTGACAAAAGGCTGAAAAATGACCTAGTTTAGACAAAATGCAACATTAATGGTTACCATTCAACCATAAACAAGCATCATCCATCAACATTTAACAAAGAGAAATCAAGACAACAACTTAGATACCTCCTTGTGTATGTGTTAAGCAAATAATTCTAGCATCACCTTAGTAAAGAGCATGGACCAAAAAACTTCAAGAAATTTGCCCTCAAACTAGAAAAGAAATTCTCCTCAAGAGGTGCGCATCACATTCAAGATCCCTAAGAAGGGTGAAAAAGTAACATAATGTTTTTGTTCCACTTGTTTTGTGTTAAAATGAAGTGAGGAGAGGTTTATTTATAACCTTTCACACGCACTTTTACAAAATATCCAGGTCTACATGGATTAAAAAGTCAATTTGAAATTATAAAATGTCAACTTAAAATTATAACATAAAATATAAAAAATAGCCTGAAGTGGGCTTATAGTAGGCTACCCAGGGTATTTTTCCCCTAGGTGCCAAAAACTGCTAAAATGAGTGAATCACTTCTGGGAGCTGAATAAAGTCACTTTAACAGATCCATTTCCAACACCATTTGCAGATGAAATCCTAAATGAAGTCGCAGGACACGAGTGTTACTCGTTCACAGATGGATTTTTAGGATATAATCAAGTACCAATCGCAAAAGAAGATCAAAAGAAGACAACATTTGTCTGTGAATTTGGATCATTTGCTTATAAAGTTATGCCATTCGGTCTTAAAAATGCACCAACTGTATTTTCCAGAATAGTTGTCAAAGCATTCCATGAATACATTTATAAAACAATGGCTGTATACTTCGACAATTGGACAATATACTCCATGCTGAAAGATCATTGCAAATGGCTAAGACTAATGTTGGAGAGGTGCCGACAAATCGAGCTTTCACTCAACATAAAGAAATGCATCTTTTTGACCCCTATAGGAATTCTATTGGGACATATTGTATGCAAAGAAGGCATCAAAGTCGACTTTGCAAAAGTAAAAATCATCCTCGACTTAAAACCTCCAGTGAACCCAAAACATGTCAGAGTGTTATTAGGGCATACGGGCTATTATAGAAAATTCATTCGTCATTATTCAGATATGACCTACCCCTTAGAAGAACTATTAAAAGATGATCAAGAGTTTGAATGGACTGAGGAATATGATGTATCCTTCGACACTCTGAAGAGAAAACTAGTCGAAGCACCTATTCTCAGGTTTCCAAATTGGTCAGTCAAATTCCATGTACACATTGACGCATTCGGCTTAGCAATAGGCGCAATTTTAACATAGCCAGGGGATGATGGGATGGATTACCCAATTGTGTATAGCAGTAGAAAACTAAACAAAGTAGAACACAATTATTCCACCACAGAAAGGGAAACATTAGGGATGGTCTTTGCACTCCAAAAATATCGACATTACCTATTAGCGAACCCCTTTATATTTTACACTGACCATCAAGCGCTAAAATATCTAGTAAACAAACTATTACACCATGGAAGAATTTGTCGTTGGCTGTGACTATTCCAAGAATTTGAATTTGAAGTAGTAGTTCGACCAGGAAAGCTAAATGTCGGAGCCGACCACTTGTCACGAATTGACACGTGGGAGGAACCGACAGGAGTCGAAGACGATCTCCTAGATGCACATCTGTTTCGAATAGAAGCTGTACCAGCAGAACTAGAAGAAATAGCTCAATTCTTAGAGAATGGTCAAGCATTTGAAGGTATGAGCACTAAAAAGAAACAAATTCTAGCAATGAAAGCTGCACCATATAGTTTAATTAACAAATTCTTATATAAAATGGGTTTGAATGAAGTACTTCGTCGATGTGTGTTAGAACATGAAAGAGAAAACATAATGCATGAAGCACATTATGGCCCAGCTGGAGGACATTTTCAGTCGGACATGACTGCTAAAAAGATCCAACAACCGGGACTATGGTGGCCGACATTACACAAGGATTGTCGGACGTTTGCTAGTAAATGTGATCGTTGTCAACGTTTAGGTCGACCTTTACCTAGTATTGAGATGCCTTTAATATCGGTAAACCCAAGTTTAACATTCGAGATTTGGGCTATCAACTTTATAGGACCATTTCCAATTCCAGCAAGGACATGTGCACGCTACATCATAACAGCAGTGGAGTATGTTACTGAATGGGTAGAGGTAGAACCTGTCGAAACCTGTTATAGTGAAGTAGCTGCCAAATTCATATATGAAAATATAATTACTAGATTTGGTTGTTCATTGATTCTAATCAGTGGCCAAGGATCATATTTCATCAGCAAAACTATTGCAGCATTGACATAGCAGTTCAAAATCGACCACAGACGAAGCACAACCTATCATCCTCAGTCTAGTGGGGCAATAGAGGCATTTAACGAAACCTTAACAAGAGGCTTAACGAAAATTTGCAACACTGACAAAGACGACTGGGATGAGAAAATTCCTGCTATATTATGGGCATAGAACAACATACAATTGATCTACATACCAAACACTTTTAAGATTAGTCTATGGCCAAGAAGCAGTCGTCCCACTATACTTCTGACAACAGACACTAGTCATAGGTGACATATTACATATTAATGTCAAAGAAGCAAAGAAGGACCGACTAATGCAACTAGCTAAGCTAGAAGAACACCGACTAATTGCTATACAACACCAGGAAATCCAAAAGCAACAACAGAAAACATGGCACGACTGAAATATCAAAAACAAGAACTTGTCGGTTAGAGATTTTGCGTTGTTGCCAACAGATCAGTCCGATTGAGAACGTTACACGGCACAGTATTTTGGAAACTGGTTAATGGTGCCCGACTAAAGCGGTACGAAAACTAAGGAAAAAGTAAAAAAAAAAAAACGGTTTCATAACTGTTAACAAAATCTATAAAAACCATAAAAATCTAAAAACAACAAAAAGAAGTAATCCAGTGATCAAAATGACAGGGAAATACTCTCAGGGAGGAAGTAGCCGCAATCTACATCACAACCATCGACATACCAACTATCGACCATACAACCGACATTTCCATCATCATGCACATCGACAAGACGATAAAATGGTCCAATCAAGCCATCATGACTATAGACAGAGGGAGCGCCAAAACCAGAGCGCATTAAAAGAGCTATCAATAGAGCGTCCTTTGCCATCAGATCCGCCATTAATACCTCCTGTTATCCCTAAAGTTGAACCTAGACTACGGGATTCAAGCTTAAGGAAATCTTTGTTCAAAAATGTATAAATCAAATGAAATCAAACTGAAAACATAGGCTGGTATCAAACTAGGGCTAATGGAACTTCACAGCACTATAAGGAAATAGACTAGTATGACTGTTTGTACGGATTATACAATTTTGGTATGAAATCACAAGTTATAAAAAACATCACACAGTTTACAATAAGCTAAACTGGGATATGTCACACATTGGTATAATACAAATATTTATAAGAAAATCAAAGCATTAAAGTAATAGGCTGGTATGAAATCAGAGTTACAGGCAAATCGAACAAGTGCTGCATAACATAACATCAAACTTCAAAGTTCAATATCCAGGTTACTATGATCCTGAAATCAGGAAGTGAAACTGCCTCTGTTTCTAGAAAATATAAGGTAATTGTACTTCACAATAAGAATTAATACAATGGAATATACTGGACCATATGCATAATAAAATTATCGGAAATACAATTCATACAATACATGGGCAAATCATCATCATGTTCATTAAAAAATAGAACCTGTCACTGAAGCTGCAGAATGCGTATGCTACACAGACAGTGATCACAATTTAGCTTGCATAACTCCCAAAACAGCCAATCCCTTGTTCTCTAGTCGAGACATGCTTTTGTACAAAAATATTCTATCTACAAACTAACCATAGATCCTATATTTCAGGATCGAACCTCCTCCAAAATTGGTAAGTTAATCCCTTACAAAGTTTTAAACTACAAGTGTCATACAAGTGTCAAACATAACAACATGAGTTCAAAATCAAATAACAATTTAACATCTAGAGGCTTCTAGATGCCTCGGCTAAGGTAGCTAAGTCACTAAGCACCTGTGAGCGCTTCTGAAGTCTAACAAATTCAACATCTTTATCACTTTCCTTGTTTTGGGCTTTGACCTGCTCCAGCTGTCTTTGAATAGCTCACTTCTCCTTGAGGATGTCCTTGGAAATTACCAATAGTTTTTGGTACTCTGCTTCCTTATCTTCCATGTCCTCTTGTAATCTTTTGTTTGCCACCATTAACTTCTCATTTATGTCCTGCAGGTATCTTGTCTGTTCTTTATAGGTTTGAAGAGATCTTTTACACTGGCCAAGTTTTGGGGAGATATCCAAATCTTCCTCTCTTATGCAACCTCCTTCTTCAGGCAAACTTTTTGATACTGAACCTTCATCAAGATTGTTTTGTTTGTCTATACAAAACACTACTGGTATGGAACCTGCTACACCCTGCATATCAATAAACTCTTCCATATCCTCACAGTACTTGTCCTCTGCTGTGTGTACTGTTTCCTCACTTGCAGCATCTTCTATAACTACAACTTCCTTGTCACCTTCCTGCTCTCTTCTTTCCTCCCTCTGCATTTCTTCCCTCAGTCTGGTTCTTGGCTTGCCTTCCTTGAATAACTGTTTACAAATCTTCTTTTTTGAAGCTATGCTTTTAAGAATGTCACTGAGTTTTTCTGGATTTTCTTGTGTGCAGGGTGTTTCAAGGCCTAAACTGCCCTGTACAGGATTACAAACAGCATCCTTCTCTTTATTCTTACCCTCTTGAACTGTCTTTGTAGGGCTTGCTGCCTGCTGGTTAGCATCATCAATCATCTTCTTACTTTTCTCTTTAGGGTTATCACTAAACCCTAACTCTGTCAACATGGAACCCCATGTTCTTTCTTCTTTTTGCAGTTGAGTTAGAATCAACAATTTAATTAGCCCTTGGTGATAAACCGAGCGACCTGTATGTGCTGGATGGTTTTGAACTTTAACAATAATTTTTTGGAAGCTTTTAAATAGGTAAAATGGAAGATTTAACTGTGTACTGCCATGAATATGCATTAGTAGTTTCAAATTGCACTTTAAAACCCTATCATACCTTCCATCACAAGTGATATAATTCTGAATCACCTCCAACGACACCCTCCATGCTGGCTTCATTTTGCTGACATGAACTCCATTTTTCCAGTCAAGTTTTTCACTTCCAGGGATCAAGAATTTGCTGAAGTCTTCTTTGAAGTCTTTTTGTTTAAACCACTTTTCACCTTCTGCAGGAACATTTATGGCTTCAGCGACAGAGTCCTCATTGACTCTCATGGTTAAGCTTTGTAACTGAACCCTTTCATCATTGTAATTTTCAATGAAAGCCATGGTCAATTGTGAATGGTATCCCTGCAATTTATCACAAAAACTGAACCATCCTGACCTCTGTATTAGCTTAGCAGACCTTGGAAACTGCTTAATCCAATCTGTATTACTAGGTTCTAATCTACAGATGAAACCTCCAGGCTTTCTCTTCACGACCACCTCTGGCTCCTCTTCTTCGATTACCTTTGACATTTGCAACCCTAAAGGAATTTCAACTTGGCTGTGTGGACCAATAATGCCTTAAATCTTAGGTAAAAACATATATTTTCTGCTGCATTTAATTCTGTGGTAATTCTTATGTTTATGCTAGCATCTAAACTGTGAATAACATCTATGCTTGTGCTGGTAGTAACTATATTACTCTGCAAGCCAACAGAGTGACAATGCGAAAGAGATTTGAACTAAAACTGGTGATAGCTCTTACCCCTGAACATCTGTCTATCACTCAAAACATAAAAGCCTTCACGCTGTATTGTCCTGCACAGGAATTTTTTATACTGCGTCTGCGTGTTCAAGCAAAGCATGCTGAAACTAAGTGTTCTGAAATGCAAAGAAGCATATGTACAATGTATTCGAAAACCTAAAACCACAAGCTGTAGGGTTCGAAAATAAACCCTAATTTCTTGAATCTTTCACATAACACTGCTCGTGATCAAATGGAGAGATAGTAAACCAAACAAGCCTGCGAATACCTTTCTTTAGTAGAATAATGAAAGACATTTTAGGAAAAAATGTGCATTAGGCTTCTCTTGCCACGATGACTGCTAGTACTCATTATATGAACAGTTTCAATTCTGAAATGACAACACCTGTATTCTTCCATAATTGCCACCGTATGACTCATCATTTCATGGTCAGGAGTATATTTTATTTAAAACATGTGAAATGCCGAATGCCTTTATATTTATGACTATGATAAAAAACTTATTATCATTCTATATTTCATGAAATAAATCATAAACCTTTCAATAAAATGCCATGTGGAAATTCTGCCATTTAGAAATCAATATGCTGCCAGCTCACAATATGCTGCCAGTTTGGAAAAACGCTGCCAGCTGTAAGAATTCACCCTATAACATATACTTTTTGCACATACATGGGCTCATAATTAATGAATGGAAACTTTGATGATTTAAGGTAACAAAAGGAAACCTAACGGTGAGCAATCAATGACAAAATATAAAACAAAGCCAAATTAAAAACAATAAAAACCAATCATAATCAAAATTTAAAAAATAAACAAGTGAAACAACCCTAGAGATAACATATGGCTCCGTCTCGGGACAAAGTTTCTCTTAGAGACTTTGAGAACTTGCTGACCAGTGCCTTCAAAAGTCTGTTAAGGCTATTTCTGTCTTATTGGGCTGGAGTCTTATTTGCAGTAACATGATATATACAGTGACTATGTACAATACCACTTTGTCTTTCACTCTGTGTAAAAAGGCTTTAAGAAACGTCCATTGACTAGACCTGCAATCTCTTCACCTTTCAAATTTTGCAAGACAAAGGTATTATTTCCAAGAATCTTTATGATTGAAAAAGGCCCTATCCATAAGTTATCAAACTTCCCATGCTTACCTTTTTCATTTTTTCTTGCATCCCATCTGAGCACAAGATCACCAACTGTAAATAAATCTTTTTTAACCCTTTTATCAAAGCTGTCTTTCATTTTTTTTTGATGTTTCTCAACTGTGTCCTTGATGGCTTCTCTCTCCCGCTGCAACTGCACTATCTGGAACATTTGTCTCCTGATATCATCTGGCTTTTCTTCAATTTCTTGTAAAAACTTCATGACTGGGGTGACTAAATGGACAGGGAAAACAACATCAGTCCCATAAACCAATTGGAAAGGGGATGTCCCAATTGATTTTTTAATCGTTACTCTATCAACCCATAGAGCAAACTTCAGTTTGCTGTCCCAACTTCGTTTGTTTTCAAACAACATTTTCTTCATACTGTTTACAATGTTTTTGTTGCTAGATTCTGCTAATCCATTTCCTTGTGGATAGTATGGTGTGGACTGCTTAAGGTTAATGTTATTTTCTTAACAAAAATTCACCATCTTTTTTTATTTGAAAGCAGGGGCATTGCCAGTGAGTAATTTTCTAGGGCATCCAAACCTACTCAGAATGTTTTCTTGAAGAAAAGTAATTATTACCTGTTCTGTTGTTCTTCTTGTTGGAACTGCTTCCACCCATTTTGTGAAAAAATCAGTAGCAGTCAAGATCCATTTATGCTGTCCACTAGATGGAGGATGAATTTCACCAATAAAGTCTAGTCCCCACTGCTGAAATGGACCATTCACAGAAATAGGTTTTAGAGGTAGGGATTGAAGCTTTTGCTTACTTGCAAATTTCTGACATTCGATACATGATCTAACCTGCTGATATACATCTGAAAACAGGGTAGGCCAGTAGTATCCTGCTCTCAAGATTTTGAAAGCAGTTGCCTTCCAATACTTATGTCCTCCACAAACTCCACTATGCAATTCTGCAATCACAGCATCAATTTCATATCTCTCCAAACATTTCAAAAGTATTCCACCTGGATCCTTCCAATACAAAATCTGATCCATTAAAACATACTTCATGGCTTTCAGTTTCAAGGATCTGCATTCACTCCTGTTCAATTCAAGAGGGCTTTGTAAATACAAAAGGAAATACACAACATCCTTATACCAATCAGATTCAACATACCTGTTATAAACCTCCTCTTTACTGTGTTCTGTGGTCATAATTTACTCTGACTGTTCTGCCATGACATGAAGATTCAAAACCTGACAATTTGACTCTGTCAGCAGTTTAGCTAGTCCTTGTCCTTTTACCAACTTTGTTAGCTTAATCTCTATGTCATATTCCATGACCTTGGCTATCCATTTGCCTCTCTTTCCTTCGCTGTCAGGCTGTGCCAGAATTTCCTTAACTGCTGCATTTGGGACATATGCCACAACCTTAGAATGTAAAACATATATTCTAAAGAATTTAAGAGCTTTAACTAAGGCATAGGCCTGCTTTTCCATTATATTATACTTTAGCTCAGAGTCTCTTAATGTTTTACTGAAGAATGATATAGGCTGTTCCAAATTATCAGAGTTCTTTTGTAACAATACAGCAGCAATAGTGTCCTCTGATGCAAATGAAAATATTGTGAAATCTTTTGTATAATCAGGAGCCATCATCACTGGGGCTTCTATCAATGCTTGTTTTATATTTTCAAATGCTTGTTTAGCCTCTTTAGACCACTTAACCTCACTATCCTTTTTAAGCATTTGAGTGATATGCTTTATTATTTCTGCAAAATTTGGAATAAACCAACGTAAAAAGTTGATTTTTCCAACAAAGGATTGAATTTCTTTTTTGTTTCTGGGAATGCTGATTTTTAGGATAGCCTTGACTCTTTCTGGATCTATCTTTATTCCTTCAGCAGAGACAATATGGCCTAACAATTTGCCTTCTGTCAGGGCAAAGTGAGATTTTTTAGGATTTAGTGATAAACCAAACTTCCTGCATTTGACAAAAATTGTCTTAAGTGTTTAAGGTGATCTTCATCAGATTTAGAAAAAACTGTGATGTCATCTTGGTATATCACTTCAAATTTTTCATTTTCACCCACAAAAGCTATATCCATAGCCCTCTGAAAGGTAGCACCTGCATTCATGAGCCCAAAGGGCATTTTGTCATACATAAAGGTTCCCCATGGCGTGGTAAATGCTGTTTTTTCTCTGTCCTCTGGCTGAACTGCAATCTGGTTATAACCAGAAAATCCATCAATCATTGACAGTCTGTGAGCACCTACTACCCTCTGCAAAATCTGATCTATCTTTGGCAATGAATAGTTATCCTTGAGGCATGATCTATTCAGGTTCCGGAAGTCCACACATAACCTTATCTCTCCATTCTTTTTCCGTACAGGGACTAAATTAGCAACCCATGATGAATACCTTAAAGGCACAATGATTTTTGCATCTAGCAGTTTTTTCACCTCTTTTTCAATTACGGGCAGCAATGCTGGATTTAACCTTCTAAGCTTCTGTTTAAAAGGCTTAGTGTTTGGTTTTAGAGGGATTTTGTGCTGAATTACGCTGGTATCATACGTTTTTAGATCATGATATGACCAAGCAAAAATGTCTTTATATTCTTTCAACAAACCTAGATATTTTCTTCTTTCATCATCTGGCAGTAATTTCGACAATTTTATCATTTGAGGCTGATTTTCAGAACCAATGTTATATTCCATAACATTTTCTTCAGTAGTCTGCATAGTGGGTTTCATCAATGTATCATCTTTTGAAAATAATCTTTCTAAAGGGACAAGTCCCTTAGGAATGAAATTCCCCTTTAACTCAACAATTTTGTGATCAGCAATCGAATTATTTATGCAACGTTCATTTTCTACCCATTCAGAACCCTGTTCATGATCAACAATATCCTCTGAAAATTCACCTACCAATTCCAGAAATTCTTTTATTTCCTGATCATCATTAAAGACTTTCCAATGTTTAATGTTATCTGGGACAGCAGGTCTGTACCTGACATCAATTGGATATTTCAGATGAGTGACTTTTGGAACTTTGAAATAGGCTGCTGCTAAAGCTAGAGAGTCAGCTGTCTCATTATATTCTCTAGGGACAAAAGTAATATTGAAGGCTATGAAGAAATTTTCAATTAGATCCTAGACCTCATTCCTATAAACCTTCAATAAATTCTGCTTTACTTGGTACACCTTTTTTACTTGCTGGACTATTAATTCGAAGTCGCCAAATACAGCAAGTTCCTTAATGCCCAAGTCTTTTGCTGCCCTTAACCCTAGGATCAAAGCCTCATATTCAGCAGTATTGTTTGTTGTTTTAAATTCCAATTTGTACATAAGGGAAATAGTTTCACCTTCAACTGAAATCAATAATACTCGTGCTCCTGCCCCTTCTTTACTTGATACACCATCGAAATACATCTCCCACAAGTTATCAGGTTCCTTTCTCTTTACCTGAATTGGGATATCTTTTTGTACTTTTAAAACCCCTTCAGTTTCATCATTTAGTTGCAACATACAAGAACCAAGATTTTCATCAATTGAATAAATCGGATGATTATTAGGGTGTCTACTGTCACTTACCAAATATGCCATTTGTACCTCTCTGTAGAGTCTTCTGAATTCTCCTCCAAACACTGGAATTGTAGCATATGAGAGATCCATCTACAGAGTTCCTCCTACCTTCTTTGCCCAAGATCTAGACAATAACATGCCAAATTTAGGAGAAATATCTGCAACCACAATATCCATCTATATGCTCTTCATGAGTACCTGAGTTAAATTCACCACCAAATCCTTGACCACCCCAATACATTTTACTGCCCTAGAATCAAATGCATACAAATCATGGTATGGTTTTGTAACACTCAGTCCTAAGGCTTCCATAACTGATTTTGGCATAAGGTTATGTGAAGCTCCCGAGTCAAGCAAACAATTATGCAGCAGTTGATCATGTACTGAAAATGTTACATAAAATGGAGGAGGATATTCTGAATTATCATTAGGTTGATCAAAAGTTTTTGATCCTACAATGATAGTAGGATTTTCATCCTGCAAATTAATCTCATCAGAAGGAATAAGACTAGAATTCACTGCATTGCTGAAGGTTTTAAAGGTTGCCTCGCTGTAAACTTTACTTTTAATCAACTCTGTCAAAGGCACAGGGATCTTTACCTTATTAAGTTCATGTTCAAAATCGAAACCACCAATAGATTTATTAATCTCCTCAGGATTCACAGCTTCATCTTTTCTCTGATTTACAATTTGTTTCTGGTTTGCAGGCAGATTTTGTTTAAGAGGAGAAGCTTTCACCACTTTCTTGGTTTGTGCTGCATGTTTTACCCCTTACCTCAGACCATATGATTTTTGTGGCATTTGCTGACAGACTTCTGGCATAGACATCTGATAATCATCTTCCTCATATTGATATAACTCTGCAGCATACTGATAATCAGATCGAGTTATAAAATGTGTAGAAGCATCATCATCAAACTGACTAATATTATGTTCTTCATCTTCCAATTCATCTAACTCACCCTCATCAATTTCATATGATTCATCCCCTCTGACATTATTGTTTTGAAAAGGAGGTTGAATCTTTTGTTCTTCATTTTCTCGTTTGTCTCTCTGTATATCGTTATTTCGTCTTTCTCTTGGGACAAATCTAGGGGCAAAAGGTCTTCTGAATTGATTTTGATTTCTATCACCTTCAGGCATGGGTTTGTTCTGACTTCTATTTCTCATTTCCAATCTATCAATCTTATCATACAAATTTTTTATGAGTTTACTCATTTCATCAATTCTGCCATCTGATGACCTTCCTACATGACTGGATGTACTGACTGCTTTCTTTCCTTTTCTGTCCACAGTTTGGTGTTCTATTTCATCTTTTAGTCTGTTTGATGCCAATATGTTTGACTCTACTTCTAATGCTGCATTTTGCATATTTTGAAGTGAATCAGATTTCTTTCTCTTAATAGCAAAGAAAACTCAGGATTAAATGAATTTGCATAAGCTAACCTTGCTGATGTCTCAGTAGGTTTTATTTCAACTGGAATCTTGTTGTACACTTTGTTAAATCTTTTGGAAAACTCTCCCACAGATTCATCTTTTTTTTTTTTTAGAGATTCAAACTCTGTTTGGTAATACAAATAATCTTTCGTGTCCCCCCAGTGTCTTATAAATACTTCTTCTAAAACATCAATACCATCTATGGAGTTTGGTGGTAATTCCCTAAACCACTTTCTAACCTCACCATCTAAACTTTGGACAAATAATCTCATCCAAACATCCGTATGTTCATAATTGTGATTGTCTGCAAAACCACAGAATATATTCCAATGTTCTTTTGCAGTAACATCTCCCTGGCCATCGAACCTTGGCAGGTACTTATGATAATCTCCTCCTGGGAGAGCATTGAGGGGCTGGGGCAAAACAAGTGGAGCATACCTTGCTGCTACCATAGCAGCCATTCGATTTTGCGGCTGAGCCATTCTAGGGTTTGTATTAGATTGAAAAGTACTTGACTGTTGTGATGAGGGAGAAAAAGTACCAGGATTTGGTTGATTAACTGGGACAGTCTTGATCAAAGGAGTATGGATTGAAGATAAAGAAGGAGAACCTGTATGCAATGTGTTATCTCTAGGGTTGTTCCTCCTGCTTATTTTTGAATTTTTGATTTTGATTGGTTTTTATTGTTTTTAATTTTACTTTGTTTTATATTTTATGATTGATTGCTTACCATTAGGATTCCCTTTGTTACCTAAAATCATCAAAATTTCCATTCATCAATTAGGAACCCATGTATGTGCAAAAGAGTATGTGTTACAGGGTGAATTCTTACAAACTGGCAGCGTTTTTCCAAACTGGCAGCATATTGTGAGCTTGCAGCATATTGATTTCTGGTGGCAGAATGTCCATATGGTATTTTATTGAAAGGTTTATGATTTATTTCATGGAATATATCATGATAATAAGCTTTTATCATAGTCATAAATATAAGCTTTTATCAGAGGCATTTGGCATTTTACATGTTTTAAATAAAATACACTGCTGACCACGAAATGATGAGTCATACAGTGGCAATTATGGAAGAACACAGGTGTTGTCATTTCAAAATTGAAACCGTTAATGTAATGAGTACTTGTGGTCATCGTGGCAAAAATAGCCTAATGCACATTTTCCCTAAAATGTTTTTCATTATTCTGCTGAAGAAGGGTATTTGGTTTGGTTTATTGTTTATCTCCATTTGATCACGAGCAACGTTATGTAAAAGTTCAGGAAATTAGGGTTTTATTTTCAAACCCTAGGGCTTGTGAGTTCAGGGTTGGAATACATTGTACATGTGCTTCCTTGCATTTCAGAGCAAGCAGTTTCAGCACCGCTTTTCTTGAGTACACAGCCGCAGTATAAAATGCCATGTTCAGAACAATATTGCGTGAAGACTTTGGTGAGTTGAATGCTTGACAGAGGTTCCAGGGGTAAGAGCTATCACCAGTTTTATTTCAAACTTCATTGGCATTATCACTCTGTTGGCTTGCAGATTATTACTACCAGCGCAAGCATAGATATTATTCACATTCCAGATGCTACCATAAACAGAAGAATTACCACAGAGTCATATGCAGCAGAATGTATATGTTTTTACCTGAGATATAAAGCATTATTGGTCCATACGGTCGAGTTGAAATCCCTGTAGGGTTTTCAAATGTCAAAGGAAATCGAAGAGGAGGAGCCAGAGGTGGTCGTGAAAAGAAGGCCTGGAGGTTTCATTTGTAGATTAGAACCTAGTAATATAGATTGGATTAAGCAGTTTCCAAGGTCTGCTAAGCTAATACAAAGATCAGGATGGTTCAGTTTTTGTGACAAATTGCAGGGATACCATTCACAATTAACCATGGCTTTCATTGAAAATTATAATGATGAAAGGGTTCAGTTACAAAGCTTAACCGTGAGAGTCAATGAGGACTCTGTCGCTGAAGCCATAAATGTTCCTGCAGAAGGTGAAAAGTGGTTTAAACAAAAAGACTTCAAAGAAGACTTCAGCGAATTCTTGATCCCTGGAAGTAAAAAATTTGACTAGAAAAATGGAGTTCATGTCAGCAGAATGAAGCCAGCATGGAGGGTACCTTTGGAGGTGATTCAGAACTATATCACTTGTGATGGAAGGTATGATAGGGTTTTAAAGTGCCATTTGAAACTGTTAATGCATATTCATGGCAATACACAGTTAAATCTTCCATTTTACCTGTTTAAAAGTCTCCAAAAAATGATTGTTAAAGTTCAAAACCATCCAGCACATACGGCTCGCTCGGTTTATCACCAGGGGCTAATTAAGTTGTTGATTCTAACTCAGCTGCAAAAAGAAGAAAGAACATGGGGTTCTCTGTTGATAGAGTTAGGGTTTAGTGATAACCGTAAAGAGAAAGGTAAGAAGATGATTGATGATGTTAACCAGCAGGCAGCAAACCCTATAGAGACAGTTCAAGAGGGTAAGAATAAAGAGAAGGACGTTGTTTGTAATCCTGTACAGGGCAGTTTAGGCCCTGAAACACCCTGCACACAAGAAAATCCAGAAAAACTCAGTGACATGTTTAAAAGCATTGCTTCAAAAAAGAAAATTTGCAAACAATTATTCAAGGAAGGCAAGCCAAGAACCAGACTGAGGGAGAAAGTGTAGATGGAGGAAAGAACAGCACAGGAAGGTGACAAGGAGGTTGTAGTTATAGAAGATGCTGCAAGTGAAGGAACAGTACACACAGCAAAGGACAAATATTGTGAGAATATGGAAGAGTTTATTGATATGCAGGGTGTAGCAGGTTCCATATCAACAATGTTTTGTACAGACAAACAAAACAATCTTGATGAAGGCTCAATATCAAGGAATCTGCCTGAAGGAGGAGGTTGCATAAGAGAAGAAGATTTGGATATCTCCCCAGAACTTGGCCAGTGTAAAAGATCTCTTCAAACCTATAAAGAACAGACAAGATACCTGCAGGATATAAATGAGAAGTTAATGGTGGCAAACAAAAGATTACGAGAAGACATGGAAGATAAGGAAGCAGAGTACCAAAAACTACTGGTAATTTCCAAGGACATCCTCAAGGAGAAGAGAGCTATTCAAAGACAGTTGGAGCAGCTCAAAGCCCAGAAAAAGGAAAGTGACAAGGATGTTGAATTTGCTAGACTCCAAAAGCGCTCACAGGTGCTTAGTGACTTAGCTACCTTAGCAGAGGCTTCTAGAAGCCTTTAGGTGTTTAAAAGTTATTTGATTTTGAACTCATGTTGTTATGTTTGACATTTGTATGACACTTGTAGTTTAAAATTTTGTAAGGGATTAACTTCCCACTTTTGAAGGAAGTTCGATCCAAAAATATAGGATCTATGGTTAGTTTCTAGATAGAATATTTTTGTACAAAAGCAAGTCTCGACTAGAGGACTAGAGGTTGGCAGTTTTGGGAGTAATGCATGTCAATTGCAAACACATCTGTGTAGCATGAGCATTTTGCAGCTTCAGTAACATGTTCTATTTCTGAATGAACATGATGATGATTTGCCCTTGTGTTATATAAATTGTCTTTCTGATAATTCTGTTATGTATATGGTCATTCATATTCCATTACACTAATTCTTATCTTGAAGAGAGAGTTATCTTTTTATTTTATAAACATTGGCAGTTTCACTTCTTGATTTATGATCATAGTAGCCTGGGTAGTGAACTTTGTGATTGTCCATGTTATACAGCATCTGTTGGATTCTCCTGCAACTCTGATTCATACCAGCCTATCACTTCAATGCTTTGATCTTCTTATAAATACCTGTATTTACCAATCTGTGACATATACCAGATTTGCTTATTGTATATTGTGTGATGCATTTAAAGCTTTTGATTTCATACCAGAATTGTGTAATCTGTACAAACAGTTATACTAGCCTAGTTCCTTCTAGTGCTGTGAAGTTCCATTAGCCTTGTTTGATACCAGTTTGTGTTTTTAGTTTGATTTCATTTAATTTATACATTTTTAAACAAAGATTTCCTTAAGCTTGAATCCCGTAGTCTAGGTTCAACTTTAGGGATAACATCTTCTGGCGCCGTGGCCGGGGACGGACAAAGGAAAGGATATCTTTTCTGGGTAATCAACAGTTTCATGGAACTGATTTTGTAGGGTGAGCAGAATCAGCAAAATTTGATATAGACTACATTCAGTCACCTTTTAAGAAGTTACAGTGGCTTCAAAGAAGATAGGGACTCGAGGAAATCCCTCATCCCCTTTGAATCCAGGAGTCTCAGATCCTGAGCAATTGTTAAAAGAGGCTAGGAGAAATCTAGTTTCTACTTCATCAGATAAATTCATACAACTTGCAGCTTTAGAGATCCCTGAATTTGTATCTTTTCCATTCCGTGTTCTAAATCCACATTCAGAAAAAGGACGAGAGGAGTTAGACCAGTTATATTCCCCTTCCCAATTTGACAATTTCCAGGTCTATACAAATCCCTTGATATCAGAGAAAGTTAAGCTTGAAGCATTGCAAACAGGTTCTCCTTCTTTATCTTCAATCCATACTCCTTTGATCAAGACTGTCCCAGTTAATCAACCAAATCCTGGTACTTTATCTCCCTCATCACAACAGTCAAATACTTTTCAGTCTAATACAAACCCTAGAATGGCTCAGCCGCAAAATCGAATGGCTGCTATGGTAGCAGCAAGGTATGCTCCACTTGTTTTACCCCAGGCCCTCAATGCTCTCCCAGTAGGAGATTATCATAAGTACCTGCCAAGGTTCGATGGCCAGGGAGATGTTACTGCAGAAGACCATTGGGATATATTCGTAGCTTTTACAGACAATCATAATTATGAACATGCGGATGTTTGGATGAGATTATTTGTTCAAAGTCTCGATGGTGAGGTTAGAAAGTGGTTTCGGGAATTACCACTAGACTCCATAGATGGTATTGATGCCTTACAAGAAGTATTTATAAGACACTGGGGGGACACGAAAGATTACTTGTATTACCAAACAGAGTTTGAATCTTTAAAAAGAAAAAAGGGTGAAACTGTGGGAGAGTTTTCCAAAATATTTAACAAAGTGTACAGTAAGATCCCAGCTCAAATAAAACCTACTGAGACATCAACAATGTTATCTTATGCAAATTCATTTAATCCTGAGTTTTCTTTGCTGTTAAGAGAGAAAATCTGATTCACTTCAAAATATGCAAAATGCAGCATTAGAAGTAGAGTCAAACATTTTGGCTTCCAACAGACTAAAAGATGAAACAGAACACCAAACTATGGACAGAAAAGGAAAGAAAGCAGTCAGTACATCCAATCAGGTAGGAAGGTCATCAGATGGCAGAATTGATGAAATGGGTAAACTCCTAAAAAATTTGTATGATAAGATTGACAGATTGGAAATGGGAAGTAGAAATAGAAATCAAAATAAACCCATGCCTGAAGGTGATAGAAATCAGAATCAATTCAGAAGACTTTTTGCCCCTAGATTCTTCCCAAGAGAAAGACGAAATAATGATATACAGAGAGACAGACGAGAAAACGAAGAACAAAAGATTCAACCTCCTTTTCAAAACAATAATGTCAGAGGGGATGAATCATATGAATTTGATGAAGGTGAGTTAGATGAAGTGGAAGATGAAGAACAGAATATTAGTCAGTTTGATGATGATGCTCCTTCACATTTTATAACTCGATCTGATTATCAGTATGCTACAGAATTAGATCAGTATGAAGAGGATGATTATCAGATGTCTAGGCTAGAGATCTGTCAACAAATGCCACAAAAATCATATGGCCTGAGGTCAGGGGTAAAACATGCAGCACAAACCAAGAAAGTAGTGAAAGCTTCTTCTTTTAAACAAAATCTGCCTGCAAACCAGAAACAAATTGTAAATCAGAGAAAAGATGAAGATGTGAATTCAGAGGAGATTAATAAGTCTATTGGTGGTTTCAATTTTGAACATGAACTTAATAAGGTAAAGATCCCTGTGCCTTAGACAGAGTTAATTAAAAGTAAAGTTTACAGGGAGGCAACCTTTAAAACCTTTAGCAATACAGTGAATTCTAGTCTTATTCCTTCTGATGAAATTAATCTGCAGGATGAAAATCCTACTATCATTGTAGGATTAAAAACTTTTGATCAACCGGATGATAATTCAGAATATCCTCCTCCATTTTACGTAACTTTTTCTGTACATGATCAACTACTGCATAATTGTTTGTTGGATTCGGGAGCTTCACACAACCTTATGCCAAAATCAGTCATGGAAGCCTTAGGACTGAGTGTAACAAAACCATACCATGATTTATACGCATTTGATTCCAGGGCAGTAAAATGTATTGGGGTGATCAAGGATTTGGTGGTGAATCTAACCTAGGTACCCATGAAGAGTATATTGATGGATATTGTGGTTGCAGATATTTCTCCTAAGTTTGGTATGTTGTTGTCTAGATCCTAGGCAAAAAAGGTAGGAGGAACTCTGCAGATGGATCTCTCGTATGCTACAATTCCAGTATTTGGGGGTGAATTCAGAAGACTGTACAGAGAAGTTCAAATGGCATACTTGGTAAGTGACAGTAGACACCCTAATAATCACCCTATTTATTCAATTGATGAAAACCTTGGTTCTTGTATGTTGCAATTGAATGATGAATCTGAAGGTGTTTTAAAGGTAGAAAAAGATATCCCAATTCAGGTAAAGAGAGAGGAACCTGATGGCTTGTGGCAAATGTACTTCGATGGTGCATCAAGTAAGGAAGGGGCAGGTGCAGGAGTGTTATTAATTTCAGCTGGAGGTGAGGCTATTTCCCTTATGTTTAAATTGGAATTTAAAACAACAAACAATACTGCTGAATATGAGGCTTTGATCCTTGGATTAAGGGCAGCAAAAGACTTGGGCATTAAGGAGCTTGCTGTATTTGGCGACTCCGAACTAATAATTCAGCAAGTAAAAAAGGTGTACCAGGTAAAGCAGCAGTTATTGAAAGTTTATAGGAATGAGGTCTGGGATCTAATTGAAAATTATTTCATAGCCTTTAATATCACCTTTGTTCCAAGAGAATATAATGAAACAGCTGATTCCTTAGCCTTAGCAGCAGCCTATTTCAAAGTGCCAAATGTTACTCATCTGAAATATCGAATTGATGTTAGATACAGACCTGCTGTCCCAGATAATATTAAACATTGGACGGTTTTTAATGATGATCAGGAAATAAAAGAATTTCTGGAATTGGTAGGAGAATTTCCAGAGGATATTGTTGATCATGAACAGGATTTTGAATGGGTAGAAAATGAACCTTACATAAATAATTCGATTGCTGATCACAAAATTGTTGAGTTAAAGGGGAATTTCATTCCTAAGGGACTTGTCCCTTTAGAAAGATTATTTTCGAAAGATGATACATTGATGAAACCCACTAAGCAGACTACTGAAGAAAATGTTATGGAATATAACATTGGTTCTGAAAATCAGCCTCAAATGATAAAATTGTCAAAATTACTGCCAGATGATGAAAAAAGAAAATATCTAGGTTTGCTGAAAGAATATAAAGACATTTTTGCTTGGTCATATCATGATCTAAAAACGTATGATACTAGCGTAATTCAGCACAAAATCCCTCTAAAACCAAACACTAAGCCTTTTAAACAGAAGCTTAGAAGGTTAAATCCAACATTGCTGCCCGTAATTGAAAAAGAGGTGAAAAAACTGCTAGATGCAAAAATCATTGTGCCTTTAAGGTATTCATCATGGGTTGCTAATTTAGTCCCTGTACGGAAGAAGAATGGAGAGATAAGGTTATGTGTGGACTTCCGGAACCTGAATAGATCATGCCTCAAGGATAACTATTCATTGCCAAAGATAGATCAGATTTTGCAGAGGGTAGTAGGTGCTCACAGACTGTCAATGATTGATGGATTTTCTGGTTATAACCAGATTGCAGTTCAGCCAGAGGACAGAGAAAAAACAACATTTACCACGCCATGGAGAACCTTTATGTATGACAAAATGCCCTTTGGGCTCATGAATGTAGGTGCTACTTTTCAGAGGGCTATGGATATAGCTTTTGTGGGTGAAAATGAAAAATTTGTAGTGATATACCAGGATGACATCACAGTTTTTTCTAAATCTGATGAAGATCACCTTAAACACTTAAGACAAATTTTTGTCAAATGCAGGAAGTTTGGTTTATCACTAAATCCTAAAAAATCTCACTTTGCCCTGACAGAAGGCAAACTGTTAGGTCATATTGTCTCTGCTGAGGGAATAAAGATAGATCCAGAAAGAGTCAAGGCTATCCTAAAAATCAGCATTCCCAGAAACAAAAAAGAAATTCAATCCTTTGTTGGAAAAATCAACTTTTTAAGATGGTTTATTCCAAATTTTGCAGAGATAATAAAGCATATCACCCAAATGCTTAAAAATGACAGTGAGGTTAAGTGGTCCAAACAGGCTAAACAAGCATTTGAAAACATAAAATAAGCATTGATAGAAGCCCCAGTGCTAATGGCTCCTGATTATACAAAAGATTTCGCCATATTTTCATTTGCATTAGAAGATACTATTGCTGCTGTATTGTTACAAAAGAACTCTGATAATTTGGAACAGCCCATATCATTCTTCAACAAAACATTAAGAGATTCTGAGCTGAAGTATAATATAATGGAAAAACAGGCCTATGCCTTAGTTAAAGCTTTGAAATTCTTTAGAATATATGTTTTACATTCTAAGGTTGTGGCATATGTCCCAAATGCAACAGTTAAGGAAATTCTGGCCCGACAATCCAACACTAAGATGTCCATACCGACGATTGCGAAGAAGACCAACCAACCAATTGTGGAGCCGCTGACCGACTAAGAGAAAGAGGAAGACTATGAAGTACACCTTCATATTAGCACTTTCACTTCGGAGGACACCCCAACAGGAGAGAAAAGTACTCTTCAGACTGTAACGGTACCACAACCACTTCAAACCCTGGTATTAATCGAACAATAGGAGGAGGAGGGTGAACAGACAGACGAAGAAACACAGTCTGACAAACCTGAGTATGCTCTGATGAAGAAAAATCTCCGAACATTAGCTCAGGAAATATCAAAGTCACGGAAGCAGAGAGATAGTCCAGCAAAAGGGAAAGGGAAGCGCAAACTCATCCTTCGAGAGGAGTCAGAGGACGATGAAGAATTACTTGCCAGCGCTTTCGACATCTTGGAGGATGCTTCTAAGAACAAAATATCTGTCGAGATGCAGTTCAAACGCTTCATAGACGCTGAAGCAAAACAAGAGAAATCTAAAAAGGTAAGAGTCGCCACCCCCCCTGAAGTTGACCCTATTAATTTAACTTCCACCCCTCCACCCCCATCTCCAACTAGAATAGCGGAAAAAGAGATACCAAACCTGACCATTGTCACCCCATCAGACCTCTATAAAGATATAATACCTGAAATCCTCAAAGAGAAAATTGATAAAGATGCTGACCTACAACAATTTATCAACAACCTCCCCCACCTCTTCCGCAATGCCTAGCAAATAAATACCATGCACTCACTCATTGAGTCAAGCTCTGCACGACGACTTCTCACCCAACAATTCGACCAAGCTTCCCTAGAACCGAAAGTTGTGGGAACCATTAAATCCTCATTCATACCAAACCCTGACAAATCATCTCAAGTCGTCGCAACTCAAATTTCATCATTTATGCCATCTACTGAAAATCTTCCACCCCAGGTTAATGAAACAGACGAGGGAGCAATTGGTCTTGATACAAATGATCAAGTAGAAACACTGGCAATAGATCAAGACATAGACAACCTCCTTGACTCTGAAGAAACCGACAACCCGTTCAACTTACAACCTGAAGTCGAAAATCTTTTGTCGACAGGTGACCTTTCGACCACACCATCAACCCTAGAGCATCCACCATCAACCTCAGCTCCACCTGCAAGACCAGATCTGTTGTCTACACCACCAACAAATGCACAACTAGCCACAGGCCTCGGGCTTGATATACAGTCAGTAAACCCTAATACAACAAAAAATCAGCTTACAACAGCCCAGCCGACAGAGGAACAACAGATAGAGCAGCAGCAACCCGAAATAGTACCAGTAAGAGCAGAGGTTGCACATCATTCCCGACATAAAAGAAAAAAAAAGAGAAAAAGAAGAAAGAACATGAACAACAGCCGACACAATCAACATTACAGCAGGTACCGACTGTTATCCACCTACATCAGCTAGGATCGACTACTACGGTCGAGACACCAAAACTCAGGGATGGAGAAGTTGATCAACTATTGGAAGCCCTCAACAAGGAAGCAAGGATAAGAAAAGAAAGAAAACAAGAGCAAATTGAGAAACTTAAAGCAGAACAATCATAATTTTTGACAAAATGCAGAAATTCAACACAAATAGTTTTACCAGGAGCAGCAGAAATTGACATCGACAAACCGCTGGAAAGAGCTTATCAGTTGTTTGAAAGTGTTGTTTCCAACCTTCATGCACAATTACAGACAAAGAAAGAGGAACACGTAGAAGAAACTTTTGTCCTACTAAAACAACAATTTACAACATTTTCCGAAGCATATGAGGTACTAAAAGAACATTTTGAGGAGTCCACTACTACAAAAGAAGTCTTGCGAAATTGGTATACGTATTATGGACAAGTATTCCAACAACTTCGAGAGACTTGCGAGCATATAAAAAAACTGGAGAATCAACAGGGACTTTCAGAAACAATGAAGAATACAGTACAAGATCAAATAGTACTGGAAACAACAAAGCTAGAGAAATTAGAAAAAAAAAGCACGAGTGGAAAAATCAGGCAATTCCTAGCCTCGACACACTTGATAAGATTTGTCCACACATGAAAAGATTACTCGACACAGCAGAGGAGAAGGCACAATTTTTGGGCCTCGACATGGTGAATGTTATAGACCTATCAATACAAGAGAAGATGTCGACCTTGTCAAGCATTACAACCTTGACCATTGATATTCAGAATGCACTCCGCAATTGGACATAATTTCAACATCAACTAGCAATGACAACAGAAGCCATTGTGGAGATATGCATCCAGAAACGACCATCTATTCGACAACACAGCCCATGAGACAAAACAATTGTAAAAACTACTTCAAACAGTTTATTTTGTTGCCCCCCTTGTTTCTTCGGGATGAAGAAAGGTTTTGTTCCTGGGGGAGATGTTGGAGGAGCTAGTCGGTTAAGCCGACTAGACTAGTTAGCCGATTAATTAGAGATTAGGTCAGCCTTCGTAGGTCGTGTCGGATGACTGAACCGACAAGTAGTTATTTGTAACTGTTTTGTAATCATATATATAGGCTGTTGAGCCAAATACGAACTTGGTTCGGTTTGATGTATGTATGAACCCACATGTGTTATTGTGTAATATAAAGCTGTTATTCAACCTACTATCCTTGTCTCGTCTCTGTTATGATTATATGATTCTTTATGTGTATTGTCGATAACCTTGCAATTTGAGTGATTACAACACAATGCAAGCAAGAAAAACAGACAAAACTGGTCTCATGTAGCTGGGATTTAAAGGCCTTGTTGGGGATAAGCAATCTTTAATTGATTAGTCATTGTAACATCCATGCTGAAAATTATCTAAATAGGTAAGACACCTATGGCTATGATTTTAACCTAGGATTCTACTACTAAAGTTGTCAATCATGGACATAGTCTTCTAAAAAACATCCCCCTCTATTGAATCCATCATTAAGTAGGTTTAGGAATGTCCTACCTAATCCTTTGAGTTAATGTAGAATGTTCAGTGCAATATAATCAAATATAAAACAAGCATTCTTAAACTAATGATTATTTAATCTATTAAATAGACACTTAGATAAGTAGTTAGTTTAATCGTGCAACCTCCTCCTACTTATTCCCTTTTCAAACACCCTCATTTTCTTGTTTACCTTCATTTGTGGTAGATGACGGTTCTTTTCCTTTAGTTACTTGATGATCTAATTCTAATGTTTGCAATTTCCTTTTAACATCGTGGAGAAAACCCTGTGGATTTGCAAATCCTTTAAATTATACTTCTAACCATGATTCAGCTTTTTGGGGAATATGGACACAAAACTCGTGACCAGTCACCAAATATTATGAGGATTTAGGTCTAAATATAGCATTAGGGAGTTGTACAATACTTTCCAAATGGATTTATGGCATGGAGTGCTTATTTATGCACCTAGTAAAAAGTATGATTACAATTCTAATCCTAAGGGCAATACTAAATAGATGTTATCACAATTTTCAGCATTGATGTGCTCTCATAGAAGGAATTGCATGATCATTCTATTTTCAAGGTCATGTGATTAAGCACTTGATTGATCACACTAAATAGCAATATTACGTCAAATGAATATCTTATTCTTATAATCCTTATAACATGATTGATTATTGTTATATTTCAGTAGGCAATGACTATCCCAAGACATTTATAGTAAAAAGGAGGTATCAAAAAGTTTGCATGCTTTGTAGATGATAGGAGGAGGACAATAGTGGAGATGGGTGGCGTCCATGGACTTGTAAACATGTTAAACACTGCTCCAGATGATCTCACACGCCGAGAAGCCATGAAAGCCTTGGCATCTCTTTCACAAAGTGGTATGTATCATTTTTGTTCATTATTATTTCCTCATATTTAATGCATGTAGGTGGACAATCTTAGATTCATGGATAGGTTAAATAAACATCCAAGTTCATCTTAATCATATCTTTCTGGGTTATTTTTTGCCTAATTTGTGATAATTTATCATTCTGCATACCATATGCTTGATTTTGGATGAACATGTTCTAAGAGTACAAAACATGTTATTAGAGTTGTTTCACGAGTATAAAGTGAAAATGAGCTTTCTTATTGATTCTTGTTTACTGCAGAAAATTTATTTAATTTTGCAATTATTACTTTTGTGGCAACAAAATGATTTGATCTCTTTTGAGTGTTACTTTTATTAAGTAAATATTTTCTTGCCTTTGTCCTATGATAAACATCAGTGGAGTCACCAGCATATGGGTAGCAAAAAGGCACTAGATATGATTTTAAGACTGCCTTCTTAATTCTAATACTCAGTTTCCTTCAATAGTGGTTTTTGAAACCTAGATTGTTCTTTTTTTAATCTGCATTGATAATTAACTATATTGTGAGATCTATATTTTTTGGTGTTGCAAGTCCTAACCGTGTTTGCTCTATATCTTCATTCATCGTTTTGTATGTCATCTTTGATGTTCTAATCTAATGTTTTCAATCTATGTCTTGCCATTCTTTATACTTGTCAAGGCCTCTTTTCATGTTTAAGGCTCAACTTTTTGAACCACCTCATTGTCAATTTGTCCTAATAGTGGCCATAATTTCTTTCCTATGAATGGGAAGTTAATGTCTTTGAATAGTTGTACTTTCTGCAATTAATTAGAAGTCCTACATCTTCACAAGTAATTGGTGACTAGTGCTTTTTGTGGTGCATGAGATACCAATCAATGTCCTCTTTTCAACATTCCTATTCAACTTAGATAATGAGTAGTGACAATGGTCAACGGTAAATGAGAATAGGAATCTATTGAAAATTAAATATTGTGCTCTCTTGCAAGTTCATCAGCTTATGGCCAAACTACTAAACCTTATGGGAATGGGTTAGGAAAAACTAGCTGTTGGAAGGTTGTGTGGACTTGATTCTAATAGGTAAAGGGTATTTTATCACAATGTTTAGGAAGATCGATAAAAGGAAGATGTTTGAGGACGACCCTTTGTTTCTCAATCAAGTAGGGATCCTTGCAAATTATGCCAATTTCATAAGTTATCCCAATCAACAACCTCATTTTTAAGACATTCCATAATATTCTAGTAAAGCTTGTTAAGGACAAAATTTCAACTCATGAAAGAGATTGCATTGAGTTGGACTTGGAAATCTCTACTTCCAATGGCCAATCATCAAAAGTGCAGGAGAAGTCAAGGCTAGAAATGTTATAGATAAATTTGCTTGATTGCTATAAAACATCCAATCCAAATGGGAGAGAAGGAAATCCATGTAGATTTTTATATACATTTATAACAACCTTCATGGTATCTGAGTTGGAAACGCAATTGGTGCAAGTGTCAGGACATAACCAAGCATAGTCTAGCCCCAAGGGTTAGCTCAAGTGGTCATGAGCCAAATGTGAGATCTTCTTCCCCAAAGTTAGGGTGGTCATCGATTCAACTCTTTTGACCCCCTTGAGGTTAGGCTCTGTAATTAGGGCTGATGATTAACCATTTTTACCATCCATGGATCTTGGGGAAACACTCGAAGGGTTTTCCATGATTAATTCCATCGAAAAGAAATAAAATAACCAAGCCTAGTTCATGAACATATGCAATCTAGCTAAAGATCAATCCTAGTGTGATTTGTGACTTGCATCAAAATGTGTGCCAATGCGAGGTTCAAAGAACGATGGTTCACACTTGTATTTAAAGTGAATTATAGATTGTGTTAAAGATGTGGATTTAAAAATGAAGAGATTTATCATTAAGCATTATGAAAAAGGTATTATTTGTTAAAAATAGATGGGAGTTCGTATCTTTTAGTGGCTTCCATGTCTCAACAAAAGCTTGTCCATGACCCAACTGTTTACACTTGGGTCATGTTGTGTTACATAAGTTACACTTGGTTGTTGTCAGTGATAATAAGATGAGGTAGTGACATCGCATCGGATTTGAACATATCCCTTGGATGGCGATGTGGATATGTCATGTTGTGTTACATATGTTACACTTGGTTGTTGTGAATGATAATTAGATGACTTAGTGACATAACATTGGATTTGAAAATACCCCTTAGATGGCAATGTGAGCATGTGTTTGTACTCGCCAATTCAACACGCTGGAACAAACGTCACGTGTTGGAACATGTTATGTTACATATGTTACACTTGGTCGCTGTGAATGATAATCAAATGATGTAGTGACATCGGATCGGATTTGAACACACCCCTTAGATGGAGATGTGAGTATGTGTGTGTACTCATCAAATCAACGCACCAACATATCAACACGCTGGAACAAACGTCACTGAGCCCTGTAATGCCAAGAGCTATTGGAAAAGGTGAAGAGATGAATGAGCACATTGTGGTGGAATCGACATGGGAGATGGAAGATCAGTGCGCCAACTTGAGCATGTGTTAGAAGAGTAGAAGGTGAACAATTACAATTACTGTTGGGAAGTTGAATATGAACCGGTTTGATGAAGACGTATATAAATACAACATGAACAATGATGATAGAAAGGGCTCTCTTCACATTGCGTCAAGTGGTATTAGACTAGGTAACAACATTGAGGAGCATGAGGGAAGACTGCAGAGGCTGAATATATAAAGGCTTCAAAGTTGAAGTGTTGAGAGGGAGGATGTTGCTAGTTTTGATAAGGACATTACTAAAAGAGTATGTTGTTGGCAGAAGATAGAAGATATTAAATTTGCTAGTGAAGATGAGAGAACTTGCAAAAGAATGTGTCGCAGATTGAGTGTAAACATTATGCATGATCAGGAAGAGAATTGGAGGAATGTCTTTGAAATATTGTGATGTTGAAGGTAGAAAGAAGCTGCCTAGTTTATTGAGTCGGGGACATATGTAATGCTGGGAGCAGAGAGAACTCTTTGTTGTGTACTTTCAAGCAAGAGAAGTTAGCTTCACTATAATTATCTGTGCAGGCTTCAAGGGAATGCAGTTGCATTGTCCTCTGAGCAGACATGGCTCTGTTGTCGCCTTTCACACACCTGGGGGGAATGTGGCAGAAACCTTCAAGCCACTCGGTGTGTCGTTGGGGGCAAGTCTTGAGTCAAGGCTGTCACCTTGTTCTTGACTCCTCCGTTTAGGCCAACTCCTAATCGAAGCAAAGGGGGATAGACCCTATTAAAATCTAAGGTTGTTTAAGTCTTTAGTGTGTTTGTTGACGAGTGAAAATATTTAGGAGTTAAAAAAGGTAACAAGATACCTGCAAATAGTTTCTGAGATAATCCTTGAAATAAAGAGCATAACAACATATGAGAGTAAAATCTTGGTAACACAATTGTTTAATTTACACCAAAAATAAAATTACTTAGTAGAGATACAAAAACAGACCAGTGCCTTAAATGGAGTCACCAATGAAATAAGAGTGCTGAAAGTGCTAAAAGATATGTTTTGTAAGTGCTCTTGGTAATTTTATTTTAAAATGTGAAGATGCATGAATTAGATTAGGGGGAAGGGAACTCCAAATATACTTGACAGTACACGGAGTATGTCTAAAACCCTTATACGATGCAGTTCCGGGCGAGGAATATGTGGGCTAGATCAGAGTCTCCAAGACGTGTCCAACACTACACCAACAAGAGTGTAGCCTGACGGTGTCTCGAGGTCACTACCCAGTTGTTCTCGCTTCCTCTGTGAACTTTCCCCGCAATGGATTAAATCGAGATGTTGGATTTTCGCCTATTCAAGGGGGAGTTGTTTTTATTAGATGTGGAACTTATTTGAATGCAACAAACCCTGTTTCTGAGTATCCCAAAGCTCAGACAAGCCTACGATGGGTAGAGCATACGCAGAGGTTTGTGGAAATGTTTGTTCCAGTTTAAGATTGTGAAAGCTAAAAAAAGGTTACGATGTGAGACTTAATTACTATAGCCAAGAGTCTCTTTCCGGTTTAGTACTCAAGAAAGCCCTTGTCCTTGAACCGTAATTGGGAAAGCAAGGCTGGGTTAGTATTTTATTACTTTTACAAAAAGCTAAAGAAAAATCAATCTAACTAAAGTAGAACTATTCTAAAGCAATAATGATACAGAAAACACAAAGCAAACCATTAAGGGGATGACTCGAATCCCCCAGGGGGGACGGGGTGCGAGCGCTTGGAAATCCCACTTTCTTTTCTTATTATTATTATATTACAACTGAAAATGGTGGCAGCCTTTGGTCCTTACAAATATGGATCCAAAGGCTTACAGGTTTTAGAGTGAAGAAGGAAAGAAGAAGGTTGTTTCGGTAGGCCTTTGATCGCTGGATCTTTAATTTTCCGACAACAACTTCCCTTTGTTCTGTCAACAAAAGTGAAAAGCCAGCCACCTATACTGCCACAAATTTGCCAAATAAAACGTTATAAGCATAAAAATTAAGTACTTAAATGATAAACAATAAGCCTAAGTACTTAATCAATCTAGATCTACTCATAATAAAGCTTTAAGATTAGGATCTAGCAATGTACATGATGGGAATTTATTGGAAGCTCTAGTTCAATGAGAGTGAATGGATCACTCCTACAATCTGATATTATCTCCAAAATATCCATAGTATTACTTATCGGTACACCAACGACATCATTAACGATAGAGAAATCAAATTCCTCTTCTTTTTTTTGAAACAATCATCGGCACAAAATTTAAAATAGAAGAAACACTGGAGAAATTTTGCAAAGAATGGAAAGAGAGTTTTTCTTCAAAAACAGAGATTCAAATGTCTTCTTCTGGATCAGCCATATGAGGAGATGAGATATTAGAGATCTCATACACTTCCGGAGCAGCATGAGAAGGAGTCACTTCAAGGAGACTTTCTTCAATTCGAATTGACTGTGAGGAAAATTCTGCTTCTTCTTCATTTTCAACAATTTGTTATGCTGCAGGAGAGGACATGAACTCATCATGCTGGATTTTATCTGAACCTCTTTCAATAGTTGGGATTTTAGAGTCATCTCCCATATGACTGCTAGGTCCTTCTGATAGAGGGAAAGTGATGAAGGATTTCCTGGAGGCAACCATGTGGTTGGATGCTCCAGAATCTATCAAATAATCGTTCGACAGAGTGAGGCTTGCTGCTTGCATGCAAGCATCTCTCATGTTCTTCAGTCTGCTCTTCATCATCAGACATCTCTGCACCTTGTGGAAGGGCAATATTGTTTTGTACACATAGAGGTTTCAACTGGTCGAGGGTCTTCTTTATGCACGAGTCTTCTAGATGAAAACCCCTCATACAATAGGGACACTTTTTCTTTTCAAAAATTTTCTTCTTATTAGAGCCCGAAGCTCCTTCAGAAGTCTACTGATTCTCTTTAGGCTTCGAATTAGTATTTTTATGCTCCTTCCCCTCAGGTCTCCCTTTAGCTTGCACTTTGGTAGAGTCTGTCACTAGGAGAGCTTGATCTTTGGAAGTCTTGATGACTCCCATCTGGATCAACTTCTCTTGCTCCTGTATTAAGGACTCGACAAAGGAATCAAGTGAGGGCATCTTCTAATCAGGAACAGATGCACTCCCGGAATGGAAGATTGAGACAAATACAGAATACTCAGGGCCTAGCTTGCTGAGTATGGAGAGCACATGCTGCTCATCCTTTCTTTCTATTCCGCATTGTCTACATTGAAGTGCAAGAAACTTGAATTTAGTAAAGAATTGTTGCACCGTCTCAAAACATCTAGAATGTAAGGCTACCGACTCGTTCTCTAGAATGTGTCCTCGAAGCTCATCTTGCTTGCCAAACAAGTTTTCAAGCTTCTACCAGGCTTCTTTGGGAGTCCTCAAACCTTCAAGGTGGAAGAGGAGATCTCTAGATATGTGAGTACATAGATAACTGAAAGCTTCATCTAAGTGGTTCAAAAACTTGTTTCTTTCAACTGGATGATGGGGCTCGGCCTCCCTACCAAGTATTACCTTGAAGTAGCCATGCTTGCGCAAGGCCAGCTGCATATCTGCCCTCCAATCAACATAATTGAAGGTTGTTAGGATCCGAGTTGTAGGAGATTGAGAATCCATAATTCTCCGGCTAGAAAAGACAATATCTTCACACAAGCTACGTAGCACCTGTAGAATTTCACTGCAAAAAACTCTAAAACATTCGAACTATGTTAGAATCATGCCTTTCCTCTCAACATGAACACTTTCTCAGGGTCTGCCACGCCCGCACCGCCACTCTGAATAAATTCAGATGAAGCAAGGCACTCTTTGCGGGACTTCTGTGGAAACCCAGCTGCTTCTGGTGTTCAATGGAGAGTAGACAGACATGAAGCTTGCTTGAAATGGCTCTGATACCATGTTAGAATTGCTTTGCCATTTAGATCTTCAAGCAATGAGTCCAAAATGATTATTACAGTGAAAGAGAAATGACAATACACACTGAACAAAACAAATCTCACAGGAAACATATGAGTATAGCTCAGATAATTACAGTATCATGTTCATTAAAGAATCCGGTGTTACAATAGTGTTACATAAGAAAAGAATTCGAATCATTAGAGATCAATTCAAATCTCCCAATTGGATGTGATTGTATCTGATTACATAGCTAACTAAATATGTCTCAATCACTATCGGAGTCCAAGTGGTTAACTCCAGATGTCTAATCAAGTCACACAATCAGTAATAATCAGTTAACTCAGTCTAACCGAAGTGGTAGGTGAGAAAAGGCGCCTTATCCACATGCAACCATGCATTACTGGTGCTAACTTAACTGATTGTGATCTAACTGAATGTAATTGGAAAATAACTATAAGCTTAACTAGTTCCAACTCCAATTGACTGGAGATCTTATTGCCATTTTCATTGAGTTGGAGATTCTTAATTAATCATTCTTTCTTTTGCCTTGTTGCAATGTCACTTGGCTCTTTGTTATCTTTGTAGATTTTGACCAAAAAACTTTTGTTTCTACTATTTCTTCGTCTTATGGTGGGATATATCATATACTGATGGCTGGGTACAGCATGCACAAGCTTGTTCAATATTTTTTGGCTTTGTGCATTTAACTAAGGCTTTTCTAATTAGAAATTAGAAAAACTTCAGCAATTTCCATGGCTTATGACCTTTTTGTTTTCCTTGTCAAGATGGTTCATTGTCTCTTCCATGGTCAAAGTTTATAGAACACAATTATGTTTTGGGGTTTGTAAGCATTGCCAATTCTATAATTTGGGTTATCTAAGGGGTGCTCACTTCTATGTATGCAGATGTAGCAGTTAAAGCATTACATCATGCAGGTGCTCAATCTGTAATCAACTCCGTTGCAGATTCCACTGCAGATGATGACATATTAAAATATAAGTCAAAATTGTTGAGGCGGTTACATGAACTAAATTTTTTGAAAGAGTGATTTAGATAAGGTAGTACAGATATGAACAAGGCAATTAAAGTACACTAATATTTTGAATAATGGTGTTTTAGTTTGATGTTGAATGAGTAATGAAATGCATATTTTTTTTAAGGCTTTTGCAATGCCCATTGATCATATAGTTCATTACATTCTCATTTTGGTAAATATTGGATAACAATACGACAACACTTGGATTTATGGAATTGTGTATGTATCCATGATTAATGTGTCGCCTTGTAAGTTGCCATTTTTTTAGATTTTTAGAGTGGTATTATTCTGGTTATTGCGAAATGCAATTTCATTGGTATGTATTATCAATTATTGTCTTACAAATCAAAATGACCAGACTTGACCTGGCTAGAGCAGAGAATAAGAGTTTGACTCGGTAAGAACTTGGTATATAAGAAATAAAAACTATACGACTTTGAAGGAAAAAAGGATAGTTTCATTGATATGAAATTTTACAATGTATATATAATGTAAATTTTCAACAATAGCTCATTTCAAAGTACATAGGCAATAGTTTATGCTACAAAATGCCACGGATTCTGACCAGCTCACAAGTATGAACCCAGGTCTCAAAAAGATGTAAATGGATGTTCTTTTCGGTGCTTTTTATGGATATATGGCAGAGTCTAACTTGCGAGTTAGATATTCTCAGCAGTCTGTCTTGGGCTTGACTTCTAAATTTGAATCACACTAGCAAGGCAAACGCACAAGCATGACACAAGGCTACGTTAGACTTAGAATTGAGGTAACCTGGATTGATTTTATCTCGGTAAGTATTCAGACTTGGGAGTTTGAGTCGACTCCTAGTATCACTGTTAAAAACATAACAGAAATTCTTGGGATGGTTGTAATTACAAGTTGAATGGCTATTTTGCTTTACTGGAGAGTAATATTTTTAGGTTTTCAATTCTTAAAATGCATGATTCAAGTATGAACAATCCAGATTATTGTCATTTTACCCTTCGAATTGTCGTTTTTTTCTCACATTCATTTCAATAGCATATACCAATAATAACAATGTGAATATGTGTTCCTTAAATTTTACATTTTTAGCATAAAAAGTATTTGTACAATTTCTTTTTACAGTTACTCTGTTAAAAGAACATGTACTTGTATTGTGATCAACTTACATGTGATATTGTTTTGGAAATAAGTAAAATATGGTTTTTTAAACTAGCTGTTGTTGGGTTCTAATAATCAAATCATGCACATGAATGCTTGTGTATATGCACAGACAAGCATGTTTAGATGTATGTAGCAATATATTTCTTATGTGTTTGTGTTGGATATTTGAGAGGCTAATTGAGAGCTATTGTATTTCCTATAATACTTATTGCCCAAAATGTTGTTTATGAAAAATAATTAATTCAATTAGCCTTGTCATACTAAACTACCTATGCAATGTTCAAACATTGATTGAATAGACCAAATATCATATGCATTTGCTTGTACTTTGTGAGGGTCATGTATGGTTAGACATATATTGGAAGTCACAATAGAGTCTTAAAAAAGGCACATTACATGAAACTGTATTTTTCTTTATCATGACGTCCAAGCTTTATTAAATTTGTTTTTACCATGGGAATAACATTTTCCCAAGGGTATATCTAACAGTTTGGAAGCCAGATATACCAGTAATTTGTGAATCGGCAAGGGCTGAGATGTCCCAAAACCCACTGGGGTAAGTCTCTATCCCAACAATTGCCTACCCTTTGAGCCTTCTCACAACAGGCCAATGAGCAGCCCTGTGCCTCACTGGTTTTGAACTAGTGTCCTCCACAGATGTAGCTCATATCACTTATGGGACCCAAGCTTAATTAAAAGTCAAACTCCGGGGGACAAATTGGGTGAAGAATGTTTCACATGGCTATACCTTATATTTATACCTGGACTATGAGGCATTTATGGAAAGCTGCTCATTATCTTTTGACTTGGATCATGCTTTGTACTTGGCTTTGGAGGAGCCGTTTGGAAGTCGGAACATTATATTATTTATTAACTGTAGGTGATAGGTTGATCTCCTCGATGCAGTTATTCATATAGATAATCAGAGTGTTTTTCGTGCCATTAATGTATTGAGTTATTCATGACATTCTTCTTCATGGATATAGATGGGTCATGACATACAATTAATCTTAATGAATTGAGTTATTTCATTGTATGGAGATGGTCAAAGATTGTGGTATATCATATTTTGGTATTATTTTATTGTAAAGATGGTCTCTTGACCTTGGGATATGGGTTGGTTAGAGGATGGATGTATAGGTGCTTTAACAAACTATTTATTGTATTTATTTTTTTACCATAGCATAAAGAGTTATGATTGCTAGACCATGCCATAAGGGGGATTTATTATTATTTTATTGAGAAGTTTATTGAGCTTTATTCCTACATGAAGGGAGCCTCTCCCATTGTAATATTTGCAAGAACTTGAGATAATAAAACTCTATGTTGCTCCTATTGTCTATTTCTTTAATGTTAAGTTTATTGTCTATTTCTTTAATGTTAAGTTTGTCAGGTTAGCCTTAATTAATTTGAAGCTAAATGGTTGTCCTTTTGTTCAAGCATACATGGTGATTAAGGTAACATTTTTTGTTAAATACTACATATTCTCTCTCAATTAGACAAACAACATTTCAGTACATGATATTTGCATCTCTTGGGTAGATTGTGAAGTCTTTTTTTGTGGATTTCCCGAGGGATTTTTAACATTTGGAGTCTTTTACTTGAACAAAAAGAAGAAATACTACTTGGCTATCAAAGACCAAGACCAAGACTATGATGTGATTGATTCAGCCAACTCTTGATCTTTGATCCTCCATAGTTTTATTTTCTTCCATAACGACCCCATGCCCCCCCCTTCATTAACCTACATGCACTAGTCAAGATGCATACTTTATTTCTCTATCTAAAGCACCTAAACAAAACTTCAATTTTCTTTTCAAGTTGTTATCTCAAAGTCTGGAAATTAACCCTCATCTTAAGTTTATAATATGCAAGCAAGAGTTCTCAAGACTTGTAGAGTTGAACCTACGAAAACAACTCTTAGGGTTGTTTTAGATTTTTTTTACTCTATTGAAGGGGAACCCTATGAAATAAATAATCCCATAGAATTGGACAAAATACTTGGGAAATGTAACACCATTTTTCAAGACATACCTTGTGGCCTCCCTCTATAATGATCTACATATTATATCATAAATCTCATCCTTTGGTCTCCAATTAAAATGAACTCTTACAAGCATTCTCACTTATGCAAAACAACAATTAAATGTTTGGTTCAATAATTATTAGGCTATGATCCAATAGCCTTAAGTAAGAGTCTAACATTCAACACTAGTGATATTTATAAAAAAAAATTCTGAATCTTATAGAGTTTGCATCGACTATCAAGCATTAAATTTACCATTCATATAACTGTCATTATATCTATGGATTAAATGTTTAATGAGTTTCATGGTGGTAAATGTTTTCGTGAGATTGATCTAAAACCATGTTATTACAAATGCAAATACTAGAGGAGGATATTCAAATAATTGTTCTTATACTCACGAAGGTATGCATGGATTCTATGTCATGCTTTTTGGAATAACCATTGCCCCAACATACTTCTAAGTAGTTAATAACGATTGATTTAAATTCTTTCCATACTTGCATAAGTTTGTACTAGTTTTCCTTGATGATATGTTGGCTTGCCAATAGAAATTGGAGGTTTCACCTCAACGATGTAGAGATAGTGTTGAAACTATTATTAGATACTAATTTCAATGCAAAAACACAAAATATATTTTTGGAAAGGAAGAAATAAATTCGTAGGTCACAATGTATTTATAGAAGGAGTTAACCTAGGTCTAAAGAAAATCGTTTGCATAAATGATTAGCTTAGTCCCCTAGTCATGTTTATATGTGGAATCCTATACCTTACATATTATTACAAAAGACTAATAAAAAACTACGTAGAGTTTCTCCACTAACAACCTTATTAAAGAATGCATTTAGGTAGGATGATGTAGCTAATGGTTGGATTGATAGGATGAAAACCCTAATAAATTCTACTCTTGTATTGGATAACCTAGAAAAGAGCAATCACATCGGCATATTGGATGAGAAGAGGAAATCATATCCAATCTAGTTTAGTCTTAAACATAGCATTGTTTTTTAGGTATGATATGTTGACACAATGCATTACTCATGGAACTATTTGTTGGCCTTATACATTGGCTAAGAGACTTTATATTAGAAGCCCTATGCAAGGAAATGTTGTTTATTTCATTTGAAAGTTGTTTAGACTTAGATATAAATGTTAATTGTTGAATGTATTCATAAGTATAGGACACTTGGTGGAGTTAGTGGCTTTCAGAACGTCAAATTTGAAGTCATCTGTTATATTGGATATGAATGTTAGCTCCATGGAAGAATAATTTATGACCATATTAATGGTTCCAAACCGTTTTTCTCTGTTTATGGTGACATAAAAAGATCTCGATCTTGATACATCTAGCGTCTCAATCTCAACAAAATATAACATCAATAGAGATTTGGCCCTATAGGTTGTTAATCAAGTGAATATGATACGGTCCAGTCTCGTAACACATGTCGTTTGCATCACAGTCGTAGCGAATATGAGCATGATTGGCCAGTTCGATGTGGGTTTTTATTTATCATACGGCCTTGTGGCAGAGAAAGCGATTGTTACCACCGAGCATAATGATGATGTGCAATACACTTGGGAATCTTAGGTGGGCGGGTCGTAGTCCATGATTCAAGAAAACTTTGTTTGTGACCCAGATTTAGGCGACTCTGTTTGGAGGGATGTTAACAGGGGGAGTTCTCTGTTTACATAAATTCCACACACACGAACAAAATAAACAAAATAAGCCCGCTCCAAATAACGGCGGTAGATCCAAGCGACTTACTTGGATGTTCGAAGTTTGTCTAACATGCCTCTCCTTCTATGCCTTCATCCCTCCCCGACTCTCGCTTATCCTAATTAAACTATGTTCTGCCCGTATGAACTCGCGAATGAAGGAAAATGGTTTGTGAGAGTTTTCAAGTGTTGTTCCAGATTTACAGTCATTCTCGACATCCCATATATGACTTGTCGAATCCACGGTAGATCTATAGATGGTGTTGCCTTCATTTCATTGCATTTCAGTTCATACTAGATCCCGCACCTGGAGCCCCGTGCAGCCATGATCAACAGGGAGATGGCAAGGGATGGCGGGACAGGGTCATGACGAGGCGTGGATATCCATGGATCATGCTCATAGTCACCCCATCCATTGTTTTACGGCAAGCTCCTCATCGTCCGTGGATATTGGGTGCACGTGAGGACCGCGTGGGATAAGCGTTCACCAAATCGCCCCGTTTTTCCGGCCGATTTTTGATTAAAATCAGCCAAATGTTTGCTGTGAAATTGTTTACTTCATTATTTTGGAATTCTACTAATCGTATTAGCTCTTTCCATTCTAAATCGGACATTTTAAAACTATCCAAATGATTAAAATTACGATTTAATTCCTCGAAAGTATGATTTACAACAAAATTGATCTGCCGGATTCCGGCGAGTCGGGGGCGATTTGGTGAACGCTTATCCTGCTCCCGTGAGGACCCCGCAACAAGACAATTAATCACTCTGATGCGAGGTAGATATTGCTTGCCTTAATCTTATATGGATTTAAAATTTCAACAAAAAGTTAACCTTTTCGATGTACTTACCTGTAAATCATGCATATTTTTTTTTTAACCGACATATTTTTTGGCTCTTTTGTCAAAGGGCCTTGCTCGAGCTATGTTGTATCACATTTCGTTGAAATGTCTATATGATTACACAAAATTAGGCTAAGAGTGCGCTTAAAATCCACTTTTTGTGCTCATGTGCGAGGCTATGGGAGACCTCAAAGCTCAAAATTTTTGTAGTTTACTACCCAGAGTATGATTTGACTGTCAAAAATGTAATTTTGTAGAGAGTAAGAGTTTATTTTAAATTTGAAAAACTAAGAGTATGATTTTACCATTAGGAATGTAATTTTGTGGGGCAAGAGATTATTTTTAATTTGAAAAAACAAAATAGATAGGGGAGGGATTTGCATAGTTGAACAAGGACCAGAACGAATAGAAACCATCACATCAAACACTCAAAAGTAAGATAAATAGAGAAATATAAATATTCTTCTAATAGCATAAAAAAACTCAAAATTGACCCATATGATATCTCGCCCCACAAAAATTCATAAATCGCATTTTTAATTAAGTTTGTTTATCACTAACAAAATAACTTTACAAGCAATAATGTCCTTGACAAATCCCAATGTATTTTGACCAAGGTATCAACTCAATCCTTAAAGAAGCCTACAACGCCTAGACCATAGATACATTTTGTCTCTCAACTCAACCCCAACAAATGACCTCAGGAGCAGACTCACACAACCTACAGTGCCAAGATATATCATCAAACATCGTCACCTACACATTTTCAAGAGTTATGGAGATTATCTTCACCTACATGGAGTTTCACCCACTAAACCCACCTAATGTAATTAATGACACCCAACCCATTAAATTCATCAAATCTTCCACTGAACTCATTAAAGATCAACAAAGATATATTTTTATTAAACACATCTAATCATGTTTCTTGCTTAAAAAAGGTAATAGGAGACAAGATTCCAATTCAAACTATCTTTCTAGAGCTTGATGAAGAAGGAAAAGTCATTTTGGAACCTAAACAATTCACTGAAACAAGGACCAAACAACCACGCATCAGGCTATTACTAAGTACATCATCAAGTGGAAGAACTTACTAGTTAAAGATTCGACATGGGAATATGAGTCCATATAGAAGCATCCACAACTAATCAAGTGTTGAGGACAACACTTGTCTTAAGGGGGGGGCGGGGAGGGCATGTTAAGCCCTAAATGTTGGCACATTACCCCTTTTTATTGTGGCTCATTACATATTATTGATGTCGGCTTGGTTCTATTAGTGGTAATTGCCATTAGTATTATTATATTAGTTATGTCGGCTTGGGTTCATTAGTTGTAATTGTAGCTCTTTGTCTCATATATATAGGAATGAGACCTTTTCATTTGAATCATCTCAACTTGTCTTGTTTTGTGTACTTAGTACATTGTATAAGGAGGTTTCCCCCTCGAAGAGGCTTTCTATTCATCTCTTTTCTTCATTAAGGCGTGGATTACTCTTTATGGACTATTTATGCTCTTTTGGATAATTTGTTGCATAATACTATCCATTGTATATGAGAAACAATCCTACAACCCAAACAATATATGGAACTGAGACGAAACTAGTTTACAAGTAGGGATGAATTGTGGCATGCGGGTAATTTCCAAGAGAGGGAGTAGAAATGTGCCAAAAATTATTCCTAAGAGAAAGGAGTGGATAAATATTCTATGTTGTGTAAATGCAATTGGTGCATCAATCCCAGGATTCTATTTGTTCAAGGGAAAGGCTCATCTGAAAAATTGTATCCAAAATTGAGAACCAAGAGCATGCATGGCTATACATCTTCCATGCATGGATGACTAAAGTTCATCCTCGAATCCAAGTTTCTCTCTAAAAGTGGAAACTAAGGTGGATATTTAACCTTATAAGAATCCTATTGATGCCTTGGGACTTTCAGATGTGTGAAGAAGTTTTGCTATTGTGAGAGTGTCAGCACAAACATAGCCACAGTTCCATAAAGGATGTGACATGGGATTAATTCAAAGTCATCGTCAAGGATAATTTTGATCATCTCAATTATTGGAAAGTACACCAAGAATAGTGTCAATACTTGCAATAAAAGCTCACCAGATAGCTCGAGTGGTTGAGTGTTGTGAATTGCAAGTAGGAGATCATGAGGTAAAGTCCCCAAGATGGGTATCTTTATGAATGTTGATGGCCTCACTTGATGTCCCCACCGAGTTAGATTGCCAAAATTACCACTAAACGATTTACCCCAAATATCATCCTCAAAATGAGGGAAAGTGTTCCAAGGGTTTCCCATGATTTGCATTCTATCGAAAGAAGAAACAAATCCCACTAGATGGTAAATGCCTACATTCAAGAGTTCAAGCACAATACAATTCAACTCAAAGTGATGGACAAATAAGCAAATTGTCACCAAATTAATTGGTAAGTTGTAATGTACCTACATTGAATATATAAATTAGTATCTAAAGTTAGTGTAGACATTAGACATAAATGACATAATTAATTTATATCTTGAATAGTTGTCTCCTTACATATGTATAAATATGAGTCATTTAGCTTGTAGATCAAACTTAGAATATGAATTAATATATAAATATATTGTATAGATTGGTTTCCTCCAAGTGGTATTAGAGCCATTTATTCGTTGTAATTATGTGCCTTCCAAATTAGACTATTTTTGAAAAATAAGCAAGAACTTAACAAATTCAAAGAAATTAAGTACCAACTTATGGGAATCGGAGAAAGGTTGGAAGGAATTTGGAAAGAGTTTCCTATCCAAATTTAGAAGAAAAAAAATTCAAGAAATTTCATAACGTCGAAGAAAATGAAATCTTCTCGAACTCACTCAATTACACCAATCAAGCTCAATGAACAAATATTTTAATGATTTACATGCGTTGGCTACTCACGTGGATGATTTATCAATTGATCATATCCAACAAATTTCCATATAAAGATTCAAGAACATAATAAATGAACTCAAATTGATAGATATCAAGGACATGGAGCAAGCGTGACTAAAAACCAAAGTTGCTAAAGAAAAATGGTTGACCTCTCAATGAGCTCCTTGGTCCCACTTTGAAAAACCCAACTCAAAGTATATCCCCCATAACAAAAGGATTCTACCACCAGACCTAATAGAAGGTAAAATCAATGATTTATATGTCATACACCTAATTGCAAGTCAAGCCACAAATGTGATATGTGTGTGTGTGTGTGCAAAGTACAAAGCGATAACGAAACTTGCCATGCCTTGAAACTTGGCTAGGTGATCATAGTGATAGGAAAATATACTAAGAACCATCAATGAAGTTTGAGATAGTATCTATGTGCTTGTGACCAAGACATCTCCCACCTTACCCTTTCACATGCCAACCCTTCCTTCTTGAAATTGGGGTTTTGAAGCTAAGAGGTAATATATCTTCAAAAACAAACTTATGTAATTAGAGTGTGTGGTCTCACCTTGATCCTACGCCTACAACATCATTACTTGCACTCTCATATTTAAACACTGTTTCAAATACTTGCATCATGTGTGAATGAAAATTACCAATCCATGAGATCTTTACCAAGCTGCTTAAGTTACTTCTCACTTTGTGCAATCTTACACCTTGTCTCTAATGAATGTATTGAACAAACATTAGTTTTAGGATGATAAGCTTCAATGATCTTATTACATCAATGCTTGGATATCCCACACATTGTAACATTGAAATATATCAAATCAATTTCAATCTACAAGCACAATCAATAACGAAATTCAAGAAACCCATGTAGGTTAGAGTAATTGGTAAGGAGTAATTAAAATGAGAAGTTGTAAATGGAAGGCCATGAATTCAAATCCCCCTTGGGTACTTACAAAACAAAATAACGAAATTCAAGCAAGAGAAAAAATCATTAAAAGATTTAGTAACAAGTTGAAATTTAAAATCAAATATAAATCAATTCATGACTTTACCTAAAGCAAAGCATTAAACAACTTGCCAAAATAAAAGCATACAAGGAGTAAGCAATCCATCCAAATAAACATTAGCATTCCTTAATTGATGGTTGCAAATCCATAAGCATTAAACACACCAACGAAGTCAGAAGACTAGGCTACAAGGCTAGCAAAGATTAATTGAGAAGGCTCATAAATAAATAGATTAGTAGTAGTTTCTAACTTGCTAGATTTAATCGAGAATTCGTATAGAGTTGTGTTACAACAATAAAATAGTAAATAAATAGGTTATAACCATTAGTAATAGTAATTAATTGCTAAATATAGTTATGAAGAGAAATGTCTCTTCAATATTTGATGGCAAAGCCATATTTAAGGCGGTCATATCCATTGTAATCAGACATCCATTCATATATTAATATTTATTCAATCATATTTTGAAGATGGAACATCTTCCTCCTTAACCTGGATACGGGCGAGGACATTACACTCGGATACAATGTAACATTGGTATCAGAGCCGGATCGGCTCCTCGGGTCCTGCACTCTCACTATCGGCTCGACTTCACCATTCTGCACCACTCCGCAGACCCCTCCTTCCTTAGTCTAGGCTCCCTTTTCTCCACCCGCACACACCTTCTCTCGTTTGTCCAACACATAGCCTCCCTTTTGTTTGCAACGCCATCCACAGGTTGCTCTCCTTCACATTGCTCTCCCTCCAACTCCACCCCGTCGGCTCCTCTTTGAGCCGCCACTCCCTGCCTTCTCAACGTAAACCTGCCAAGAAAAAAAACAAACAAAAATTATTATAAATATAATAATTAATTTTATTATTATTTTTATAATATAATACAATTATTATTTTAATAATTATTATAGTTCTATTTTTATTTTTTATAAAGCAAAATTGGGTCCAAATACACACCTCCCCATACTAGGACCCAAGCCATGGCAGAATTAAAATACAAACTTGAGAAAATGGAGAAGGACATCAAAGCCCTCGTTGCCAACCAAGGAAAAATTAGAGAAGAAATGAAAAATAACAATGCAACGTTGAAGACATAAATAAAAAACGAAGTTGTTCTAATGTTAGAAAGAAGACTAGACGACAAATTGGAAGTCATGATCGGGAAACACAAAGAGTTAGATGACAAGATGACCGTGATATCACATAACATGAGCACCATGGTGCAGAACCTGAGCGCCATAACATAGAACCGAATACAATAATGGAAGTATTAGAAAAACTAAGGTCTAGTACAAGCCATATTGTTAGAATATAATCCGTCGGGATTATATATTGTAAATAAATAAAGAAAAACTAAATAGAAGTTGAACAATTACATGTGGTGGTTGAGCTTCATTCATATGAGCAACATAGATATGTTGGCATGGTATGTCAACACAAATGAGAGCAACAAATTTGATCAAGACAATAAACAAGATAAGGAGACAAAAAATCTTAGGGATGACCAAAATACCAAAATATATTTGATAAAAATGAGCTCAACCAAGATCATAACAAGAGTCAAGCGAGTGTTGTTGATAATAATGATGATCAACACAAAGACAAAATATGGATCCTACACTATGCAAATGAATCCAAGTCAAAGAAATCAGATGTTGTAGATTCATCTTCTACCTTAATTGTTCTACCACCATGGAGAAACCTAAATGTAACACTATCTAGCGACTTCGAGTGTGAGAAGCCTCAAGAGATGTCACTTCTCGAGGTAACTCGTAAGGATAATAAAAGGGAAACATTACGTGATGACATCCTAAGTATCGTGGGACAAACGATTTCTAAAACAAAGCTTGATATGGTCAGTCACAAAAATATTCCTTGTATTCATGTACATGGAAAATGGGACAACAATAATAAACAGAATGGGGTAAAAATTCAAGTTACAAATGAAGGGAAATTGACAAACTATTGTGTAAAGACCAAGCACATACCTAATACAAGTTTTAAAACAAAAGACGTAAAGGAAGTAATGATGTTGTTTCAAAACAAAATGAGAATAAAAAGATGACAATAATAATCTAAGATTTGAGGATAAAACTTTCCTAAGGGGAAGGGAATGTTACAACAATAAAATAGTAAATAAATAGGTTATAACCATTAGTAATAGTAATTAATTATTGAATATAGTTATGAAGAGAAACGTCTCTTCAATATTTGATGCCCAAGCCATATTTAAGGTAGCCATATCCATTGTAATCAGGCATTCATTCATATATTAATATTTATTCAATCATATTTTGAAGATGGAACATCTTCCTCCTTAACCTGGATACGGGCTAGGACATTACACTCGGATACGATGTAACAAGTTGTAGCTCTACGCGTTGCCTATTGGGTGTCCTACTTCGAGGTGTAATCCCTTGAGAACTTGGGTTAGCTTCTTTATTAAATTCCCCAGGAAACTAGATTCACTTTTTCTGTGGAGAATGAGTTTGGGTTCTTGATCTGTTTTTCTAACCAACTTGCCTTACCCCCTTGATTGGTAATGTTTTTCTAGCTTTGGGTTTATGAAATGCTTTTATCCTGCAACTATTTATTGACCACCATGTTCTAGCGTAAATCTATGTTTCTAAGGACGATGGAGATGATTCATAGCAAACTTGTAGTTTCATTTCAATGTCATGATCCTCAATTACACCCGTAGTGTTCACATCAATGAAGGGTTGTGGGGTGAAAATAACTCACCACCCAACAACTAGGAATTTAGCCATCTAGCGTTCTAAGAACACTAGAAGTAATGTCTATTGGTACAAAATGGACGATAGAATTCAATACCAAAGCATGCACATATGAAAAACCTAATACCCTCTCCTCTCTCATTGTCTATTATGCCCGTGTTTTCGAATATATCCTTCACTTTCAATATTAACCATATTTTTGGATCAAATCTCCATTTAGGGATTAAAACTATTCAATGAAATTTGTAGTTGAGTGATTTACCACACTTGTTGTTGTTGTAGTAGCTGTGTGAGACATCATCTCACAAGTTCGCCCCAAGAAAAAATAAAATAAATATAATTTTTTTGTGAAGTAAGTCAAGTCGGCCCCAGTAATATAGACAAGTTAGACTGAGTTAAAAGTTAATCAGAAAAAAAGAAAACATAAATAGAGGGCACCTCTCCTCATTTGGACACACAACAACAAGCAAGTTCTCTCTAGCTAAGGAACTTTGCTATTGCAGCTAGGAGACTGTGTTTTCTACAGTTCTCCACTTTGGAGAAGGTTTCTCCTTGTATTTCTTAGGGTTTGTGCTACTACTATTTGGATGCACTACCATCTCTGGATGATTTATCTCTATTGGAAGGTGCGAGCTTGCGGGAGACAATATCTTTGTCCATGGCTGGGAGATGATTGCTTATCATCGTGCTTAAACGAGCTCCACTCTTTGTTTTTATGTGTTTTTTCGTTCTTTTAGTGATCATGGTTATACAACTATCAAATTCTAACATGGTATCAGAGCGGTGCTAAAAGAAGTCATTGTCAGAAACTAGGGCTCTACAATTTGGAGTGATTTCAACCTCAATTCATCTTAAAAGGAGCATAGAGCAACTCACCCTCCTAGGGCGCATCTTTCTGCAGAGGCCAAATTCATTTTGGTGAAGTTTCAATTTTTGACCTAATATTGTTAGGGTCAAGACCTAGGGCTTCATAGATCTATCCTTCCTACCCTATATTTTGGCTTGTTCTTACCTTCCTCCAGATCGCCTTGGTATGGTGCAACTATCTGTGGAAGCAGACTTAAGATCCGGAAATTTTCATTTTTTGGCTTATTATATGTCGGAATCGAGATACTAGGGTTTCCAGTTCTTAGCCCTTTTGTCCACGGATCTGGGAGAAAATAAGGTGTATTCAACTCGCCCTGATAAGGTGTATCTCATTGTGGAATCAGTTTTGTAAGTATCCACTCTTGACATTTGACCTAACTCCTACTAGGGTTTCTGAAGTAGTTTTCAAGTTGTAGTTAAGAAGATCAACATGAAGGTTGAACATAGACTTGATAGGGTTTCCAAGTCTAAGGTTCCCATTAAGATTGTTGATGAGCAGATTCTGGAACAGATAAAGGAGGATCTCTCTCATATCTAGTGCTTCAGATGTCAGAATTTTGGTCACTATGTTGTACGGTGACGTGGTTCAAAAGGAATGATGATCGCACAAATTTCTTCTCCTAGTACTCCCCATGTTGAGGTGATGATGTGGAGAACTAGATTGCGATGGAATCCTAGAAAGAAGATGAAGATCGAAGGATTATCATGATTCCTACCAGGAAGCAGTCAAATCCCACCCACAAAAAAATAAAAGATAAGTATTTGATTTTACATGCTCTGGTAGACTAGATCTAGTTGTTTTTAGATATGCTTTATGCAGATCTATATTCCTAGATTTAGGAAGTTGTTGAGCAAATGATATAGTTATTTTATTGATGAATAGTAGGATCGTGTAGTATTTGTTATGGTTTATCCTGTAATTCTACACAACATTCCATGGACCCCTCTTGGATGCCATCTCCTTCTAACATGTTTAGAGTAGTGCACACTCTTGATGGTGTGCTATAATGGAGACATCAAGCATCCAAATAGAATCCATGTGTGTGTTGTGTCGAAGCATTGGTTAAAAGATTCCTACATACTTGTATGAACTATTGTCATTGCACTGAATAAATTTGATTATGCAATGTTGCTAATCATTTGATGGGATTTGAATTGTAGGGAACAGAGATGTGATATGGCCTACAAGGATAGATGATTAGACTTGGTTTGAAGGACAATTGATCCGGTTGATACAAGAAGAACAGATGGATCGAAAGTAGAGAGCCTCGAGAAGCATGACTCTTAGCCCATAAAGAAGGATGACTTCCAGTCGAAACAGTTAAGTGGAAGTCATGATTGTTCAATAGTAACAATAGACAGATGAGGATCAAATACAACTAGATATATGTGGACACATAACCCACAAGCCCAGATGATCTCATGTATATATTTGTGATTGGAAGCGAAAGATTTCAACTAATGTCGGTCTGTCTCCTACAGTTGTTTGTCTCTTTGACGATTATGGAAGCCAATTACATTCCAGTTAGAGTCATGGCAGATGGATCCTAGAGGACAAGATTTACTTAGTCGATTTCTAAAGAGATGGAGGCAGCTATCCCTTAAAATGAGGATCCTGGTCTACTGCATCACTTCTGGATGGTGTGGCAAAAACCTGATGAAGTCTTCCTAAGTTAAGGAAGAGCACAGTTGAGATCCTGAGTAGATCGAGTGTGATGATTGTGGCTATATTGATGGCGGCGTTGTTTTGATCCATACAGATAGTTGAAGGATCCTTTATATACCTGGTAATCACCAGGATGGATACTTACATTGTATCTATGGACTCTCCATAAAGGGAACAAGATACTCAGCTACAGAGTGAGCATAATGCTCATATGCATAGGGAGCATAACGCTCCATCACAGAGGGAGGATTCTTCGACACCCTGAGATGGGGTGGGGAAATTAGCCTATTGATACTCTCTCTCAAATACATGATTTTAATGATATGATTTGTTATTATTTTTCGTATCTAGAATGGGGTCCAAATACTAGTGTGCACTCATAGAATCTACTAAGAACCTGCACACATGTAAGCTAGGAGGGGAACATATGTTACTCCTTGACACTCTATGATGGGGTGGGAGATTGGTTCCATGATTACATCCCTCGTTGAGAGGGAAGGATGAGTTATGTGTGAAATCTTTGTCCTAATGTGAACACCTATGAACAGTGATGGTGATTCTTTATGAACACCTGAGTTCTAGTTGCAAATACGTGGACAAGTGATTCCATGTGAACTCCTGAATCCTACATACACACCTATGGAAAATGACAGTGTTTCTGTGTGAACTCCTAAGTCTTGTATGTGTGGAAACTTGTGGACACTTCTGGATAGTGACGGTGATTCTATGTGATCTCCCGAGTCCTTGGTGAATACCTGTGTGTGGTGATTCTGTGTGAACACTCGAGATCTTAGTGAACTCCAGTTGGCTATGTAAACCGAGTTCTTAGTGAACTCCAGTTGGCTATGTAAACCAAGTTCTTAGTTAACTCCAGCTTTTGTTACGTAAACCAAGTTCTTAGTTAACTCCAATTGGTTATTTAAACCAAGTTCTTAGTGAACTCCAGTTTTGGTTACATTAACCGAGTTCTTAACGAACCCCATTTGGTTCTTAGTGAACTCCAATTGGTTATTTAAACCAAGTTCTTAGTGAACTCCAGTTTTGGTTACGTAAACCAAGTTCTTAATGAACTCCAGTTGGTTCTTTGTGAACTGAGTTCTTAGTGAACTCTGGTTGGTTACGTAAACCGAGTTCTTAGTGAAATCTAGTTTTGGTTATGTAAATTGAGTTCTTAGTGAACTCCAATTGGCTCTTTGTGAGCCAAGTTCTTAGTGAACTCTAGTTGGTTCTTCGTGAACCAAGTTCTTAGTGAACTCTAGTTGGTTCTTTCTGAACCAAGTTCTTAGTAAACTCTAGTGGGTTCTTCATGAATTGAGTTCTTTATGAACTCTAGATGATTTTGTGTGAAGCGAGTTTTTAGTGAACTCGAGTTGGTTATTCATGAACCAAGTTTTATGTGAACTCTAGATAGTTATGTGTGAATCGAGTTTTGTGTGAAACTCCAGATAGTTTTATGTGAACCTGTTGAGTGAGTCGTTACATATAGACTCCTCAACGGACTTAGTTAAGTCGTTACGAATGGTCTCCCTGTTATGTGTGGACTATGGTTATTGATATGAGTTCTGGGTTGATGCCCAACAACCTTTATGGTTGTGAGATTTATGGGTTGTAGCCCATACATAAACGATGAAAGTCTCACATAAAGTAATGGCCCTTGTGAGCCCTCATATGATTGTATTCCTTATGGATGTTATGAGGTTGTAGCCCATGATGTGGCGAAGACTCACTAATAGTAATAGTCCTAGTGATCTCTTTGGGTTGTGTTGATGCACGTATGACTTCCCTATGTACTGGGAAGAGTTGTGGAGCTAGTGCATGTTCTCCAATGAATTGGACTGAGTTGGTGCACGCATATTGATTTGTAGATACTTCTCAATGAATTGAGATTGTGTTGGAAGACCTTCCTTATGATATAGAAATGTTTGCGATAATCGTGATGTACTGTTGATATCTAGATGTGTTTCAGTTGATAATACTGATGATGCCTCCCTAGCTAAGAGGGAGTGTTGTTATAGTAGCTGCGTGAAACATCATCTCACAAGTTGGCCTCAAGAAATAATAAAATAAATATAATTCTTTGTGAAGTAAGTCAAGTCGGCCCCAGTAATATAGACAAGTCTGGCCCCGGTAGTATAGACAAGTCTGGCCTAGTTAAAAGTCAATAAAAAACATTATAAATAGAGGGCACCTCTCCTCTTTTAGACACACAATGACAAGCAAGTTCGTTCTAGCTAAGGAAGTTCGCTACTGGAGCTAGGAGACTATGTTTTCGGGGGTTCTTCACTTTGGAGAAGGTTTCTCCTTATCTTTCTTGGGGTTTGTGCTACTACTCTCTGGATGTACTACTATCTTTGAACAATTTATGTCTATTGGAAGGTGCAAGCTCGGGGGAGACAATATCTTTGTCTATGATTGGGAGATGATTGCTTATCATCGTGGTGAAACGAGCTTCACTCTTTGTTTTTATGTGCTTTGTCATTCTTTTAGTGACCCTGGTTATACAACTATCAAATTCTAACACTTTCACACCAATTGTGCATGTTGATTTATAAATCCAATGTTGTTGTAATATGAATTAGTGTAGTTATTTTGCATGTCATAATGTAATGCCTCTTTTTGTGTGTCAAGCTCATTATAGTTGTTTTGTTTGTGCTAATTTCACCAAACAACATTTGGATAAATTTGGTGCTGGAGTGTTGTTTATGCATAGTTGTTAGAGTCTATACATGGTTTATGGTTAAGACACATTATCAAAGGAAGAGGGAATTGGAGAAAGATTCCCAAATTCACATTGAATTGTTGTTAGCCTTAATATAAAGGTCAAACATATAAATAGACCACCTCTATAACATCACCCAATTGTTGATAACATTAATATTATTTGTCACAAAAATGTACTCTTATCCACCAAAATCCCTCTAGAGGCAACTAAAGCCCAAAATCTAGTGGCAATAGAGAAAGTTCATAATTGAATCCAAGTTTCTCTCTCAAAGTGGAAACTAAGGTGGATATTTCAACCTATAATAGTCCTATGGATGCCTTGGGATTTGACAATCGGTTGAGGGAAAACTCACTATTATGAAGTGCCACAATACATAGAGGAAGACAAATTTACCTTTTGTAAAGTTGTAGATGTGTGAAGAAGTTCTACTTCAGTGAAAGAATATGTGAGCACAAGCACAACCTTGGTGTCATAGAAAGTGACATTGGATAAATTCGAAGTCGTCATCAAGGATAAAATTTTCATGTCAATTATTGGAAAGAACAATGAATAGTGTTAACACTTGCAATAAAAACCCACTAGATGGTAGGTACCTACATTCAAGAGTTCAACCATAATATAATTCGACTCAAAGTAATGGACAAATAAGCAAATTATGACAAAATTAATTGGTCAGTTGTAACGTATCTTGAGTTAGTGTAGACATTAGATGTAAATGACACAATCAATGTATATCTTGAATAGCTGACTCCTTATGTAAAGATATGTCTCACGACATCATATGTATAAATATGAGTCATACAACTTTGTAAGTCAAATTTAGAATATTAATTAATATAAAATACATTTTATATATTGGTTTCCTCCAAGTGGTATTAGTCAATTTATTGGCTACCACCACATATCTTTCAAATTAGAATTTTTTTGGAAAATTAAGCACAAGCTTAGCAAAATAGAAGAAATTAAATACCAACTTATGGGAAATGTGGAGAGATTGGGAGGAATTTTGGAAAGAGTTTCCTATTTTTATTCATAAAATATTTTCTCAAGAAATTTCAAAACATCGAAGAAAATGAAGTCTTCTCCAAACTCATTCAACTACAACAATCAAGCTTGGTAAATGAACTTTTTGTATGATTATAAGCACTGACGACTAACGTACTTGATTTATCAAATGATCATATCCTACAAGCTATGGTATCAGGATTGAAGGAAAACATAATAAACGAACTCAAATTGATAGATATTAAGGATGTGGAGCAAGCACAACTAAAAGTCAAAGTTATTGAAGAAAATTGGTTGACATCTCAATGAGCTCTTTGGTCCCACTTTGAAAAACCAAGCTCAAAGTATATCCCCCCTCCCTAACAAAAGGATTCTACCACCCAACATAAAAGATGATAAGAGTCGACGTTTTAGATGTCATGCATCTAATTGTAAGTCGGGCCACAAATGTAAGTAGAAAATATATATATACAAAGTACAAACTAATAGTGAAACTTGGCATGCCCTAAACTTGGTTAGGTAATCATAATGATAGGAAAATATACTAAGAACCATCAATGAAGTTCGAGATGGTATCTATGTGCCTATGACCAAGACATCTCCCACCTTTCCCTTTCATATGCCAAGCCTTCATTCCTAAAATGAGGGCTTTGAAACTAAAAAGCAATGTATATTCTAAATCAAACTTATGAAATTAGGGTGTCTGATCTCACCTTGATCCTATGCCTACACCATCATTACTTCACTCTCAAATCACATTGTTTCACATGCTTGCATCATGTGTAAATAACAATTACTAGTCCACATGATTTTTTATAGTGCTACTTTAGTCGCTTCTCACTTTGTGCAATATTACACCTTATCTCTTATGCAGAGCTACTTTAGTCACTTCTCACTTTGTGCAATATTACACCTTCTCTCCTCTGAGGTGCTACTTTAGTCAGTTCTCACTTTGTAAGATATTACACCTTGTCTCTTATGATTGTATTGAACAAACATTAATTTCAAGATGATATGCTTCATTTAGATCCCACAAATCAAATCAATATCAATGTATAACACAATCTAACCTTGAAACACATTAAATCAATAAGCACAATCAATAATGAAATTGAAAGAGAAAAAACCATTAAATCATTTTCATAACAAGTAGGTTGAATTTTAAAATGAAATAAAAAAATCAATTACCGACTTTACCCAAATCAAATAATTAACCAACTTGAAACTTGAAAAAAATAAAAGCAAACAAGTATATGCCCTCCATCAAAATAAACATAAACATTTAAATAAAAACATACACTAAGTAAGCAATCCATTATTTGACATTATTCAATTGATGGTGCCAAATCTATAATCATCCAAAAACATCAACGACATCAGAAGAATAAGCCACAAGGGTAAAACATGAATGCATTCGAAGAATAGGCCACAAGGGTAACAAAGCAGGCTCATTAAAAACTTAGGGGTAGTTTCTGATTTGCTAGATTTAATAGAGAATTCCTGCAGATGTAGCTCTGCGCTCTGGCTATAGGGTCTCCTACTTGGAGGTGTAAGCCTTTGAGAACTTGGACTGGCTTCTTTTATTAATTTCTTTGACTAGATTCACTTTAGAAGAGTGAGTTTGGGTTTTAGATCTGTTTTCTTAATTAGCTTGCCTTATCTCCCTTTGATTGGTAATGTTTTTATAGTTTTGGGTTTATGCAATGCTTTTAGCTTGCAATTATTTTTTATTACCATGTTCTAGCTTAATTTTATGTTTCTGAAGAAGAAAAAAATATTTTAACGTTTACAAGCCTGAAGGTCATGAAAATGATTCATAGCAAACTTGCAGGCTCATTTCAGTGTCATGATCCTCAATTGCACTGGCAGTGATTAGATCGATGAAGGGCTGTGGGCCGAAAAAGACTCACCACCCAACAGCCATGAATTTAGCTATTTAGGGTTCCGAGAACACTAAAAGTAAAGTCCATTGTTACAAAGTGAAAGGACAATCACTATGAATCCTAAAAGGAAGGAACTTGACCCTTGCCTGGAGATATTGACTGGGCAGGGAGGGCACTCAAACCCAAGCACCCTTTGTGCGTATGATGGTCATCCTTGTCATCCAGAAAGATTCTACCAGAATATTCCCATCCAATTAGCAGGTAAATAGGTTCTCATCGATGTTGAGGTTGTGGATGCTCTTTTAGACGACTACAATACCTTGTTAGGTCGTAGTTACATGTATGCCATGAAGGTGGTTGCATATTAAGTCTTTCGTACCATGAGCTTCCCCATAACAGGAAAAGACGACTGAATTCAATACCAATGCATGCACATATTCAAACCCTGATACCCTCTCTTCTCTTACTGTCAATCATGCCTGTATTTTCCAATAGATCCTGACTGTCAATCATGCCTGTATTTTCGAATAGATCCTGACTTTCGATATTAACAGTGTTTTTTTATCAAATCTCCAACGAGGGGTTAATACCTCTCATGCAGGATAATTCCCTAAATCTCTTCGAGTTACAATCAATTAAGCTTAGTTTATTAATATACCAAATATAAAGAAAATACCAAATGCAGTCTATTTAGACTAATAGAGGAGTGCTAGTATTAATTGAAGATATACAACTAACATAGAGATCCACCAGTCAATTTCCACGGCCGCCTATGATGCTGAGCCTTGAATAAAATAATTTGTGATTTATGTCATATTGTTCAATAATCAACTACTCTTTTTCCTTCTTGAGAAAGCATACCATTATGACACTTGAATCTGCATTTTGTTGGACTCCACAGATACTTTCCAGTGGTACTGATCCACTTTTTGAGTTGTCAAAATGAATATATATATATGCGCTTTTGGAGTCTTATTTAAAAATCTTCCAGGAAGATGGCTTGACTATGTGGGCCCCAAATATACCCAAATAACACAAAAGACATTTAGAGCTGAAAAGTTTGGATGCCATGACACACTGCTGGAAAAACATCATATATTAAACAATATAAGCCAAATGCAAGGGAAATCATTGTCTGTTGCACTAAATAAATAAAGAATTTCGGAAATGTTACAGGACAATTCACCTGTAACAAGATCATACATCAAAGCATACATTCCAACACATGGGAATCAAATTCAGGGAAATCTTTGTCTGTTGCACTAAATCAAGAATTTCAGAAATGTTACAAGACAATTCACCTGTAACAAGATCATACATCAAAGCATACATTCCAACACATGGGAATCAAATTCAAAGGTGAAAGAAGTAACAACGGTAAGGATAATCTGCCCTCACAGATGGGAATCAAATTCGAAGTGGAAAGAAATAACGGTAAGGACAATCTGCCTCAAAAATGAAATCAAATTCAAAGTTGAAAGAAGTAGCAACGGTGAGGACAATCTTCCTCACAAATGGGAGTCAAATTCAACGTAACGTTGCAATGAGTGACGATGATAATAAGGAAATCTGTCCGCATAGAGCTTGATCCTTGATGCTGCATGGTGTTTTGCTTTTATGAATCGGTTGCGATTGGTCAAATTGTGGCCTTGTTACACTCGCCTTAATTATTGACTTCATTTCTGGATTGTTTATTTTTTTGGTGGGGGATGCTGCTTTTATTAACAGAAAATATGATACAAAGATTATTGCCTTTTTATGGAAAACTGCTGCTTTTATTAACAGGAAATGTGGTACAAATAAAATATAAAAAGAACATTAGTGAAAAGCCTTTAGGTCAGCTTGATCCTGAAAGGAACAACCGCTTGCATCTCTTTGGAGCATACTGCTTTTAATTTAGACTGTACATCTAATTCATCAAGACATAAATATAAAAAGAGCATAAAAGAAAAGCCTTCTAGGTCAGATTGAGCCTCAAAGGAACAGCTTGTTCCTGCTCGCATCTCTTCAAAGGATAAAGCGTTTAACTTTAAACTGTACATCTAATTCATCAAGACATTCTCTAGAAGAAGAAATAGAGAACACAACCACTAAAAACAGCTTCACAACAAAGCTTCACAAGATATACAAGATGACAACTCGAATACAATGCTGGGCACCCATGATATGTGAAGGGCAAACAGAGTCAATATCATCTAGCAGATCAGCTTTTCAAAAAATCTTGCTGGAGGGCAACCGCTACTAGATCAATCGCCATGCAAATACTCTCCATCTATATTTGCCAAATGGCACTTCGAATTGTTTTGTAAAGGCAAATTCGTTCACTTTTATGGCATTTATGCAATGTTCTCCCAATTTCGGGGAGACGCAAGGTTCGGGGAGACGCACATTGGGACGTGTGGAGACCATCCCAAATTTTAGAGAAATTCAGCAGATAGTCATAAAAATTTTAAAAATATGAAAAATATAAATCTCAACAATAACAAACATTCATCATTCTGGAATCTGCAATCATGCAATGTAAATGCAAAATTCTAAGTTCAAACACATTACAAGATTCATCAAGATTATCATTATATTAATAATAATTTACAAATATATTATATATCAATATGAATCTGTGATAAACATGCACATCATATTTGATAATCTTCAGATTTGACTTTTTAGTGATTGAAAAAATGAATCATAAATACTAGATAGTATGACGCTGTATTTGTTTCATGGCCATTGATAGTTTAGAATTATATAATATACTTTAGGTTAGACATTGTAAATTAGATTTAGTTTTTATTATTTAGTTTTTAATATTTTTTTATGTTTAAAATTTAAAATTTTAATATATAAGTTTATAACTTTATAAATAATAAAATTTTAATAAAAAAGTTTTATTAAATGGTTTTAATTTTTTTTAATGATTTTTTAATTTTTTTTTTTTTTTTTAAAAAAATATTTCGAAGTTTCGGAGTTTCGACTGGGACGCCAAGAAGACCCTTCAAGTTTCGCCAAGTTTTACCGCCCACCGAAACATTTCGGTCCGCGTCTTGCCAAGTTTCGCCAAAAGGGGGACGTCCTGAAACGTTTCGGATGGAGTTTTGGAGTCCCTGGGACGCGAGAAACACTGAAACGCGTCCTCGAACCTCCGGGACGCTCCCCATGTAACACTGCATTTATCGCCTAGATGCTCAAGCTAGTGATAGCTAGCTCAGTAGCCCTTTTTTCTTCGTAACAAGTACCCTTATGTACAAAAGGTTTATATTTAATAGTTAAAAGGAAGCATTTTCTTTAAAAAAAAATTAGTACAATGAAGATATCCAAACCTAATAATACACCTGCTGAACTAGCAACACTATGACTCTGGAATTGCTTTAAGTGAGCCTGAGGTGATAATTCTGCCAACTCCCCACCTTCGGATTACAGCAGTACCTGATGGTGGGTTTTGTGATGAATAGAGAGACAGTGATGTCAGCGATCTCTGGAGCACCATTGCAAATTTAGATATCCTCTTACTACTTGTATATGCTTATGACAGTTAGAACTTAGTTCATATGGTCAATGTAACAGCGCTTCATCATTCCAGTTTCAGGCTACAGCCACTGATTTTATGAACTTCTTTTCTGGTTCATAAAATTTTAACTTCACAAAATTGCTTTACTGACTCTTGTCAAGGTTAGACCATTTTGAGTGTAATTATGTAAGTATATAACTTATAAGCATGGTTTAGTTGGAAAAATATGCAAACCTTTGATTTTACTCATCCTATAAATTTAGGATAGTGAGTTATCTACCTGCAGCTAAGAATTTAGTTATTTTTTAAATCCTCTGTTCATGAAATATGATTCATACTCTTTGACAATAAGAATGAAAAAGAATCAGTATCATTGCATTTCATCGAAAAACTATGAAGCTCCCTTGTAAATAAATCCTGCTAGCCAAATTTACCATCCAAAGAACCCGTCAATAGTACAATGAGATAAAAAAATCAACCATTAAACCTTGTGAGCCCTCATATGATTGTAGTCCTTACAGATGTTATGAGGTTGTAGCCCATGATGTGGCGAAGCCTCACAAACACTAATAATCCTATTGAGCTATTTGGGCTTTGTTGATGCACGTATGACTTCCCTATGTACTAGAAAGAGTTGTGGAGCTAGTGCATGTTCTCCGATGAGCTGGATTGAATTGATGCACGAAGATTGATTTGCAGACACTTCTCGATGAACTGAGATTGTGTTGGAAGACATTTCTTATGATATAGGAATGTTTGAGATAGTCGTGATATACTATTGATATCTAAATGTGTTTCAGTTGATAATACTGATGATGCCTCCCTAGCTAAGAGGGAGGGAGTGTTGTTATAGTAGCTGCGTGAAACATCATCTCACAAGTCAGTCTCAATAAATAATAAAATAAATATAATTTCTTTGTGAAGTAATTCAAGTCGGCCCTAGTTAAAAGTTAATAAAAAAACATTATAAATAGAGGGCACCTCTCCTCTTTTAGACACACAGCAACAAGCAAGTTCGTTCTAGCTAAGGAAGTTTGCTACTCCAGCTAGGAGATTGTGTTTTCGAGGGTTCTCCACTTTGGAGAAGGTTTCTCCTTGTCTTTCTTGGGGTTTGTTCTACTACTATCTGGATGTACTACTATCTTTGAACAATGTATCTCTATTGGAAGGTGCAATCCCGGGGGAGATAATATCTTTGTCTATAATTGGGAGATGATTGCTTATTGTCGTGGTTAAACAAGCTCCACTCTTTGTTTTTATGTGCTTTGTCATTCTTTTAGTGATCTTAGTTATACAACTATGAAATTCTAACACTTTCACATCAATTGTGCATGTTGATTTTTAAATCCATTGTTGTTGTACTATGAATTAGTGTATAGTTATTTTGCATGCCATAATGTAGTGCCTCTTTCTGTGAGTCAAGATCATTGTAGTTGTTGTGTTTGTGCTAATTTCACTAGACAACATTTGGATAAAGTTGATGCTAAAGCATTGTTTTATGCATAGTTGTTAGAGTCTATGCATGGTTTATGGTTAAGACTCATTATCAAAGAAGATGAAATTGGAGAAACATTCCCAAATTCACATTGAATTGTAAGTTAGCCTTAATATAAAGGTCAAACATAAATAGACCACCTTGTAACATCACCCAATTGTTAATAACATTAATATTTTGTCACAAAAATGTACTCTTATCCACCAAAATCCCTCTAGAGGAAACTAAATCTCAAAATTTAGGGGCAGTAGAGAAAGTTCATAATTGAATCCAAGTTCTCTCTCAAAGTGGAAACTAAGGTGGAGATTTCACCCTATAATAGTCCTATGGATGCCCTGGGTTTTGACAATCGGTTGAGGCAAAACTCACTATTATGAAGTGCCGCAGTACATAAAGGAAGACAAATTTACCTTTTGTAAAGTTGTAGATGTGTGAAGAAGTTCTACTTCGGTGAAAGAATATGTGAGCACAAACACAACCTTAGTGTCACAGAAAGTGACATTGGATAAATTCAAAGTCATTATTAAGGATAAATTTTATCATGTCAACTATTGGAAAGAACAACACCAAGAATAGTGTCAACACTTGCAATAAAAACCCACTAGATGGTAGATACCTACATTCAAGATTTCAACCATAATATAATTCAACTCAAAGTAATGGACAAATAAGCAAATTATGACCAAATTAATTGGTCAATTGTAATGTACCTTGAGTTTGTGTAGACATTAGATGTAAATGACACAATCAATGTATATCTTGAATAGCAAATTGTTATGTAAAGATATGTCTCACGACATCATATGTATTAATATAAGTCCTACAACTTAGTAAGTCAAATTTAGAATATTAATTAATATATTAATGTATTTTATATATTGGTTTCCTCCAAGTGGTATTAGTCAATTTATTGGTTACCGCCGCATATCTTTCAAATTAGACTTTTTTCGAAAATTAAGTACAAGCTTAGCAAAGTAGAAGAAATTAAATACCAACTTATGGGAATTGGGGAAAGATTGGGAAGAATTTTGGAAAGAGTTTCCTAATTTTTTTCATAAAATATTTTCTCAAGAAATTTCAGAACATCGAAGAAAATGAAGTCTTCTCCAAATTCATTCAACTACAACAATCAAGCTTGGTAAATGAACTTTTTGTATGATTATATGCACTGGTGACTAATGTACTTGATTTATCAAATGATCATATCCTACAAGCTATCATATCAGGATTGAAGGAAAACATAATAAACGAAGTCAAATTGATAGATATCAAGGATGTGGAGCAGGCACAACTAAAAGTCAAAGTTGTTGAAGAAAATTGGTTGACATCTCAATGAGCTCTTTGTTCCCACTTTGAAAAACCAAGCTCAAAGTATATCCCCCCTTCGTAACAAAGGGATTCTACCACCCAACATAAAAGATGATAAAATCTAATGTTTTAGATGTCATGCATCTAATTGCAAGTCAGCCCACAAATGTAAGGAGAAAAAATATATATGTACAAAGTACAAACTGATAGTGAAACTTGGCATGCCCTAAAATTGGTTAGGTAATCATAATGAAAAGAAAATATATTAAGAACCATCAATAAAGTTCAAGATGGTATCTATGTGCCTATGACCAAGACATCTCCCACCGTTCCCTTTCATATGCCAAGCAGACATTCCTAAAATGAGGGCTTCGAAACTAAAAAGCAATGTATATTCTAAATCAAACTTATGAAATTAGGGTGTCTAATCTCACCTTGATCCTATGCCTACACCATCATTGCTTCACTCTCAAATCACATTGTTTCACATGCTTGCATCAAGTGTGAATAACAATTACTAATCCTCATGGTTTGTTTACAGTGCTACTTTAGTCACTTCTCACTTTGTGCAATATTACACCTTGTCTCTTATGTAGAGCTACTTTAATCACTTCTCACTTTGTGAGATATTACACCTTATCTTTTATGAAGTGCTACTTTAGTCACTTCTCACTTTGTGAGATATTACACCTTGTCTCTTATGATTGTATAGTGCTACTTTAGTCACTTCTCACTTTGTGCAATATTACACCTTGTCTCTTATGCAGAGCTACTTTAGTCACTTCTCACTTTGTGAGATATTACACCTTATCTTTTATGAAGTGCTACTTTAGTCACTTCTCACTTTGTGAGATATTACACCTTGTCTCTTATGATTGTATTGAACAAACATTAATTTCAAGATGATATGCTTCATTTGGATCCCACAAATCAAATCAATATCAATCTATAACACAATCTAACCTTGAAACACATCAAATCAATAGGCACAATTAATAACGAAATTCAAAGAAAAGAACCATTAAATCATTTTCATAACAAATAGGTTGAATTTTAAAATGAGATAAAAAAATCAATTAACGACTTTACCCGAAGCAAAGCATTAACCAACTTGAAAAAAAAAAGCAAACAAATATGCAATCCATCAAAATAAACATAACATTTGAATAAAAGCATACAATAAGTAAGCAATCCATCAACATAGACATAATTCAATTGATGGTGGCAAATCCATAATCATCCAAAAACATCAACGACATCAGAAGAATAAGCCACAAGGGTAAAACATGAATGCATTCGAAGAATAAGCCACAAGGTAGCAAAGCGGGCTCATTAAAAACTTAGTGGTAGTTTTATATTTGCTAGATTTAATCGAGAATTCATGCAGAGATGTAGCTCTGCACTTTGGCTATAGGGTCTCCTACTTGGAGGTGCAAGCCCTTGAGAACTTGGATTGGCTTCTTTATTAGTTTCTTTGACTAGATTCACTTTAGGAGAATGAGTTTGGGTCCTAGATCTGTTTTCCTAATTAGCTTGCCTTACCCTTTTGATTGGTAATGTTTTTATAGCTTTGGGTTTATGCACTTTTTCTAACCTATAACTATTTCTTGACAACCATGTTGTAGCTTAAATCTATGTTTATGATGATCATGGAAATGATTCATAGCAAACTTGTAGGCTCACTTCAGTGCCATGATCCTCAATTGCACTTGCAGTGCTCACATCGATGAAGGGTTGTGGGCCAAAAAGGACTCACCACCCAACGGCAAGGAATTTAGCTATCTAGGGTTTCGAGAACATTAAAAGTAAAGTCCATTGGTACAAAATAGACAACTGAATTCAATATATTTTTCGCCTTAATCGATGTGAGCACTGCAAGTGCAATTGAGGATGTATTGAATGGCGAAAAAATATATAGCATGCGACAGAGTATTTAATGCTTCTACAGCAGCTTTGTGGGCCATTGGATCTCAACCCATTTGAGATCCAATGGCCCATAAAGCTGCTATGGCAGCATTTAATACTCTACCGCATGCTATATATTTTTCGCCATCGATGAAAGTAAAGTCCATTGGTACAAAATAGACGACTGAATTCAATATATTTTCCGCGAAATTGATGTGAGCACTGCGAGTGCAATTGAGGATCATGGCGAAAAATATATAGCATGCGGTAGAGTATTAAATGCTGCCGTAGCAGCTTTATGGGCCATTGGAGCTGCCCACAGCCCTTCATCGATGGCTAAAAATATATAGCATGTGGTAGAGTACTAAATGCTTTCGCAGCAGCTTTGTGGGCCATTAGATCTCAACCCATTTAAGATCCAATGGCCTATAAAAGCTGCTACGGAAGCATTTAGTACTCTACCACATGCTATATATTTTTAGCCATCCATGAAGGGCTGTGGGCCGAAAAAGACTCACCACCCAACAGCCAGGAATTTAGCTATCTAGAGTTCCGAGAACACTAAAAGTAAAGTCTATTGATACAAAATAGACGACTGAATTCAATACCAGTGTGTCCACATATTCAAACCCTGATACCCTCTCTTCTCTTACTGTCAATCATGCCTGTATTTTCGAATAGATCCTGACTTTCAATATTAACCGTATTTTTGGATCAAATCTCCAACGAGGGATTAATACCCTATGAATTTCCACGGCCGGCTAAGATCTTGAGCTTGAATAAAATAATTTGTGATTTATGTCATATTGTGCAATAATCAACTACTATTTTTCCTTCTCGAGAAAAGAGTCACATGGAATAAAGCAGGCCATTATGACACTTGAATCTGCATTCTATTGGACTCCACAGATACTTTCCAGTGCAACTGATACACTTTTTGAGTTGTCAAAAAGAATATATATATATATGCGCTTTTTTGGAATCTTATTTAAAAATCTGACAGGAAGATTGCTCGACTATGTGGGCCCCAAATACCAAAATAACACAAAAGACATTTAGAGCTGAAAAGTTTGGATGCCACTTGACAGTACACACTCTTGAAAAATCCTCATATATTAATCAATATAAGCCAAATTGAGGGCATCCTTAATAAACATTTTAATAAACATGTCGTTCGGTCGATCCAACGGACCAACAAACATGTACGTTTGGTCCATCCAACGGCCCAACAGCGAAGTCAATGGTTGACTTCGCTGTTGGTCCTTTGGATTGACTTCACTGTTGGTCCTTTGGATGGACGGAACATACATGTTTTTTAAGCTCAGGCAGCCAGATGCAAGGGAAATCATTCTCTGTTTCCGTTGCACTAAATCAAGAATTTCAGAAATGTTACAGGACAATTCACCTGTAACAAGATCATACATCAAAGCATACATTCTAACACATGGGAATCAAATTCAAAATTCAAAGGTGAAAGAAGTAACAACGGTAAGGATAATCTGCCTCACAAATGGGAATCAAATTCAAAGTTGAAAGAAATAACGGTAAGGACAATCTGCCTCACAAAAAGAAATCAAATTCAAAGTGGAAAGAAGTATCACAAAAAGAAATCAAATTCAAAGTTGAAAGAAGTAACAACGGTGAGGACAATCTTCCTCACAAATGGGAATCAGATTCAACGTTGGAATGAGTGACAATGATAAGGAAATCTGCCCGCGTAGAGCTTGATCGTTCATGCTGCATGGTGTTTTGCTTTTATGAATCGGTTGCCATTGATCAAATTGTGGCCTTGTTATACTCGCCTTAATGATTGACTTAATTTCTGGATTGTTTTTTGTGGGGGGTGCTGCTTTTATTAACAGAAAATATGATACAAAGATTGTTGCCTTTTTATGGAAAACTGCTGCTTTTATTAACAGAAAATGTGATACAAATAAAATATAAAAAGAGCATTAGTGAAAAGCCTTTGGGTCAGATTGATCCTCAAAGGAACAACCGCTTGCATCCCTTTGGAGCATACTGCATTTAACTTTGAACTGTACATCTAATTCATCAAGACATTCTCTAGAAGAAGAAATAAAGAACGCTACCACTAAAAACAGCTTCACAAGATATACAAGATGACAACTCGAATACAATGCCGGGCACCCATGATATGTGAAGGGCAAACGGAGTCAATATCATCTAGCAGACCAGCTTTTCAAAAAATCTTACTGTAAAGGAGATGATGCGAAGTGTCCCATAGTGGCGAATAGTTTCAACCTCTCCACAATGCAGACAAGAATCATCTATAAAACAGGTCCAAGACAACTGCTCCTTGGAGGGCAAACCCTAGTAGATCAGTAGCCATGCAAATACTCTCCATCTATATTTGCCAAATGGCACTTCGAATTGTTTTGTAATCAAAGGCAAATTTGTTCACTTTTATGGCATTTATCGCCTAGATGCTCAAGCTACTGATAGCTAGCTTAGTAGCCCTTTTTTCTTCGTAACAAGTACCCTTATGTACAAAAGGTTATATTTAATAGTTAAAAGGAAGCATTTAAAAAAAAGGAATTAGTACAATGAAGATATCCAGACTTAATAATACACCTGCTGAACTAGCAACGCTATGACTCTGGAATTGCTTTAAGTGAGCCTGAGGTGATAATTCTGCCAACTCCCCACCTTCGGATTACAGCAATACCTGATGGTGGTTTTTGTGATGAATAGAGAGACAGTGATGTCAGCAGTCTCTGGAGCACCATTGCTCCATTGCAAATTCAGATATCCTCTTACTACTTGTATATGCTTATTACAGTTAGAACTTAGTTCATATGGTCAGTGTAACAGCTCTTCAGCAGTCCAGTTACAGGCTACAGCCAATAATTTTATGAACTTCTTTTCTGGTTCATAAAATTTTTACTTCACAGAATTGCTTTACTGACTGTTGTCAAGGTTAAGAAAGCCTAAAGTATTCGAATGTTTGGATAAAAGACCATTTTGAGTGTAATTATGTAAATATATAAGCATAGTTTATTTGGAAAAATATGCAAACCTTTGATTTTACTCATCCTATTTTAACTTCACAGAATCGCTTTACTGACTGTTGTCAAGGTTAAGAAAGCCTAAAGTATTCGAATGTTTGGATAAAAGACCATTTTGAGTGTAATTATGTAAATATATAAGAATAGTTTATTTGGAAAAATATGCAAACCTTTGATTTTACTCATCCTATAAATTTAGGATAGTGAGTTATCTACGTGCAGCTAAGAATTTAGTTATTTTTTAAATCCTCTGTTCATGAGATATGATTCATACTCTGCCAATAAGAATGAAAAAGACTCAGTATCATTGCATTTCATCCAAAAACTATGAAGCTCCCTTGTAAATATATCCTGTTAGCCAAATTTACCATCTAAAGAACCCGTCAATAGTAAAATGATGAGATATCTAATAAATGCTAACACTTAAAACATTGAACCCAATAACAGTCGTGTTGATTTATCATCACAGAGAAACATAAACCAATAAGAGTCACAGTCGTTATCATCACATAATCTCCTTCTAAAATTTACAGGAGTTTACCACCAGTACTGTTCGTTGAGACAAAAAGACAACGAGGTGGTGTCTCGTGCACTCAGATATTTCTGCAACAACTGTGGTTGCAAATTTATTGAAACAAAGTACAGAGCTGTTCCAAACAATTGCAATTGTAAATATATAAGCATATCTGCCTGTGGCAAAGAATCAACTTCTTTTTAAAATCCTCTGTTCACACACATGATTCATATTTCATACTCCCTGACCATTAGAATGAAAAAGACTAGGTATCTTTGCATTTCATCCACAAACTGTGAAGCTTGTATGTAGACAACATGTTAGGTAAATTCACCATCTAAAAGACCCATCAATTGTAAAATGATCACATTAAAACCCATAACAGTCATTGATATCATCATAACAGAGCAGCATTAAAGCAGTAAGAGTCACAACTGTTATCATCACAGAATCACATTCTAAGATTTACAGAAGTTTACTACAGTTTACTGAGACGAAGAGACAACGAGGTGGTGTCTCATGCGCTCAGATATTACTGCAACAATTGTGGTTGCAAATTTATTGAAACAATATACAGATCTTCAAACTATGTAAAGTACATTAAAGTTTTGACAGTACAATAAGGGAAAGTATTACTGCAACTCCCCTCTACTCTGGAGTCTGTATACACTAAAAAGTTCAGATATTATTGCAACAAGTTCAGTTGCAAATTTATTGAAACAAAGTATGGACCTGTTCCAAACTGTGAAAAGTACATTAAAGTTTTGACAGTGAATAGTCCATAACATCCACAAGAAAATCTGCAGTACAAAAAAGAAAAGTATTATGAATGGTCCCATCTACTTCGTTTACACTAAAACAGGGTCTTTTGCTATCAATCACAATAATATAGGAAGGTTGAATGCTCAAGCCACCGTGTAATAGACTCTGAATTCTCACACAGCCACATTCATTGCAATTATATGCAGAGTAAAAGAAACGCAAAGACAGCATACCAGAATCTTCCTTTGTGAAGCACATTGGAGGCTTGATTCTGAAGACATTTCCATACATTCCCCCTTTCCCAACCAACACTCCCAAGTCTGCATGAGCATTGTAAGTGCATCAAAAAAATTATCAAGTATACATAGCATCTAACCACTACATGAACCAACAACCTTATGAGGGTCAAAGCGGGACAAAAGTTTATGTTATAATAAATGTGAATGAAATACCTTTCATCCTCTCGAATACAAGTGAAGTCTCTTCTTTGGCTGGTGTCTTTGAAGTTCGATCAGTTACAAGCTCAACCCCAATCATTAGACCTCTTCCCCTTACATCTCCAATGACTGAGACAGAACCAAACTTTTAGTTAGTTATAGATGCAAGTATTTCACCAGTGTTGAGAGAAAACGAGAGGAAATGAAATGTTGAGATCGACTGTTTTGATGGAATATTTTCTCAATACATGACTCACTATAAAGAAGACCAAAGTTTCAAGTGTATGCTTGATATATGTCTTAGTTGTTCTTAGACTGGAGAAAAAAAGGATTTAGCCCTGCTCTATCTCATTATAAAAACGGGTAAAACAAAGAAAAGAGATGTAGAAGAAGATCCAAATGTAGAACGTGAAATACAAAATAATGAGATAGTAATGTTTTCCTTAATGAAAAACAACTGATCTTCAATTCCAGAAAGAAAACTTGTAAGGTGGATGTCAGCAGATGTTCTAGCATAAGAGATCTTTGAAATTCTGAAAAGAAAAGGTAGCATTCATTTTATTGCTGAATGAAAGTTGGTGAGGAAGTTACTTTCATATTTGTCTTGAAGTTCTTTTAAACGGTTGATTAGATGAGCGCCCACAACAGCACAATGTTCTTGTCGTTTCTCTTTTTCTAAGACTTTTAGCACAGCATGGCCACCAGCAGTACAGACTGGATTTCCACCAAAAGTAACACAGTGAGATCGTTGTGTTAGAACTTGGGCAATTTCTGGAGTTGTTACAACAGCACCAAGAGGGAGGCCATTCCCAATACCCTGCCAGTTATCATAAAAAAATTAGCAATCAGCATACACAAATTTCAGCCATATAACAAGTTTTCCTGTGAGGCACTCTCCTCTATATTTCATTTAAAAGTAAGAAGGAAAGAATTACTAGAAATGAAAGAATAGAAAACAGGAAGCAAACAAGAAGAAAGATAACCTTGGCCATAGTTACAATGTCGGGGATAACACCTTGTGTCTCAAAGCCCCAGTAATGACTTCCCATACGACCAAATCCTGTCTGGACCTCATCAGATATACAAACACCTCCAGCCTTCCGCACACTATCATAAACTGCTGGCAAGTATCCAGGTGCCAGTTCTACTGCTCCACCAACACCCTGAATAGAGACACAATGCAAGAAACTATTACCTTCAATGAAAATAACCATTTACAAGCTATAAAGTAGATTGAGCAACCTCCACTTCTAAACCCTAAACTTGTCTTTACATTAGAAGTAACACATCATGGAAATGTAAAGTTGTAAACTACCTGTATAGTTTCTGAAATAAATCCAGCAACATGCCCAGTGGTTCCAAAGTCAATAATATCTTGAACATCTTTAGCATATTGTGGCCCATCAGAACCAAAAACCCCTCGATATGGGTTAGGGTTGAGTGCATGATGCACTCCACTCTGCACAATTTTTAATAACTTTGAATTTATTTCCAAAGACATAATGAAACTAACAGGCTAACATGAAGCTTCAGCTATGTACACAAGGCTCTAATCACGCCAATCAAAAACACACAAGCATTTGCACAGACAATGTTGCATCCTATTCCTATATTTAGCATTACTTTCATATTGTTGAATTGTGGATATTGAATCCCTGTCTCACTACTCTCCTTGAGACCCAAACACCAATGGAAAACACTAATGTCCTTGCTCTCTAACAGAAGTTTCCACATAAGGTTTTAATTTACAAACCTGCACAATGTTAAATTTCCATTTGCTCTGACTGGTCAATCCCATTGTGTTAGCACTATTTCCATGGTATCCATTTCTCACTGAAATCATATCATGGTTACCAGTATACAAGCGAGCCATCATCGTAGCTAATTCATTGGCCTCCGTACCTGAATTTACAAAGAAAACTACCTGCAACTTGCAAGGAATGAAAAGTTAAAAGCTTCTCTTATATACAAAACAGTACAAGACTTTAGATACTCTTACAAAATTCAAACCAAATGAAATTAGATCTTGAGTTTTATTATATTGAAAATGCTTAACATCAATCATCTTAGTCTTGCAGGAATGAAAACCGACAGCTAAAACAAAGAAGCTATAGAATATGAACATTCATGGAATTTATCTAATAATATCATTCAAGTTAAAAAGTCCATCATGAAAAAATGTGCAGGAATACTTGCTTTGGACAATTTGAATTTTGAAATGCCTTCTGTCAGCAAAAGGAAATTTCAAATAACATCAGTCAGCATGTTCTTAGTCTAAGCCACAGAGGACCAATTTAACAAAACAAGCGATAATACCTTAAGCTTTCCAGGCATTTTTGCAGCTAATGCCTCTGCAAGCTCTGCAACCGCATGATGAAGATATATTGTGGTAGTATGCTGCAGGAGCTTAGTCTGCTTTATGATAGTATCGACAACTTCAGGGTGACAGTGCCCACAGGAAATACACACGATGCCTGCAAAAGCATCCAAGTATCGACGCCCATCTTCATCAAACAAGTATTGCATCTTCCCTTCAACAATATTCAACTGCAAAAAGAAGGTATACAAGACCATTGTTATAATCCATTGTACATGACATGTTAGGAATGAAAATAAATTCTACTGCAAACAAAAGTAAAGATACTCTAGCGCTTAGCCAACCACAGACGCTTGTTCTAAAGAAATGGTATGCAATATTTTGTTATCTTGCAACTCCTTAATCTTTTGCAACCTTAATATTGTTATCTTGCACGATAATTGTCAATTGCAATATTATACGATCTATTCCATCAAAATCACTCACTCATTTGCAACCTTAATATTGTTATCTTGCACAATAATTGTTAATTGCAATATTATCCAATCTATTCCATCAAAATAACTCACTGGGCACTAACACCCAGACTGACATAATCACACAAATCGATTGATCCAGGCATGAAAGCACCAAAAATACCTGAATAATGAGAACCATCTATTTCATCAAAATCAACCAGACATAACACCCAGCCCAAGATAGTCATAGGGATTTAATGAAATAAGCATGAAAGCATCAAAGGCAATGAACAGTAAGGGCAGCCTATTACAGCAAAATCAGAACTAGATCCATATAATCAGATATTTACTGGTCCAGGCATGGAAGTTCCAAATTCTCCCAAACAACATATGGGTGTGAATGAAGCACAAGGACCATGGTTAGCTATTAGACCTTTTTTTTCTTAGAATACTTCTTCTATTTACTAGGACATATTTACAGCCACACAGAAGGTTTTGAACCTGGTCTCCACATTAATACAAGCCTAATCACCTCATTGCTTACCGTTAGACCGCAATCCTGTGGCAGGTTAGCTGCTAGACTTACCCACAGGTCCATGTACATAGCCCAATAACTTTATAAAAAACAAGTTGAAGACAAACATCGAAGTACAAAAGTCCAATCAAAGCCTATCACACCAGGTTCAGTAACCTGTTTCTCATGACTTCTGAAATATCGAGCACCAAACTCTCTAGTCCTCTAAAATATCGCCATGAGGAAATTACAAATATACTTCGGAAAAATGCAAGGGCGAGGCCAAATAACAACATACAGACTGTAACAGGAAATCCACAAATGCAAAACATCATCCAAGCGGCAACCTCGAAAGCTAGAAGAAACCTCAAGCCTCAAACAGCCTACAACACACCAATGGGGCACATTGATTCACTAGTGAGGTGGACTGAATGTTATGCTGTCTACCTAGTTCCATTCTCGATGTGGTCTGCCTCACGTGCACGACATGAATTTCAAAGCAGTGAGGTTGGATGCAAGTCACAAGTGATTTTGGAGAACAATTACCCCTCAGCCTTGGCACCTAAACTGAAGGAAGTCCTTTGCTTTGCGGTGCAGACTCTCTAGGCATGTTCCTTTCTTTAAGCATTTACTCAAACAAAAAAACAAACTAGAAAAACCACCACAAAATCAATTCCATACTCACTTATCCCAAGCTTGTAAGAGCGTGGCCCGAAAAGAAAACAAAATCATGAAAATGGTTGGTTCATAAGCCGTACACTAGCGTTTTTATTTTCCAATAATCCTCTCCTTCTTCATGGCATCAATTTCAAAGAACTTAGAACAGGTGCAATTCCCTGGTGTTTTAGAGGAATATTACACTTTACCCCTTAAACCTGGCACCTAAGCTAAAGAAAGTCAGCTCTTTGCAGTGCAACCCCTCCATGTATATTCCTTGAAGCACCTTGTTTAAAAATATAAAAAGCCAAAAGTACAAAATCAGTTCCACATTCATTACCCTAGCTTGTGAGAGGAAATTTTAAGCTGCAATGCCTGCTAAAATCTAAACCAATCTAACCAACTGCATGTCATGGATTTTAAATGGGTCAGGATTTTTTTCTAAATTTTTTGTTTTAGAAGGATCAGGCCAGGTACAACTCCTGAGTGATTTTGGTGGAATATCTGTACCTTCGACCTGCTATGCCAAAGAAAGTAAAACCTTTGCAATGCAGCTCCTCCAAGCACGTTTCTTGAGCAAAAAGAGCCACCACATGTAGTCATTTGAATAGTAATTCACCCCAATCTTGAAAGAGGGTGGTAGGAAGAAATAAAATTCTTAAAAATGCCAACAAGGAGTTATTTCACTGGTGAGATCGAGGAATATTATGCTATACACCAGCATTCCAATCTCACTATTATCTACTACGCCCATACAACATGAGTTTCAAAAGGGTGAGGCCGGATGCAATTCCTGGGCTTTTGGCAGATCAGTTACCCCCCAGAACTGGCACCTAAGCCACAGCAGGTGCAAACCTTCCAGACATGTTGCTTGAAGCACTGCTTGAAAAAGAAAGAAACAGAAAAGCCCACCATACAGTCAATTCTATACTCGCTAGCCCAAAGTTGTAAGAGATAAAACATTCACAGAAGTGCCAATCACTTGTGAAGTGGAGGGAATATCAAGCCAAACTTGTAAGAGGTAAAAATAAAGTGACATCAGCGATTGGTCCCTGAAATATTAAGCCATCATAAAGTCTGTCTTGGCTGTTGGCACTAGTTACAAAGGATCCCCTATCCAGGCATGAATTTTAAAGATAGGAGGCAAGGTGCAAATCCTTGGCGATTTTGGCAGAATATTTACTCCTTCAACCAATACACCTACGCCAAAGTCTGCTTTACTAGAGCAACCCCTCAATCTATATCCCATACTTTAAATCAAAAAGCCCACCGCCACAAACATGGAGGAAGAACCACAGACGCATAATCCCATCACTATGGTCTACCTCACCCTCACTGCATCAATTGCAAATGGATTAGATCAAGTGCAAGGTGGGCGATCCTGACAGAATAGTTCCTTGCTTGTCTTCAACGCAGTTTCCCTCACCATCACAGAGGGTGGAAGGTGAAGATGTGGAAAGCTCGTATACCTAGCATGAGGGTGGGGATGGAAGGTGAAAATTCGCAAAAATATTTTGGACCTAACATCTAAGAGGATGGAAGTTAGCTCTGCCTGGTGCAGCCCCTTTAATGCATGTTTCACATTCACCAAAGATCTCCCAGGTGCAGCCCCTTAATGCATGTTTCACACTCAACAAAAGAGTTATTTACACAACAATTCAGAGAAAACATAAAACAAAAACAAAAAACTACTCCAAGATTGTGACAGGAATCATAGAAGCATAAATAAAACAAACAAGCAAATCCTCACAAAATACAAAACAAATAAATCCCATCAGTTGCATGCAAGCTCTACAGTTCACATGCTACTGCGCGGCATCTCTACTAGCTTTAACCAATACTCACAGGTTTATCATAGAAATAAAAATTGGAAGGGCCAAGGTACTGCTTCCTCTTCTGCAATATCTCGTCGGCCAAGGGACCTGTGTAAGGCTGGGGCTTATAATCAAATTCAGGCATCCGAGGCAGGACAACAGAAGGATCAAGGCTCTCAGCAGCAGAGATTGAAGCCATGGCCCTCATGCCAAATCCAATCCTCTTCTGGCTGCCATTGGCACCCACAAATCTCCTGATAGCCAACATCATCTTGATTGCCCAGCCCAACACTCAGATGAAGATGAATGGCTATATTATTTCCTCTGTCTGTGAGATCAGGAATACCATGTTGGCTATTTATATAGAGATGGGAGGACAAATGTGGATTCCACGTGACTCTGCTTTTGCCAACTTTCTCGGGTATTTTTATTCAGAATGTACAACCACCACGCCACACACAATGGTTGCCATCTGACTAAGAATTATCAGGTGTCAGCACCCACTATGAGAAGGATTTGTATTTACTGAAGAGGATCCTTAGTGGAAACCCATCATGTCACAAGAAATTTAATATCTTGAATTGTTGTGTATTTGTTTGGATTACAGATGTGGATGCACATGCCTATCAGAGGGGATTTTCACCGTGAAAAGCTACGTATGTTCGGAAATTTACTTAAAATAAATATCTTTTATAATTAGTTTTAACGTGTTTATTTATGAAGTTGCTATGTGATAAATTTAAGATTTGTTTTTAGTCTTATTTGATTCTTTTTAAGATTTTGAATTCGGATTTCCTTATTGGTGTTTGATCCTTGTCTCAGATTTAGATTGTTTTTGTTTCTGATTTGTAAATACGATTTTTATAATAAGTTTTAGGGTGATAAATTTAAGATTTGTTTTTAGTTTTAATTGAATTTTTTTAATATTTTGAATCTTTATTTTTATATTAGTATAAATATGATTCTTGCATGAGATTCATATTGTTTATTAATATGATTGTTGGATGAGATTCATATTGTTTCTATAAAATTTACATTTACAGATGTGATTCCCATATTGATATTGGTGTGTGATCGTTGTTTAAGATTCAGATTGTTTTTGTTTCAAGTTTATAGATATAATTTTTTATAATTACTTTTAAAGTGTTTTTTAATTTTTATTTTGTGATAAATTTAAGATTTGTTTTTAGTTTTAATTGTTTTTTTAATATTTTGAATTTTTATTTTATAAATATGATTATTGAATGAGATTTAGACTGTTTACTAATATGATTTTTGGGTCCGTAGAGGTGTAGACTGACTGGTAAGTGCCATGTTGTAAAGGAGGTCTCAAGTTCAAATCTCACCCCGACTTATCCGTGCCCCATGCTTGCAGGCTGTGTTTATAAAATTTATAGATGTGAGTAGATAGTTTAGATTTAAAATATTAAATATTTTTTTATTGTTATTATTATATTATTTTTATAAATTTAAAAATTAATTGAAAGACAAATTTATTGTATGGAGAGTTGTTATGTGTTTTTAGTATGGAGAAATGTTGTCATGTAACATAGCATAATGAAGAAATGTTGTCATGTAACATAGCATTATGTTTAAATAATAAAAATTATCCATCTTAAACTTGGATCCTAGTTTATTTTTAAATACAAATTCATTTATTTTTATTATAGTAATATGTTTTAAATAATTATAAGTGCTTTTGATTACTTGTATTTTATGTGTATATTTTTAAGATGATTGTGATCCATACAAACAAGTAAGTGTATACTTCTTAAATAATTAAAGTCTGTGTATCATAAATTGCACATTTATTACATAACTTCTTAAATAATTCAAGTATGCTTATCATAAATTGTACATTTATTAGATAAAGATTTCTATGTAGATCTATTATTACATAAGTATATCTATTTGTGATTACTTGTTTGCATTTTAAGAGTGTGATTACTTGTTTGTATTTTAAGAGGATGATCCCTAACAAACATGTCAATTTTAGGCAAGTCCATTTCAATCTAAAATGACGATCCCTCACAAACAAGGTAATTTTGGACAAATCTATTTCAATTTATTCGGTAAAGTTTTTTTAGCTTAATAAATAACTTTAAAATGGACAAGAGTTTTGTAAAAATATACTATTATTGTTTTTAAATAATTAAAGAGTGCATATTATAAATTGTACATCTATTAAATAAATAATAGTTAGTAGATATAAATTGTATATCTATTAGATTTATTGATTTTAAATAATTAAAGAGTGTATATTATAAATTGCACATCTATTAAATAAATAATAGTTAGTAGATATAAATTGTATATCTATTAGATTTATTGTTTTTAAATAATTAAAGACTGTATATTATAAATTGCACATCTATTAAATAAATAATTATGAGTAGATATAAATTGTATATCTATTAGATAAGTATATCTATTTTTCATATTTTGTATATCTAAATATATCTATTTGTAATTACATGTTCTTATTTTAAGATAATAATACTTCACAAATAAATCAATTCAATTTGGTAAACAAGTCCATTTCAATCCACTAGATATACTTTTTTTAGCTTTAAAAAACACTTTTAAATAACTCTAAAATGAAGAAGAGATCTATAAAGATATATTGTTAGTGTTTTTTTATAATTATTATTTTATTTATTAAATAAGTTTATAAATCTTTTCATTAAAATGTTAAAAACAAAAAATATATAAAAATAAGCTCTAACTAGAATAAATATTCATTCCTTTTGAATCCTAAGTCTCTTTATAAAGGAGTTTCATTATGAAGAGTTAAGTAGTTATGTCAAAGTTGAAGGTGAAGTAAGCTTTAAGTAGTGTAGAATAAATATTCATTCCATTTAAAACTTATGCTTTTTTTTATTGAAGAGTTTTATTATGAAAAGTTAGGTATGCATTGCCACAATAGAAGACAATTTTAGACATTGTGTGGAATACTACATGCATTTGTTTGTTGGAGTATATGGAATACTAAGATTAAAGCTATTTTTGAAAATAAGTCATCAGATGTGGAGATTTGCTAGGTGAAAATTTTGCGTTTCTATAGAGTATTCCAATCTAGGGAGAAGAAAAAAATAAGTAGGCACTTATCTATACCTCCCAGTATTGACCAAAGTGTTGTAGGTTTCTTTGATGGAGTTGCATAACTAGCAAAATGTGGGTGTGGAATGGTTTTAGGGATTGATGAGGACCATCACTTCAATTTTTGAATGAATTGTGGGCGGGGTACCAACTCTAGAGCTGAACTATTGGCTCTATGGGGGTTACTACAATTTGCCTCCCTTATTGGTATTGACTCCATGCATGTATATGGTGACTCCAAGGTTATAGTAAACTGGGCTAATGGCATATCTAACTTGCAGGTGTTATCCTTGATTCAGTGGACACAGCATCAGATTGCTTATTTATTCATTTTTTGATAGTGTCATCAATCATGTTTATAGGGAACATAACACCATTGCAAATAACTTTCCAAAGTTGCTATTGAAGGCTCTATGGGCCAATTACATGTGGTTGAGTACCTAGAGGGTACTCTTTCTTTTGAAGACTATTGCCTTTTTTCAATCAATAGTTTGATGGTTTTTTATGGAGGCATGTTACATTTGTAGTTACGGGTTGTATTAAATGGCAAATTATGTTTGTATTGACATGGGCCAATTTTGTCATAAGATCTATGAGATATGAGCAGCATTGCTTCTATTTATATGACAAAGCTCTCGAACTAGTATTGTAAGGATGACTCCTACTGTAATATACATGGATGGTGAATTTGATGAAATGAATATCAAGAAACACGTTTTTTTTATGTTGAAAAAAAAATTGAAGGTGGATTTATTGGAATTTAAAAAGATAACTAAGTATTATTTGGATCGCATTTATATTTATAATTTTGATGATTTTTTATATTTTTACTTAGACTATATCAATATATATATATAGATATATATAATGGGTTGTGACTTAAACCTTATGAAATGGCTTATTTCAAAAGGGGTCAAAATTTTGATGGTAAACTTGAGGTTTTTCATTATTAATGTTAATAGTCAAGAACAAAATGGAATGATCCCATGAATAGGACCATGGTCTATAAATTTGATGGATTGTAACCAATTTTTATAAACCTTATGAAATGGTCTGTTTCAAAAGGGTACAATACCAAGGTAGCTTTTGATGGACTCTCTTGTTGTATAAAATTATACAAGTTTATAATCATGCCCATTTATAGTAATACTTAGGGATGTCAATCTCACTAGGAAACCCCTTAGATTCTAATTCACAAGGAATCATGTGCAAGATCAAAACTAAAATACATTAATGGGCCATGCAATGGATCAATCTAGTTGGAAGGATTGCTCTCATCAAATCCATTATCTCTACCCTTCCAATATGTCAATGCTCAAGAATGTTGGCACACATTGGAACTATACAATATATAGGAAGATAAATTCATAAATTCCTCTTTCAAAGAGGAAAAACCAACACACACAAAAATCTATCTCATCAATTGGAGTAGAGTCAAAGCTCAGAAAGAAAATGTGGCACTAGGACTCAAAGACCCCACTCCAAGGAACAAGGAAAATATGTTTAAATCTCCCTTTAGAAAGACAAAGAGGTTCTTGTATCTACAAACTTCACAAATTTGTCTTCCCTCTTATCAAATCCAAATTAACATGGATCCTAGGAAATCATAAAATCATTAAAATTTAGGAAAATGAAATCATGGGAAACCTTGCCTCCATAATTCAGCAACAAAATTATGAATTTATGAAGAATTGGATGGACAATCAAGGCACCAATACTCTCTATTATATATCAGAAAGGGAGGATAGTGACCAATGTTGAAAAGGATGGAAATCTCTATCACAACCATCTCATATTGGGCCTCTTGTTTTATCCCTTATCTCTTCTCTATGAGGTTGTGCACCAATTAACCACTATAATCTATATCGACATGGATGGGGAATAAATGATAATGGATAACTTGTCAAAAAAAAATATCAGGAACAAAATACAAAGTTCCCTCTCCCACGACGTGCAAGCATTTGTAAACAAATCTAGTATGCAGATGGTCACCTAAAAACAAACACTTTTTATTGGATAATGGTATATGGTTGCCTTTTGACAACATAAAATCTTCAATGATGAGGAATTCAAGGACAAGTGAGTTGTGATCAATATAAAATGAAGGCGGAATCTTAAAGGCACTTGTTCTTTGAATGCCCTTTCACTATACAAGTCTAGCACTTAGCTTCTCAAGAAATAATAAACAAAGTTGAGATTCCACAATCTTGGAGAGTTCCAAAAATACAAAGGAACTCTAGTAAATAAAACTCTTTCCAAATGAGCATGGAAAGCAATTCCAAAGTTCATTTGTTAGAAGGTATGGTTAGCCCACAACAAATACATCTTCAAGGAAGGAATCATGAATTCAATACTAATTGTTGCTAAATCAAGGAGTCTCATGATAGAAGTAATTAAGGTGAGAGGAGTAAATGAACATAATACTCTTCTATTAAAACAAGAAGAAAATGATTGGCTTAGAGATCTCCTAATGAAATATAAAATCCTGACAAAATGCATTACCTGTCGTCTTAGTCAAAGATCAAACTTGCCACTTTCAATGCAAATGAATTAAATAACTCGCAACTCTCATTGAGAAAACATTTTATTTTCTTTGATGGAGCCTCCAAATGAAATCCATTGGTGTTAGGTATGGGGGGGACCATTTTCTATCCCAATGGAATTATGAACTTAGATTTGAATGGGGCCTAGGTATAGCTTCAAACAACAAGGTGGAAGCTCTCGATTTGTATCAAGGGATTAAACTTATAAGCACCAATAGAATCAAGAACATTGTAGCCATTAGAGACTATTCCTTTGTTATGAGTTTCATGGTAAGTGCAAGTAAACCTTTTAACGACACTTTGGTAAGGATTATTGTGAGCTAAAAAATAAGTAGAACACCTCAAAAGAGTTGAATATAATGATGTATTAAGGGTAAATAATCTTCAAGCATGTGGGAAAACTAATTCACCCTCACATTTAGATTGTGGAATCATAAAGAAAAATGGGGGGTCATCATCTACAATTGTTCTTTCATTCACCTCCATTTAATTATGAGCATATCTTTTCTAATTACATGCTCGAGCCATGTATTAACAAGAATGGCAAGGTGAGGACATAACCGAAATATTAGAAAAGCAACGAAGACACTCTCATGTGTACCTTCCACGTATTGTTTGTTACATGTGACATATCAATCTTGCATGTGAAATTGGAGGGAAGGGTGTGGGATTTTATTAATGGACTCATGCAAAATCTTGACGCCCTTCACGATGAATCTAGTAATAACTCGTTTTCATCTTATTGGAAAATGTATTTGGAATTGGGAATAATTTTGTAGTTCGAGACTACTATTGGAGGAATTCAATGTGTAAAGGCTAGATAGTGGGTACTCCGAGAATACTCAATGCTAGAGTTGGCCTACACAGGGTAGCTCTATTTCTAGGTTTGTCCTTCCTCTCTACAAATTTGAATCTTCATTCTATTGTATATAGGCTTCATTCCATGTTCATGCCAACTATGAATCAAAGGTTGAATTTGGAGATTTGGTTTTGAATTCAAATTTTTACTAGCTCCAGACCGAAAATTGTGAAGTGGTGGATAATTTCATCATAAGAGAAAGCTCTCTAGTTCTGGTAATAAAGAAATATAGAAGGTCCTTCATATGCATGTGAACCTCATAAAAAACACCAGCGCCTCTTTTTTTGTTGCAGTGAAGGTCCATGAAAACAAAAAGAAAAACAATAGATAGCATGAAGCTACGATGAATACAATTCTTCAACAAAGAGAGCAAATATAGACATTGAAAGCAGAATGCATCTCCGTCAAATCCTGACTACTCAATCTAGATTAGAGAGATTTTCACCTGAACATCAAACTTCAAAATGCCCAATGAGATATATCTTGGAGAATTGAAGGAAAAGGACATAATACAACATGAACAGGAAGATGAGGACATGGACTCTGGAGCCTCTAATGCAAGTCAAAATGAAGCAATCATTTTCCATGTTGTTTCTTTAACTGAATAGTTTCTTATGTATTGCAAAATAGGCATGTATTTAGAAGTCTTTTACAAGGTCTATACTTGTAGACATTTAATGATGTACTCTAAGAAGGAAATTGTTAATCTGTTGATCTTATTTTTTTTTAATCAAGTTTTTTTTATGAATCTTAAACCTAGTGACTTACCATTAAGAGTATAATATTTTTATTTTAATGCAAATATCAATAATTATTTTTATAAAAAATAGAAAAAAAATAGTTAAAATTTATGATATTAAAAATGTAAATAAAATCTAATTAAATAAAAAATATAAAACTAAAACTAAAAAATGATAATGAAAGGAAAACAATATATAAATTAATTATAAAAATATAAAATATAAAATTAAACAAAAATATGATTAAAACTAAAATAATATATAAATTAATAAAAAGAGGGGTAATGAAAAAGTTATAACTAGTAAAGATTAATCAAATTAATAATAATATGGATGAGAAAAGAAATAAAATAAAAATAAAAATTGAGTTGTAAAGATTATAGGTTATAGTCATATAGAAATGATTACGTTCATAATTGTCTTGTGGATTAAAGTGCTATATTATTGAATTTTGTATAAGACATAAAAGTAATAAGATTTATTGTCAATTTTTTTATTAATTTACATTTAAATTCTTCTATTATCAATTCATTATTTTATTTCATTTTAATTTTTATTAATTTGATTGAATTGAATTATTTTGTAAATATGATTGAAAATTAAAATTAAATATAATAATAATGATAATGATAATTTATTTTTTAAGGTTACAAGCTAAACATAAATTTGGTGTTCTATTTTATGTAAGATAATGGATTCATAAAATGAGGGATCAAATTTTATAATATTTTTTAGAAGCAACACTTCCTCATATTTCATGAATGGTTAGGGTGGTAAGTGGTAAGTGGTAGGCTCTTTCGTAACCCCAAAAAATTCAAAACTAGAATTTATAACTTCTCTCAAACCAAAAAATATATATATGAAAGTCTTACCAATTGAGCTAACTTTTAAACTTTAAAAGAAGAAAAATAACAGTCCAAACACAAAGAACCAGACATACAAAATGGCTGAAGCCTTGTTCTTATGGACAAAAAGGCCAGAATAGCAACAATCGAAGGTGTGGATATCATAGTGTCTTTTAGTGTTAAGGCATATCCATTCATGGCAGAGAGAATCGATCTGTTGATGGCCGAGAAGGAGGCCATGAGGGCTGCAGACTGTAGAGTCTTGGTTTCTGATGAATGAGATTTTGGCATTGACCAGGGAGGAAGAAAGTAGATTCTTCTCCTTTTTGTTTGTTTAGTTTGTTTTTTTTTTTGAAAATGGGGTTGTTTTTTTTTTAATTATGAAAATTGATAACTCGTTGGAATTACCTAGATCTACTCAAAAACAAAACAAACCAAACATTATATTTATATTTGAATTTCTTGGATAGTTTGTTTTCTCATTTGCTCACCAAACAATGAGCAAATGGATTGATTAAGGCTAATAAGTTTCAAAATCCAGACAGTAAATCATGGATGGGTTATATCTATTCAGAATTGAAGCAAAACAAATTGCAGAAAATCCATTTGATGTTGGTCTGATTGTTTGTAAAATGTGAGTTTTGCCATAGGTTCCAGTGACGAAGCTTGATGGGAAGACACTGACACTGGGTCTGTATTTGTCAGACCACTGGTATAATACCGTTGGATATTTCCCTTTACAACTTGTTAGAGATTTAGAATGAGCTTTTGACAAAAGGAGAGCCCTTTGAGATTTTTTTTTCTCCTGTGATGAAGAGGAAGAAATCCTTGAAAAGCATTATGAAAGCATGCCATGGCTGGCTCTGCAGACAACCTAACAACAACACAAATGATGTTTTGGTACTTAGGTTATATAGAGTACATTAGGTACATAAAGTGGAGCTTATCTGCTCTAGGTGTGTATAAAAGTTAATTGACTTTATTGCATGCCTGTTAGATACATAAAGTGGAGCTTATCTCTATTGTTTTTTTTTAAACAAGAGCGGTTATGATATAATTAAAACTCAGCAAAGAGACCGGTGAAGTGAAAACACAATACAACAAGCATCTCAGTCACCACTTCTTTTAGTCGTTGACCTACAGAGGAGCTAAGGAGGGATGTCACTGCTTACAACCAAATTAACAATGAGTTCATTGAGACCCGCATCTATGGATTTATTGGCTACAATATCCGTCAAGGCATTAAGACACCTAAGAATATGAAAAAAAAAACCTTTTCTGAACATTTTAGCCTTGGATCTAATTCTCCTAATCAGTCTTGTTGTCCTAACAATATCGCACCTTCTTCCCCCATTCATTACCTGTATAATAACCCTAGAATCTCCGAAAACCATGACCTCATCCACTCCTTTTTCCAGTAGTTGCTTTCGGCCTTTCCATAGCTCGTAGGCCTCAACCATATTATTAGTTTCATAACCAATGTTCCAACAGTATTCCAACTCGACTCTCCCGTCTAGATTAATAATGACTCCACCTCCCACGGCCTTCCCTGGGTTCCCTTTGGAAGCCCCGTCAAAAAAGAGTATAATTTTTTTTCTTTCTTTTAGCCAATTTTCGAACTAAGATTTATCCATCCTGATATCCCATTCTTCCAATTTATTTGCAACTGCATTATTTACAGCTAGGGTATTGAAACTACGCATCCATTCTATTTCGTTATCCGTCAAACTTCCTTTATTACTGGGGATCTTAGAGATACTGACAACCTCCCCGAGCAAAGCTTTAATTTTTATAGCTGTCTTCCATAGATGTTGAGTCTTTTCCTGAAAAATATTGTAGTTTCTTTCATTCCATATACACCAGCAAATTAATTTGGGAAGTTTCAACCAACAGGCTTTCACACCACTTTTCTGGTTCAGCTCACCTTGGTATAGGCTTTCGCATTTAGAAAAACAGTCTTGTATGCTAACCGGCGGATGCATTACACCTCCCCAGCGATTCAGCACATCATTCCAAACTGAAATAGCATAAGGGCACTGTAAGAACAAGTGACTGATAGTTTCAATGGCCTCAGCACATAATGGACAATGAAATGGGCCAGCGAACCCTCTTTTTTCCAAATTCTCGTCGGTGAGTGTTCTTCCATGCATAAGCGTCCAAGTGAACAATTCGATCTTTGGCAATGTTCTGTTTTCCCAAAGGTAATTCCAGAGATGAGGATTGGCAAGAACATTGTAATTAGCAGCATAGCGTTGGTAACCTTCAGATTTTGAGTATTTACTTGATTGCCTTCCCCAGCCACGATGATCCTTACTATTTTTGCCAATTGGTGCTATCCCAGCCAAGTGGATGACTAACAGAGATTTCTCAGTTTCTAATTCCACAGGACACTCTGGAAAATCCCATCCCACCCAACGTTGATGTTCTTCAGTCTCCCACTTGGAGATATCCCAGATCAATTTCTTCCCCAACGCACCCATCCATTGCTACAGCCGAGGTAATTGAGGAGGAGTCTTTCCTAAGACTCTGTCATGCCACAATCTAATGAGTTTTCCATTGCCTGGGACCCAATACAAATCGTCCTTGAACTAAGACAACGCCTTTACACAGAGTTTATAGATGGAGGAGCCATTCTGAGTCACGTGGCCCTCATCCAGGCAACTGAGCCTCGGGCCCCTGAAATACTTAGCTTTCAGGACAAGACTGGACCAGGAGGGCTTGGGGGCGAGCAGGTTCCAAAGCAACTTGGCTCCCATATCCAAGTTTTGATTTCTAAGGTCTTCGATGTGAAGACCGCCCTTTGACCGCGACAATTTAATTGTTTTCCAGCTCATTAGTGCAAACTTTTGGCCCCTTCCAACACTGCCACCCTGCCAGAGAAAGGATCTGATCAATCCTCCTATTTTATTTATAGTTTTGGCCGGAGCAAGGAGAAGAGAGCTCTGATAGAGCAGCTAGCTATTCAGGATGACTTTGATTAAGACTATCTTCCCAGCCAAATTTAACCAAGTTGATCCCCATCCTTTGATTTTGTTTTTTATTTTCTCCACATTTGGGTTCCAGGCCAAGCTCTTGGGCTTGGTTTTGAATATGGGTATCCCTAGATAGTTGAAGGACTCCCAGACAATAACCCCACCCATGTTGAGGCCCCGAGAGATATCCGACATTTCCCTAGGATTGATATTCCATCCATAAATATGACTTTTCTTTAGATTGATTTGGCTTCTAGATGCTAGACAGTAACGGTTCAGTTCAGTCTTGAATCGTCGAGCTATAATTTGACTAGCTCCTCCCAGCAAGATTGTATCGTCTGCGAATTGCGCATGGTTAATATCTTTGATGCCCCTAGCCATCTTGATTCCAGGAAGATCCTGTTCATGCCTGGCAGAGTCTAGCTGAAAGCTTAGAAATGAAGCCTGGATGGCATAAAGGAGGGGGGAGAGCGGGCAGCCTTGCGTCAGACCTCTCGAAGCTTGGAAGAGGGGAGCAGCTCTTCCGTTGACAAGCGCGGCAATCCACGGCTTGTTGATACAGGCATTGACCCAAGAGATAGATTCAGAAGCGAAGCCAAATTTCTGCATTACCTGGAAGAGAAAGGGGTGGCTGACTCTGTCGAAGGCATTCGCAAGGTCAATTTTAACCACCATTCCTTTTTCACCATTCTTCAGACTGGAGTGTATAGCCTCTTGGACTAAGATAATATTTTCCCAAATCTTCCTGCCTTTGACAAATCCACCTTGGTTCTCAGGGATCAGTCTCAGAAGGATATGTTTAAGCCTGCTAGCCATTATCTTAGTGATGATTTTATAACCTATATTGCACGGTGATATAGGCCGGAACCTGTCAAAAGATTTGGCCTCCTTCTCTTTGGGGATTAGAGCTAGGAAGGAAGAATTCATGCTGCCTCCAATTTTACTGCATCTTTGAGATTTCCTGACCATCTTGGTTAAGTCATTTTTAATGATGTCCTAGCAGAGCTTAATGAAGATAGCATTAAAACCATCGTGCCCCGAGGCTCTGTCATTCTCCATGCCATCAACAGCCCTCTTGATCTCATCCATCGTAATACTCTGATTAAGAGACTCATTATCGCTGATTTTTATTGCGTTGGGGATCAGTCTCATGAGCTCGGCATCTTCCACGATAGGCTGGGCATTAAAGAGATTGTTGAAGTGCCTTGACGCTTCCATCTTAATTTCATCTTGACTACTGATAATTCTGTTCTGAATTTGAATTTCCTGCACACAGTTGAAGTTTTTCCTTACTTCAGCCTGCTTGTGGAAGTAACTCGTGTTCCTATCGCCTTCAATCAGCCATTTGCATCTAGATTTTAATCTCCACCAATCAGATTCGAGTCTGCAGGCCTTGTGGAGATTCATTTGCAGATTGAGCTCAGTTTGGATGTCCATATTGTCCATGATTTTATCCTCCATAGCAGCCTGGTGGGACTCCAGCTCAAGAGCAGCGTGTGATTTTTTATCAGAGGGAGAGGGGATCGCCTTAGCCCATGTTTTTAGATCTTTTTTAAGCCTTTTGAGCTTCTCCTCCCATACGTAGAAAGGTGACCCTGTAACCGGGAGGGACCACGAGTCGGAAACAATCCTAAGGAACTAAGTTTGATTGGCCCATAGGGGATTAAATATAAATGGAATAGACCCCCAGTTCTTATTATTAACCATCACAAGAAGGATGGACTTGTGATCAGATACTCCGAATGGTAATATTTTGGAAGATAAATTCAGTCCCAGCAAGAGGAAGGAGTCCTGGACCAGGAATCAGTCGAGTCTGGCAGCAATATGCCCAGGCCTGATCCTCTTGTTATTCCAAGTATACTTTCCAGAAGAAGGTTTAATGTCCATGAGATCCCATTCCAGGATGATCTGATCAACAGTTTCTCTTATGGGGTCCCTAACCAAAGAGCCTCCTCGTTTTTCCTCTTGACTTAGAATGACGTTTAGATCTCCCGCAAGTATAATATTGCCTTGCAGGTTACTCTTTTCTTCACGCAGGAGATTCCAGCAGACATTCTTTTCAACAATGGAGTTGGGAGCATAAATATTGAATATACTTACCAGGGAATTCGTGGCTTTTTGCCTTAGCTGGGTGAGGATCCAATGTGTAATGTACTTGATATCTACAGCGTCAAATTTCTTATCATCCCACAGTGTCCCAATGCCTCCAGATGCTCCCCTTGAACTAATTGCGGCTTTACCCTTATTTTTCCAAATTTTTTGACTTACATGGAAAATGCAACTTCCTCCATCTTGGTCTCTTGGATCAAAAGGATGTCCGGCTGATGTAAAGAAGATAGATATGTCATTGCTTCTTCCTTGATTTTGCTTTCGAGACCTCTGCAGTTCCAGGAGAGGACCTTCATTACTTACTTTTTGAGAGCGAAGGCATCCCTTTCTGGGCATGCCCTTGCTGACGGGTGTTCCTAGTATTTTTCAGCAGGTTTTCCAAGGTTAGCTAGGAGCCTTGCAGCTTATCCTTGTAGGTTGATTGCTCCTTAACTTCTTTCCTGGATTTCCTTCCTTTGGTTTTAGACATTCTTGGAGTAGTTAGTTCGATTTCCCCCTCCTCCTCTTCCTCTTCTTCCATTTCGGAGTCTTCCTCTGACTTCCCTAAGGTTTCTCCTACCATAACCGGTGCCATTTCTTCATCTTGGTCCTTCATTTGTTGGGATGATAGGTCTGCTTTGGGCTCCTTGTTACCTCCATTACTGGATTTCTCTTCAACATCAATGAGATCATCCCTTACTTCCACCGTTTCTTTGGTCTTGGATATTTCTAGAGATCCTTCAGGAGGATTGACCCTTATTTCAATGGTCCCCTCACCCTTTTTTGGGTCCCTTTTGGAATAGTTTTTGGATTTAGATCTACTCACCTTTTGCCACCCTTCCACCTTATCTTGCTAGTTCTTAGGCTTTTTCGTACATTTGCGGATGAAGTGTCTGTACTCATGGCAGCCTCTGCACTTGAAAGGTAGTTGTTCATAGTCAAGTTTTTGGAAGTGGGACCAATTTCCCACAGTTAACTTAATAGCTTCTGGCAGACCGGCTTCGAGGTCGACCTCAACGAAAATACATGCACAAGTGTATTGATCCTTTGGACTAGCCATATCTATGTAGTTCCCCAGCGCAGTCCCTATGGCTTGCAGGGATTTAGGGTTCCAGCAGTGCATAGGAAGATTAAGTAGCCTGACCTAGACAGGCACTGCTTTAGGGGTATCAGCTTCGGGATCGAAGTCTGGACTCCACCTGTTAAGATAAAGACCCTGCAGTCCCATGAAGTAGGGCCCATTCCTGAAAATTAAATCTTTATCTTCCTTGGATTCGAGGTCGAATAGAAAATAACCTCTTCAGACGGAGTATGAAGCAACATTATTGGTAATAAGGGGCCTCCAGTTTCTTTGGACCCAGCTGTCCGTAGTTTTGGGCGAGGGCCAGAGCCTCGTGAATTTCCCAATCAAAGCTCGGTCTGCCAAAGAGAGAGCTACCCGTATGGTTTCTTCCAGTGGAAGGGAAACCTCTGGAAAATCTTCAAGTATTTTGACAAATTTCGGGGGATCGCCTTTGCCGAATCTCCTATTATGTGAGAAAATTAATCTGTCGAAGGCATCCAGGCGTAGATCCGGGGAAGGATCCCCGCCCACACCAGTCATCGGATAGCCCCACCAGATAGCCCCTCAGCACATGGCCAGGTCAGGGCAGCCTCTGAATCAACACCAATTGCATCCTAGCAAAGTCCTGACAAGGAGCCCAAGGCTAGTCTCAACGCACTGGCAGGGATCCCATCCCACCAGAAGAACCCTCCAGTCGTCGACATGAGACCAGCGTGAGGTAGACTCCTCAGTCCTAACGCTCAGCCTGCAAAAAATCTCTGGATCAGAGTTGAATGTCTTACTTCTTCTTATTTTCCTTATCTCTATTGTTGATTCTGCTCTGGGTGTGTATAAAAGTTAATTGGATTTGCTGCTTGCATGTTAGATAGATAAAACAGTTCATTTTTTTGAATCTCAACAAAATCAACAGTTGATTTTGATTTTTTTGCATGTTATTTGAATAGACAAAACAATTGACCTTTTGGTATTGTTGTTGGATGGATAGAATGAATAGAATCATCATAAAAATGAATAAATTTATACATAACCTGCAATTTTTTAGTAGCATAGTCACTTACTTGTGGCGGGTGAACACCCCAGGTTACAAGTTAAACCCCACAAATAAGTTATTTATTACTTTTCTCATTTTTTCTTGTTAAACATGTTGCATTCTACTAATTGTCCATTATCCATGCATCGGTTAAGAGTTATACATGAATAAGCTACTAGTTATACATGCATTACCTACCAATTGTTTTTAATACTATTTTTCTTATAATTGTTTGTTTTGAATTTGGAATGAGTGCCATAACATCAATTTGGACTATACACTTGTCTCATCCTCCTGGAATGTACGAAAATCATAGTTTCTAGTCTGCCCCAAATTCAAAGATATAAACCCCTATCTTTATAATAACTTTTTAAAGAAATGCTACAATTTTTTACAATTTTTATTTTTACATAACAAATATTGGTCCCGGTCCATATTATGAACTTGTGGACAAGACAATGGCTTTGCTTTTCTTGTGGCCTTACCCTCTTATGCTTGAGCTCAGTATGAAGCTTATAGAAACATACAATGTGTTGAAGAAAAGAGAAGTGTTTGAAGTTGTTTTAATTGAAGATGAGTGGGATGCTTTTGGTGGTTTTGAATGCAAATCATGCCGAATGTCATGGTTGTGTCTCCCATTTGAATAAAAAATTGGTGATCTCAAATGACCTTTTCAAGTTAAAAATATTCCAAAATTGATTGTTTTTTGTTCATATGGAAAATTTGTGACAAATGGCACCAATAAAATGTGCATACATGGCCCAAGGTTTTTTTTTTCAGAAGAAAAAAGCTAATCCTTGGTATTCATATTTAATCAAAGGAAATGATTACATATTCAGGTGATTAGAGTTTAAAGGGCCATCCCAGTTCAAGGGCAACATCAGTCCGCAACCTATACATCATCAGTCCACAATCCATTAAGCAACTGATATAAGTAGAACCAAAATATAAAAACAAAGCATAACCAAGAGAGCTAATGGAAATTCCCCTTGAGGACAACATACCTGCCTACAAAGAGCATAATATGAACCCAAACCCATTATCCAAGGAGGAACTCGAGGGATGACTAAATCAAGTATAAGAGCACTTCCATCATGAAAGAAAATAGTGCCTCACATCATCAGGAAATAAAAGGAGACTAAACTCCATCATCAGATCTCTAAAAGAGTTGTAAGTTCCCTCCCCCAATACAACCATCTTCAAAGAATTCCATGAAAGAAAAGTGACCAGTGGTCAACTTGAGAGCCTCCTTGGATAAGATATCTACTTTCATGTTGTGCTCTCTGTAGACATGCTGAAAGTCCATAGAAAGAAAAGAGTCTTTAAGCTTATAGATATTTCCACACCAATGTCAAAGGTCTAAAGAAGATAAAGTTGCCTTGTTATTAGCCCAATTGATCACAACAGAGGAATCTCCAAATATATAGAGGGATAGGAGACCAATGGCTTCAACAAAAAATAGTAGGATCCAAAGTGCCAGCAATTTTGCCTTGGTGTTAGTACTGTATCCACAACCCAACTTCAGACTGAAGGAATGTAGAGGACTAACGGCCAGATAAGTGCCATCTTCCCCCATCGAACTCACAGTTGCACCGTCAAAAAAATCGTATGGATTCTTTAGAACAGGTGCAGGACCCACTATTCTCCTTTTTTTTGGAATGCTAGCAATGGGATAAGCATTCAACATTGACAAAACATGTTGACAGGTCAAAGAGGAGATGACATTCCTGTTTTCGAAAATGGTGAGATTATTAGTGTTCCAAACACACCAAATGATAAACAAGGGCAGATGTGAGTTCACCAAATCACAAAGAAAACAATTTTCCAGAATGAGTGAACTGCTTGTCTACCGAATTATCTGACCAAATCTTTTTCCATCCCAGTCCATAATGTTCGGTATAAAGGGACATACCAAAAAAATGTGACTGACTGATTCCTCCTCGCTTAGGAAAAGGCGGGATCTGTTCGAGCTATGCCATCCTTTTCTTATAAGGTTATCCTATGTAGAGATACTATTCTCAATGGAAATCCATAGAAAACATTTGATTTTCAAAGGAATAGTACAAGCCTAGATTCTTGACATGTTAATTTTAGTTTCTGGAACAACTAGAGTAGAGACAATAAGGTCATAAGCAAAGTTGGTCGTTACCTCACCATTTTTTATATTGTGCATTATCCCTTCACCCATGTTCACCTATAAAAATAGATGTAAGAGCTAGTTGAAAAATCAATCAAGGAGATAATGTTGATACACTTGCATCTTCTACACCTAATGGCATTGACACAAATATATACATTCACATGCTACTTGTGTTATTTAGAAGGCCATGCATTGTCTTTCCATTGCCATGAGTGTGACATTAGTTATCATCTCACTTGTGCTATAGAGGATTAGGGCGGAGACATGCTTTTTTTGGATGCAAATTTAATTCAACCCTTTCCAAATTTAAGCTTTAGTTCAAGAGTGTAATTTTATTTGAGAATAATAGAGAGTTGAGCTAGGCATTTCAAGATGGTGTCTTCCCAAGCTAGGTTTCTCCATAATAATTATCTTTGTGCTTGATTATGTCTGTGATTTTTGGATTTTTGCATTGGATTTTTTGTTTTGCATACACAAACATGGATATTTGCACGATAATAATTAAATATGGAGCATGATAAGTTATTTACTATTATGAATTGGTTTGGTCATAAATTGATCGATTATGGGACAATATTATAAATACATGATCAAAGATGTGGACTTAACTAATGTACATCCAACTTCAATCAAGAGAATGGAGCAAAGAATGTTTATGTTAGATATAAAAATTTAGGTTTCAAAACATTTTTTAAATTGTTCAATTTTATTTCAAGTTTAGCCAAGATGTTGCAACTAGACCACTTCATAGCCATATAATAACTGGAATAACTAAAGAGTTCAAATGCCTTTTTTTCTTATCTCAATGCCAAAGTCAATCTTACATATCTATTTTTAATACCATAATAAGCTTTCCAAATGCAAGTGATTCTCTTCTCAACACTATGGTTCTAGTTTAAACGAAAAATGAAATTGATGTCTACGTATTTGTAGTTTGTGTCTTTTTAATGGTGTTATCATCATATAAATTTGGATACATACTTTTTTTGTTAATTTATTTATCATAATCTTTGTTTAATCTATATTGCAAAAAAAAAATTAGAAAAACTTTGAGTTGTTTGTAAAAATCATCAATAATTCTTGCCAGAAGGACAATATCATCCATTTATAAGAAAATGGTGATTCCAACCATATTAATAGCAATGCATCACTTCTCTTCTAAACATTACTTGAAATTTTATCATTTTAGATGTCAATATTTCAATTAATGTATATTAACTATTTGTTAATACATTTAATCTTGTACAACTGAAGTCGGCGACAATTAATGTCTATTAACCATTTGTTTGTACAACCTAAGTGGACATTATCATTACAAACATATTTTTTAGGAAGGGTTGAAAATGGTAGAAAGCGTTGGATTTTGATTTTTTTTATTATACTGGTTTTTATTTTTTAAAAATATGCAATTTTTTGGTTAAGTTTTTAAAAATAAATTTATTGTTTTAGAGTTGAAGACATTAAACATTTTTAAGAAGGTGGAAATCTATATTTAAGTTAAAAAAGAGATTCATTCCAATTATTAAATTTTTTTCTCACATCCAAATAAAACAACTTTATATATTATGGAAACAAAGTTGTCTTAGAGCATTACATCTTATCATAGAGAAGAGAAACATTCTCAATACGAAATTACAAAAAGTCATCCTCATACTATCATCAATCTTTTTAACCTCTTATACTAATAAGACTAAAAAACAAAAACAACTTTCATCCAATTTTTACGTCTCTCCATTCAAAAAGAGACGATTCCCAAAAAAACTTATAGATTGCTAACATAATTTACTAAATGCTTCGATAAAGATAAAAAACTATCTAAACTTCTGTAAATATTCTTAAACTGCCAAAGGCCAAAATATCTCCATCTTTTGATGCTTCAAGAAAAATATTGGCATCCACATTTTCAATGGCCTTCTTAGGAAGCTTGTCTACTCCCCCATTGTACTCAATGTATATATGTTTAAAAGAAACATGTACAAACTCGGAAATCATACTTCTGACTCTTCACATCCTCTGGTCCAAACTCAAAGAGTGTAAAGAAATATCACCCTTTACCCAATCAATGATATTTTTTGAGCCCCAACAACCTGAGAGATACCAAATTTATTTTCTTAGCATACCAAACTAAACCCCATAATGCTAGAAGTTCTGTTTTTGTATTTGTACCTTTTCCTACCCCCATCCATAAATTTATCGCATGATTTGAATTGATTCTGACAACCATTCTTGCACCAATATACCTTCCTATTATGCCCCATCAAAGAAACCAATAACCAAATTTGCATCCATAACTGGAAATGGAGAAAACTTGTGAGGATCCATAGATCTATCTCTGGTAAATTCAATATAAGAAGATGTCACTTTAATGCTCATATGTGCAACATTTGAATTGAAATCCTGAAAGATCAAGTTATTTCTTGCCTTCCACAATTTCTCAAACTGTAAAAAAGGAAGAATATACAATTTTATTTTATTTATGCACCAATTCATCATATTGTCTTCAAAGGAATTGGAGTCTCAAGAAGTTTCAAACTAAAAACTCTTTCCCAATTTTGTCCATGCATTTTGATAAAAAGGACAACCACCAAAAATATGATCCACCAACTCCATCTCAGATTTACAGAGAATGCACCTTCTAGGTCCTATAAAACCTCTCTTTTGTAATGTATCCCAAGTAAAAATATTCTTGTGGAGACAAAGCCATAAAAAACACTTTATTTTTAATGGAACATGATCCCTCCATACTAGCTTTGTCCACCAACTCGACCTATTCAACATTTTAGTCTCCATAATTAGATTGTATGCCAATTTTGCTTTGACCAAACCATCCTTGATGTTGTAGTTCCATACGAGCTTATCCTCTCTATTAGACAATAAGATCCCCGCCTAATACAACTTATCCACAACATTTGTCCCATTATGTTGCTATAGATCCAATTAAATTTAGATCTCTAGAAGTTTTCCAATAAGACCTAACTTCCAACTGTTCGCCTGCGGCCTGCTTAAGTACCAAAATATTTCTACTATGAAGTGATGCCAAGAGATCCTGAGACATATTGAAATTTTCTATTAAGCCTATAAAAGGACCATACCCAGGAAACCTTGAATACCCCAACCAATAGACCAACATATTGCATGATTAATGATAGGAAAATACTTTAATAAAGTACGCCAAACCAAGGAAGCAGTAGTTTCCTTTTTCTCATTGGATTGAAACCAATGAACCAGAGCAGAGATTTTTAAATATTTGACTTTCACCAGTTTTCCCCAAAGTCCTTTATAAAAAAGAACACACCATGAACTTTTTTCACACAATTCTCTGTTAAACGAACTTAGATGTTTGATCCCCCACCCGCCTAACAATTTAGGCTTTGATATGCTCTCCTAGGAGGTAAGATGAAAATTTGAGAGGTTTAATTTTCCAACCCATAAGAAATGAAAGACTTTTCTTCTTATCATTGAATCACTTCTTCCAAAATTATGAACAATAAAAACCAATATACAGGGATACTCTCAGGAACTGAATTGACTAACACCAGTCTCCCACCCAACGTTATCCATATAAATGGCCACGAACCAATCTTCCTCTAAATCTCCTGGATTAACCAAGCCCGGTCTTACTTTTTATACCCATTTGGTTTTAAATGAATACCAAGATATTTGAAACCACTATCTTAATCAGACATATTATAGGGAAACAATGATGCTAAGTGATTTCTAATATCTGGATCCTGACAAGAGTAAACAAAAGTTCATTTTTGAACAGTAATTAACATACTTGAAGCATCGTAGAATGTAGATATAATGGAGTGAAATTGCATCCATTCTAAGTATGAACCTTCTCCAAAAATAAGTACATCATCCACAAATAAGAGATATGATATAAACAAAGTACTAGCCACTTTCATGCCTTCCATTTTTTTTATGTAGATCTTTTGCCTATTTTATAAGTAGACTCAATCCTTCAATAGATAGAATAAACAAATATGGTGATAGAGGAGAACCTTGTATAAGTCCTCTATAACCACTGAAATAATCAAAAGGAGAACCATTTATCAAAACCATAAATTTTGCCGAGGTTATACAGGCCATAATCCAATTTGTGATCTCTGGAGCCAAGTTGATCTAAATGAGAATAAACCTCAAGTAAGTCCAGTCAATTCTATCATATGCTTTCATAAGGTCCATATTGAGAATGAAACAGTTGATTTCTTCTGCTTTACTAAGTGTAAACGTTCCCGAGTTATCCCAACTGCATCCAAAATTTGTCCATTTGGCAGGAAACCGAATTGTTCCTTAGAGATACATCTACCAAGATTAGGATTCATTCTCTCGGAAATCATTTTTGTAATAGTTGTGTAGAAAATATTACACAAAGAAATAGGCATATAATCATTATATGTATTCGGTCTGTCCTCTTTGGGAATAAGGGTAATATAATTCGAGTTCAGTCTTTCTTGTACCTAACCAATTCTTCTTGTTTCATCACTGCCTCTGTTAGTTCATTACCTGGGATGTCAAAAAACTGTAAGTAGTCTTGAACTGAATTTCCAAATTTGAGGAATTTCTATTTGTATAAATGTCCTTGAAATGCTTAATAAAAGTAGACTTTAATGATTTTTTATCACTACATACCTCATTTTGCTCTCCTTTTATATCCAAAATGGCTTTTGTTAATCTTCTTTGATTAGCAAAAAGGTGAAAAAACTTCATAATATTATCTCCAGTCTATAACCACACTTCTCGACTCTTTGGTCTTTGTGTTTCCTCTTTTTATCTCGGGATTTTTTGTTTATTTGTTTTAAGGGATAGGAGCTTTTATTTTCTTTCTGAAGAGAGATAGTCTTCATCAACACAGTCTGACAACATCTTAATCTCAACTTATGTTTCAGAAATCAACTTCTCATTTGCTTCATTTTTTCTATTTCCCATTTTTTTACCTCCACCTTCAATAGAGACAATTTCTTTTATCATACTTTGTATCAGAGAAGATTGAACAAATAGAGAAAGTGTTTTCCATTTTTCTTTGACCAAATCCTTAAAGTCTTCTTCCTCAAGCCAATAGGGATTAAAATTAAATAGATATTGAATATAATCTTTATCAAAATCCAATTGCAGAATCACAACTTTATGATCATAAATACTTGAAGAATATGACCAAGAACAATAGCGTCCCATTTCATCCCATAAAGCTTTGGACATTAAAAAAACTACCCAACCTCTTTGCAATTATTTCTCCCCCACAACACCCATTAGACCAAGTCGGCACTAACACATTAGGGACAATATTTACAAGTTTTGCATCCTCAAATAATGAGACAACAAAGTCTGCTAATGGGTCAATTTTACTCTCTACTTTCCAAACGTATTATGAAGACAAAGTAAAGTTAAGATCAATTGCCGAGATAAGGGAATTTTCCTCCAACATACTAGACAGAGCTACCTGTTCCAAAAAAGACTTTCTATTTTGATACAAACCATGAATATTGAAAACTCTTAAACTGTTTTGAAACCCCTTTAGATATTGCATCTTTCTTAATATGTTAAAATAGATATGACAAAATATAACATAGTTAAGTAAAGTTTGTATATAGATATTTGAACTTAAAAAATAAATTATTTAATTTGAAATTTTACATCTATAAACAAAATAATAATATATTATGATATGTTACATTAAATCCCTCATGCATTAACTAGTGTTGCATTCCATAACATTTATTATGATTTGTATTTATAAATAAGTTTAGGTGATCTAATTGTTATAATTTAAATTTATACAAATTTATAAACTTCTAATTATTATAATTTAGATTTATTAACAAATTTGTATAATCTAATTATTATAGTTTAAATTTATCTACCTATATATGAAATTTTTTTAGAGGAAAAAATACCAGTCTTTGTTATTCATATGAATCAAAAGACATCTTTTACAATATCAGAATGATGATTTCCTGTTCCCATGTCCATGCATCTACCAAAGTAGATATCAATACAGAGCAGCAAATATATCATATACAAATCTACGATATAAGTGCCAGATCCCAATACCAACAGCAACAAATAAATGACATAAACCGCAGCCAAAGCAAAGGGAAAAAGTCTAATCATAGCAGACTTTACTCATCATCCCTGATATACAGGTCAGAAAATACTAATAAATATCGAAGATGAACTTCAGACATACAAAATCAAAGCATTGCATTCTTGCAGGAAGGACTCATCATGGAACAGGAAGTAGAAATCATCAATAGCAGGAACCAATGCTGAAGTAAAAAATTCAGCAACTCTAAAAGAGATTTAATAATCCTTGTTTTACAATCAATCCATCCAAAGATTCTGAGAATGAAACAAGGCCCATATCCAACTTCATGCCTTGTTTAGAGAGTTCATCTGCCTGCATGTTATGCTCACGATATGTATGTCTAAAGGTCACCAGCGAGGCCTTTTGAAGTAAAAGTCTAATGTCGCGACACCAGTGCATCAAAGAAGGCACATCAAGTGTAGAAATGCTGTTTAGCCATGAGATAATAACCAAAGAGTCCCCATAAATCAGTTGTATAGGAATACCCGTCAGAAAACTGACTTTTAGAATTGCCCAGCAAGCCAATAATTCTGCTCTAGTATTCGAGCTTCTACCACAGCCCATTGAAAAACTGAAAAAATGATAATCATTTATATAAATCACATAACCTGATCCTCCAATATAATCTGCTGCAGCACCATCAAAATATCCACATGGAAAACATTTAATTGGGTCTGGACCAATAATGCGAGATTTATGAAATTTCATAGGCATAGGGAAAGTATTTAGGAGGCTATCAATTCTAGCAATCAAAGCTGAGAGGGAAGGCTTTTTATTTTCAAAAAGGCTAAAGTTTCTAGTGAGCCAGATTCCCCAAAATATAAACAGAGGCAAGTAGAAATAAGGGGCAGATTTCGAAATACTAGAGAACCAGGAATCCAAAAAGGAGTGTACAGAACTGTAGATGGGGAAAGAGCATCTGAATTTTTCCTCAAAATAAGAGTATAAACAGACAGAGAAAGGACATCAGAAAAATAAGTGTTGGATATCTTCCAGATTATTCTCACAGAGAATACAACAACTGGGTCCATTGTATCCTCTAGACTGCAATTGATCCCAAGTTAATATCTTTTGAAATATCATTAACCAGGTAAAACATTTTATTTTCAGAGGGATAGACAAGGTCCACAGAATTTTTAGAACTTTGTCATTTAATTCCGAACAGCTATTTGAAATAACACAAGAATAACCTTCAGCAGCAAATAACGGCCCAGTACACTTATGATGAGTCCAAATTAGGGAATCAACTTGGTCAGTTAACCGAATACGTCCAAATTCCAGACCCCTAACATAATTTTCCCAAATAGACTTCCACTCACCAATAAGATCAAGATCGTCAGCAGAGAACCAGTAACCTTTGGCATTTGGAATAAGATTGCGAGCCTGAGCTAAGGAACAAATGCCATAATCCTCTAAATATTCTCTCAATCCTCTAGGAAGAGTAAAAGAGGATCCCATACCCACGATAGAATCAGCACCCAGGCAAATGTATTCACCATTACCAACTTTCCAGGAAATTCCTTTGCCAATCCATTTTAAGGTAGCAATGAAGCCCTTCCAGATAATAGAGGCATTGTAATAATTGAAATTCTTATCCCTGAGCCATAAATAAAAAGGCTTATTTTTCATATATTTAGTGGTAATCAGAAGATTCCATATGCCTTTGCTGTTGACTTCCATCCAGAAAGATTTCATTCTCAAAGAAAGACTGAAACTAGGGAGGTGTTTAATACCCCAGCCACCGTGGGAAGTGGGCCGAGCCAAAAGATGCCAATCCACTAGATGAAATTTTTTAGTCTTATCAAAAGATCCCCATAAAAAGGAAAATATTAATTTTCTGAGTTTATCTAGAATAGAAGATGGAATCCGGACCAAAGCCATCTAATAGACAGGCATGCTGGAAAGAACAGCACGGATAAGTATAAACCTACCTCCCATGGAAAGAAACCTGTTTGTCCAATGAGAAATTTTCTTTTCAAATTTCGATACCATCCAAAGCCAGTCTTTAACCAGGTAACAATTTGGTTTCAAGAAATATCCCAGATAAGTAAACCCATTCCGAAAATCTGCAGACCTATAAGGAAGGATACCTGTAATTCTCTGGAGAATTGTCTCATCAATACCTTTTTGTAGAAAACAAGATTTGTTCACATTAATACACATGCCTGAGGCCTCACAGAAAATTTCCAGAATACCTTTGAAAGCCAACCATTCTTCAACAGAGCACAATCCAAAAAGAATCACATCATCTACAAATAGTAGATGGGTGAAGGAGAGCTTTGATGAGATTTTTATGCCTTTAACCTTACCAATCCGTTTAGCTTCCTCAATCAAGAGACTAAGCCCTTCAATGACCAGAATGAATAAAAGAGGAGATAAAGGGTAGCCCTGCCTTAGACCCTGCGAAGCAGGGAAAAAAGAGGAAGATGAGCCATTAATTAGAACAGCAAAATTGGTTGAAGTAATGCAACCCAGGATCCAATTAACTCCAATAAGGGGAACCCTAATTTGAATAAGTAAAAGACGTATGAAGGTCCAATTAACTCTGTCAAAGGCTTTAGATAAATCCAGCTTGAGTATGAGGGCACATTTATTTTTGGAATTGACTGAGTGCAAGACTTCCTGAGTAATAGCAATGGGTTCCTGGATCAGCCGATTTTTAAGAAAGCCAAATTGTTGTGGAGAGATGGAAGCATCCAAAAAGGGTTTAAGCCTCATAGCTGCAACCTTGGAAATCAGTTTATAGCAGAGATTACATAGGGAGATAGGACGATAGTCTACGAAAGTAACAGGCAGATCTCTCTTGGGGATAAGAGCTAGAAAGGTAGAATTGAGAGCCGAAGCCACTATGCCTGAGGTTCTGGCCGATTCCACCACGTTGACAAGGAGAGGACCCAAAAGATCAAAAAAGAACAAAAAGAACTCGACTGACCAACCATCCGGTCCAGGAGCTTTATCTTTTTTAAATAGTTTAAGAGCCCTTTCTACTTCCTGAATAGAAATAGGTCTAGAAAAGGAATATTTATCCTCCATGCTAATAAAAGGGGGAAAGAGACGAATTACCTTCAGCTGTGATTCCAGATTTGTCATCTTATCATCTTCAAACATCGTCTTAAAATGTTTAATACCCAGGCCTTTTAGACTTTGATCATCAGAAACCCAAGTACCCATCTCATTTTTTAGACTCCAGATAGCATTTTGATTTTTTCGAGCTGAAGCCACAGCATGAAAATACTTGGTATTAGCATCCCCCTTAAGAGCCCATGTAATTCTGCTTTTAAGTCTTGCAGAAGAAATTTCATGATCAGACAATTTTTGTAGAGCTTCTTTTAGAGAGCACAGCTTAAGATGCTGTTCATGGCTGAGAATAGCTGACTCAGATGAGAGGAGAAGAGAGTTAATTTCCTCTTCCAAAGCAGCAGACTTATCCTTCATTTTTATAGCTTCAGCTTTAGTCCAAGATTTAACCTTATCTTTTAGGAGGCGGAGTCTGTAGCAGAGATCATGCATGGCATCCTGAGAGGGGTCCGGTTGAATATTAGACCATTCAGAGCGAACCATTTGAACAAATTCTTCATTATCTAACCAAGTATGATTAAATTTAAATGGATAAGCTCTGTGATTATGTTGGCCTATCCACTCCAAGACAATAGGAAAGTGGTCAGAAATCCCACTTCTGTGTACCCAGGCTCTATACTTTGGCAGAGAGCTGATCAGCTGTTCTGACAACAAAAAACAATCCAGTCTTTTAGAAATACCTTCTTCCCCCATCCTCCCATTCTTCCAAGTCGGACCCGCACAGGGAGGAGCAATATCCACTAATTTGTGATCAGAGAAAAGACTCGAAAAATAAGGACCCAAAGGATCTGAAAGGGATTTAGATCCCCAGATTTCTGATGCATTCAAAGTAAGATTTAGATCCCCTGCTAAGATGAGATTAGGCAAAGAAAGAAGACCTCCCGAAGCTGTAGCTTCCCAGAAAGAAACACGATTAAGGTAGGGACCATAGCAGTTTATAATTGAGAGGTTTAGGGAAGATCCCCTGACCGAGGCTTTTAGCAGAATACCAGCAACAGTATCGAAGGCTTTGCATTTAATGATTTTAGGATTCCAGCCAGAGAGAATGCATCCAGAGAGGCCATTTGAACTCAGAGCACAAAACTCCCAGCCCGGGCAAAGCTTAGAAAAGGCATATAATGCAGGATAAGGACTAGTCATAGTTTCTTGTAAAAGGACAACATCAGGAGAGAGAGATGATAGCAGATGACGGAGGCTTTTTTGCTTGGCCAGACTCCCTAGGCCACGAATATTCAGAGAAAGGATGCACATTAGGAAACTGAAGAGTCAGGGGTCGAAGCTCTAAGGACCCAATGGGAGGTTGAAGTAAGTGAACACTCAGCAGCTTTTAATCTCTTAGAAAAGGGAGTGTAAGGAGCCTGGAGTGGATCAGTAGAATCATGGAGGGGCTTAGAAGACTTTTTCTTCCGCCTAATAGTAACATTCTCAAAGCGAATTGAATCAAGGGGGAGAACCGAGGGGGAGAGAGGTGTCTTATCAGAGAAAATACTTCAAGATTTTTTCAAAGAAGGATCGGCAAAGGAAGGAGAAACTGCAGGGCTAATAGGGGGCGAACCAGAAGATTGGGGCCTAGTCTACCCAAAAGTGGAAAGAGGGGGGAAGTCAGCCTCAGTAAATAGAGGTACAGGGGAGATGTCTGACGATGCGGTAGGAGGGGGAACATAAATGTTCGGGGCATCATTTGTAGCTCCAGATTTTATTGGAGCTGAGGGGGGACAAGGAACATAGGTGGATGGGGAATGCTCCTGAATCAATGAGTCAGACAAGGGAGGATCCAAACGGTTAGGCTCCTTAGGGGGAGGAAGGGAGGGAGTGAAGTCAGAGGGCAAAGGATCTTTTTTACTACTAATCACTGAATCAATGATATCCAGGTCGAGATCTGATACCTCCCCATATAGAGAAATAACATTTTTTAAATGACCATGAGAGGAGACATTTTGAACCGGAGTAGTACAATCCTGTGAGGGAGATAAAATAGGGGATTTAATAAATGAATCATTTAAGGAGCGCTTGACAACCCCTCTATGAATGGAAGGACATTCACGGCGTAAATGGCCAGTCTCTCTGCAAACACTGCACCTAAAGGGAATTCCCTAAAAATCCAAGCATTGTATAAACAAGTGTTCATGACAGAGAATCTCAATTTCAGTTGGGAGGCCTTTAGTGATATCAAGTTCAACAAGAATTTTAGCCTTCCTTTTATCAAAAGTTTTCATAAAATCGTCTTCTAGAGCCACAAACCGGCCTATAGTGTTTCCAACACCTTCCTAAAGAGAACGATTCCAGAGCGGGAAAGGAAGTCCTGGGAGGATAGCCCACAGATGGCGTTTTTTTACTCTCTCTTACTGGGTCGAAGTTTACATGCCAGCGATCAAGCACTAAAGAACCATTGCCAACCCTCCATAGAAGGCTTAATACCTCAGAGGCATGTGAGTCCTCTAAGAAGACAAAAACTATCCATCCCCGGACCAACAGGCTGATAGAAGGAATATAGGTTAGAAATGGTTTCCAATACTCAGAAGCCCAAGAAACCCAATCTTTTTTCTCCATGGAGGCATATTCCAACCTTCCAATTAAAGCTCGACGACTCAAAGCATCCACCCTATCCATATAAATATCCCGACCAACCACATAGCGTAGTTTTCCTTCCAAACTTTTGTATGCCTTTGCCTTCCTTCGCCTTTGATATCGGGCAGGGCCATGGTCCAAACTAGGGTCAGGAGACCCATCATGGGTCTCCACCATCAGAACCAAGGGGAAAGCTACCCAGAAGACAGTCCCTAAAACTGATCAATAAACTCAATAAAAAAGCAGACCACTGGTTCAATCCCTGGGCTTTGGGCAAAGAAAAAAAGGTTTGTAACAATAATTCAGTAAGAGGACTCAATCAAAAAGCAGACTACTGGTTCAATCCCTGGGCTTTGGGCAAAGGAAAATAGGTTTTGTAATAGTAATTCAGTAAGAGGACTCAGATATAGCACAGATAAAAAGGAGGAGGACAGGCATGTCCCAATATAACAATACAATCCAGAAATCTATGTTAGTCCAATAAAATAGTTCAGCACCTCAAACTAATCAGACAATACAATATAGGAAAAGGGCTAAAAACAGATCAGATAATCATATCAACATCATAGAAATAAGATCTATAGTGGACAATTAAAACCCTCTGATATGCAACATCTATATAAAATAGTAGGACAGATATATTCATGTGAACCAGAAGCAAAATACTAGCCACCAAGTATAAAACTCCATTCAATAACATACAATCCTCATACAAAAAAATACAGAGATCAGATCGACTATGCCAGGTGAATCGAATGATAAACCAAGGTGCTAGGTACCACAATCAATAGTATCCCATACAATCTAAACCTAAAAGATAGATGCAGATATCAGATGCCAATTATAATACTTAATAATGAAATCAGAAATCGCATCAACACTGAAAAGGCAACCATTAATTTATAGAGACAGATGAAATCCCAAATCCTGAAATCAGACCGGCGCAAGCCGAAAAATATACTGTCACCAAGAAACCGACAGCACAAATGCAAAATCAAAACAGTCCATATTCAGTGCCAAAGATTCCAAAGGAGCGACCACAAATAAAGCAAACAGTCGATTCCCAGAATATACAATAACAGTCCTTTATCAATGGGCCAAAGAATCCGCTTGAAGCGCAAAACCTTACAGCTCAAGCGCCATAACAATCCACATCTAGTGCCATAGATTCCAATAAGACACCAAAAGGCATTAGGGCAAACCCACAATCTGTGAGCGAAAATGAAAAGAAAACCCTAAAGAGTCCGACGGAAACAGCGAAAGGCAACCCCAAAATTAAAAACCAGCCCACTACCAAGCTCGGTCAACCAGATAAAACCCCTGTCAAAGAAAAAAGATACTCTATGTCCACATTATCCCTTAGGGTTTCAGCCGTGAGAAAAAAACGAAGACAAAATTAAAAATCAAACCCTAAACTAGCCGCAGCCCGACAGACACTACCAAAAACAGGATAACTGTTCAAAGACGGCCAAATCCGTCGAGACAGAAAATGAATAATTCCCACTTCTTTTAAACTGGTTGGTACTAGTCCTCGGAAGAGGAGGGACTCTAGTTGTCGGGTGCAACTAATGGAAAAATCAAGACAAACAGTAAAACCCAAGACAAAAACCACTGAGCAGTGACGGAGAGAAGGGTCTGTCCAAGAAAAAAAGGAACGCAGCAACGAAAGAGTCAAAGTGAAAAAGGGTATGACAGATTTCCCCAAAATCCGACCAAAAGGAGAAACAACAGACGTTATCTACCTGGAGTCGAAACAGATAAGAGAAGGTAGTGAAATACCGGTTATGGAGACGATCAGTACCACGAGGGAGCACAAACACAGCCATCCCAACAGAAATATGTGGAAACGCCATCCAGCGAGCTGCGAAAACCTTCGCTGAGCTGTAAATACCCTCGCTCTCCCATCATAAAACCCAAGACATAAACCACTGATCAGTGACGGAGAGAAGGGTCGGTTATGGAGACGATCAGTACCACGAGGGAGCACAATCGCAGCCATCCCAATAGAAATCTGTGGAAGCGCCATCCTGCGAGCTGCGAAAACCCTCGCCCAGCTGCAAAAACCCTCGCTCTCCCATCGCTCTTCAGTTTGTATATATGAAATTTATAAGTTTATAAGTGTTTACATGTATAATAGTGAATGTGTTAACATGAAAGGAGTGTTATATCTTTATACATATTAATGAATTTGTTAACATGAAATGAATGTTATATTTTTACATATATTAAAGGCGAATGTTCATTTTCTTTTCTTTTATATTTATTTATTTAATATATATATTGAAAGTAGTTTAAGATAAGAATGTAAATCAGTTTTAGATTATTTAAAGTTATTAATAGATTATGTAAATGAAAAATATCAAATAATAAATATAGCTTTAAGTTAAATAATAAAACTTTCTTTAAAGTTTGTTTTTTCAAATATCATTATGCAAATATTTTTGAAATTCAATTTCAAAGAAAATTGGCTCTAAAAAAAGCCCTCAATCTACGAGAAGTCTTATCATTGAGCAAAAGATCAAGGATAAGATCCCCATGAAACATATTCAAATTAATGTTTTAATGATCTAATACTTTGTTGCAATAGTTGTTTTTATAAGTCTTATCATTGAGCAAAAGATCAAGGATAAGATCCCCATGAAACATATTCAAATTAATGTTTTAATGATCTAATACTTTGTTGCAATAGTTGTTTTTATACAAAGTTAAAGTCAACAAAATTGGAAGTATGCTTATTATAAATCTATATATGTTTTAACTTGAAACATATTGAAAGTAATGTTTTAATGATCAAATACTTTGTTGCAATAATTGTTTTTATAAGTCTTATCATTGAGCAAAAGATCAAGGATAAGATCCCCATGAAACATATTCAAATTAATGTTTTAATGATCTAATACTTTGTTGCAATAGTTGTTTTTATACAAAGTTAAAGTCAACAAAATTGGAAGTATGCTTATTATAAATCTATATATGTTTTAACTTGAAACATATTGAAAGTAATGTTTTAATGATCAAATACTTTGTTGCAATAATTGTTTTTATACAAAGTTAAAGTGAATAAAATTGGAAGTATGTTTATTGTGAATTTAGATATGTTTTAACTCGAAAGGTTTAGATTGAAGACATTATGGAAGTATGAATTTGAGTAGAAAGTCTATACAATATGTATTTTAATTTATTCTAAAAAAAATTAAATATAAAGATTTTTTATTTTGAAAAATAAAATAATATTACATATTGTTATATGTATATTATTTTTTCTTATAATTATATTTTAAAATTCATATTAAATATATATTTATTAATAATATTATTTTATAATTATTAAAATAATAATAGAAGATAGTACATAGACCTAAAGCAAAGTTGTGCCAACATAAAGGCCTTATCCCAACATTATGGTTTTTTCATTCAATAAAAACAATGCTTCAAAACTAATGAGAGTAAAGGTTCCAAGTTTGTTGTGAATAGTACATACATCTATAGGATTGTTGGAGATGGTACCCACCGGTAATGCAAATAAGCCATATCCATTAACTTTACAACCAATAATTCATGGTTGTAAAACCAATAATTCATGCTTTATGTTTTGTTTTAAACGTTTGCTTTTACACTTTTATGTCATTTCTTTGTTTACTTTTACAACTTTATTATTTTTGTTTTAAGGTGATGAAATCATTTGTTAATACAAAACATTATTTTTTCTTTCCAGTTAAAGTTAAAACTTATACATCATCATTATTATCATCATCACTAACATATATGTAGATGTGATGTTATTTTTGTTTTAAGGTGAGAAAAGCATTTGTTAATACAAAATATTTAATTGTTCTTTCTTCTTTTGAGTTAAAGTTGAAACTCATACATCATCACCATCACCATCATTAATGTATATGTAAATGTGATATTAATAATAATAATAATAATAATAATAGTGTCGTCTTATTTCATATGTATGTATGTATGTATGTAGACGTAGTATTATTATGATGTATTTATAGTGTCTTATTTTTTTTATAATATTAATAATAATAATAATCTATTTTTAAGGTCATCGTCGAGCAAGACATCAAATTGGTGTATGAGACCCCCTTGTTTGTGGGACAAGGGACCCCCCTCTATGCAACGATTTAACTGCTAAAGTCTACAGAGGTGTACATACACTACCCCCTTCTGGATTTGAACATGTGACTTCCTAAGAGGAAACACATGCTCTTAACCATTAGGCTATAGTATATATTAAATAATAAGTTTTAAAATAATATAGTTTAGTGTATTAATTAGAGTGATTGAACTTTGTGGCTTGTAAATAGGAGGGTNCTCTTAACCATTAGGCTATAGTATATATTAAATAATAAGTTTTAAAATAATATAGTTTAGTGTATTAATTAGAGTGATTGAACTTTGTGGCTTGTAAATAGGAGGTTATAGAGTGAAGTATTTGTGCTAATTGTTTTTATGAAAATCGTAGGTCTAACTCGATGTCCCCAATGAGTTAGGTTGTAAAAAATGCAATCAAATGGTTTACCCTATGTACCCTCCTTGAAATGAGGGAAAGTGCTAAGAAAGTTTCCCATGATGTGCATTTCATCAAAAAATGTTTTTAAACTACCATAAGTTAAATGGTGAAAATGTATTTTTAATAATAAAAAAAGAGAAAATATTATCTTCTTACTAAATAGTATTATATGATATTTTGATTGTCTGTGTATAATAAAGATTTAATTGTAAGATACATTTAGCATTTTCCATGTCCAATTAGTATGTTTTCATCACAGAAATTGCAAACCCCACTACTAGGCAAGTTAATAGATTCACGAGAGGTAGAAATGTAGGAACAATTGTCCTATTCATCTTATATGTGATGATAAGTAGCCAACTTTGGCACTGATCGTCTTAGAAACTATGAAGGGTCTTGAACCAATCAATGATGGATGTAAGCTAATTGTGGTTGATAATAATCCTCTATATTTTAAATGGGGCCCAATAGCAAATACCAAATGGTGATGTTGAGCCTTCAAAAGATGTTGGCTCCATGTCAAATATGGTTTAATATTTATGCTTGAGCACAAAGCTGTGGACTTATGCTTATTTATGACTATAGATGTTTTGGCATAATCCAAGTTAATTTGAGTTATGCTTAGATTATGTTGGTTCTCATGGAGGTTGCATGTGAAACCCACTATTTTTGTATGCATATTATTTTATTAATAGCTAAATGAAGCTTTTATAAAGAATAATAAACTTAGTAGAATGAAATCATTAAACTCGAGGAATTAAAATTTGAAATTAGGATTGGGATCAAATGCGTAGGGTTTATGTTTGATCAAGTTTAGGTGCATGCATTTTAGGGATGGTATTGTCTTTATCTTCATTCCTCTGAGTCTCACTATTTTAGTTTCCATGTGCTAGCCTTTATTGTCATGTCTCTATCATAGGACCTTTAAGAACCATATATATATATCCTAAGTTCTAACAAAGGAATATTTGATTTGAAACCAACTCATGTTATTCATTGGATAGAAAGAGCATGACACCCCTTACAAAAAAAACCCAAGAAATTTGATCATGAGGTCTAACATGAAATAATAACGACGCTCTTTGGGACATTCTTGTTGATATCCTTCTAATTAAGATGTTTTATCCTAAAACACTATTGTCTAGTTTTATTTCACGTAAACAAATCCATTTCTTAAAGGGTCATTGATGTTTTATCCTAAAACATTATTGTCTAGTTTTATTTCACCTAAACAATTCCATTTCTTAGAGGGTCAACATATTCATGAGGCTATACAGGCTATTCAAGAAGGATTGCATATCATAAAAACCAAACACAAAGCAACACCGATGATGAAACTAGATTTATCTAAAGCTTTTGATAGAGTTTGTTGGTTGTATTTTAGTCTAGTATTGATCCGTATTGTTTTTTCACTTCCTATAGTCAACTAGACAATGGGACGTGTGACCTCAACCGACCTTGTTGTTCTTAGAAATGGCTCGGCATATAGTTTTTTTAAATCATCTAGGGGATTAAGACAAGGATGTAAATTGTCTCATTATCTTCTCTTACATGCTATAGAGGATTTGAGTATGTCAATCTTAGAGTAAAAAGATGAGGTTTAGTTCAACGGGTAAATATTGAGGTTTTGTCACACATTGGATTTTGTGGACGATGTACTCTTGTTTTGTTTTGGTTCAATGTTAGAGGGTAGACACTAGTAGGAAATATTAAAGGTATTTTATACAACCACCATAAGGGAAAAAAATGTTTAGAGAGAAACTATGTATGTCAATGACGTGGATGAGGTTATAACTCAATATCTAAAGAACCTATTCCCTTTTGTACATTCAAACCTACAAAATGGGATAAAATACAGTGGGTTTGTCCTTAAGCCAAATGGATATGAAAAAGGGATCGGCTTTGGCTACTTTATAACATTGAGAAAAAAAATTATTTTTGGTGCAATAGGTGGTTTTCTAGAGGGGGAAGGCTGGTTCTAGTCAAATCCGTCTTAGAGGTGATTCTTATTTATTGTCATTCTTTAGCGCATATTCCTAAGGGCATTCTTGATTCTAGTAGAAAGTTGTCCTTCAATTATCTATGAAGAAGAAATAATGACAACTTCGGTGCTCATCTTACCAATTTCCATTAATGGAAAACCCAAGGACAAGGGTGGTTGGGGTCTCACAAATTTTCATATATTTGGGAATTCCTTGGTAGCAAAGTCCTTGTGTAATCTTACTAGTTCAAAGAGTCTTTGGAAGAGAATTATTATATAATAGTATATAACTCATGGAAAAATTCTTGACTGGATAAGGAAGGAGAGGAAGAGCACTTAAAATGTGTCCAATCAATGGATGGCATTGACATAAGCCTTTCTCATCATAGCCTCCTATCTGGCTTGTTCTTAACTGGATAAGGAAGGAGAGGAAGAGCACTTAAAATGTGTCCAACCAATGGATGGCATTGACATAAGCCTTTCTCATCATAGCCTCCCATCAAGTGGTTAAAGAAAGTGAAAATGCAATATACCAAACATATATTACATTTATTAATTAATTATTAATTTAGGTTATTAATTATTTATGTAAAGCTGGTCTTAGAAGGACACATTGTTTAAAGTGGCTCTTCATAATTGTATAAACCACATGAACTAATAATTAAATGTTTCATCTAGTTGGTCATTGAAGACAAAATAAATACCTGGGATAACTTGGTGAAGAAGGGTTGGCATGGCCCCAATAGATGCAGCCTTTGTAAATGCAACGCTGAATCAGAAAAACAGATAAAGTATTACAGATATGAACGAGGCAATTAAAGTACACCGTAATATTTTGAATAATGGTGTTTTAGTTTGATGTTGAATGAGTAATGAAATGCATATTTTTTTAAGGCTTTTGCAATGCCCATTGATCATATAGTTCATTACATTCTCATTCTGGTAAATATTGGAGAACAATACGACAACACTTGGATTCATGGAATTGTGCATGTATCCATGATTAATGCGTCGCCTTGTAAGTTGCCATTTTTTTAGATTTTTAGATTGGTATTATCATTGGTTATTGCGAAATGCAATTTCATTGGTATGTATTATCAATTATTGTCTTACAATTCAAAATGACCAGACTTGACCGGACTAGAGCAGAGAATAAGAGTTTGATTTGGTAAGAACTTGGTATATAAGAAAGGAGTTACTTTTCTACCCGATCATTTGCACCGATCAGACGATTTGACTCACGTGAGCTTTCACATTACGTATTGCTGATAGTTCGATCGGTGCAAATGGTCTGGTAGAAAGCTAACTCCTATAAAAACGGAGTTACTTTTCTATCCGACCATTTGCACCGATCAGACAATCTGGCTCGCGTTAGCTTTCACATCACGCATTGCTGAGCCTATGTACTTTGAAGAAGAAAAAAAAGATAATTTCATTGATATGAAATTATACAATGTATATATAATGTAAATTTTCAACAATAGCTCATTTCAAAGTACATAGGCAATAGTTTATGCTACAAAATGCCACGGATTCTTACCAGCTCACAAGTATGAACCCAGGTTTCAAAAAGATGTAAATGGATGTTCTTTTCGGTGCTTTTTATGGATATATGGCAGGGTCTAACTTGCGAGTTAGATATTCTCAGCAGTCTGTCTTGGGCTTGACTTGTAAATTTGAATCACACTAGCAAGGCAAACGCACAAGCATGACACAAGGCTACGTTAGACATAGAATTGAGGTAACCTGGATTGATTTTATCTCGGTAAGTATTCAGACTTGGGAGTTTGAGTTGACTCCTAGTAACACTGTTAAAAACATAACAGAAATTCTTGGGATGGTTGTAATTACAAGTTGAATGGCTATTCTGCTTTCATGAAGAGTAAGATTTTTAGGTTTTCAATTCTTAAAATGCATGATTCAAGTATGAACAATCCATGCTACGGCAGCATTTAATACTCTACTGCATGCTATATATTTTTCGCCATCGATGAAAGTAAAGTCTATTGGTACAAAATAGATGACTGAATTCAATATATTTTCCGCGAAATCGATGTGAGCACTGCAAGTGCAACTGAGGATCATGGCACTGGTTTTGAATGGCGAAAAATATATAGCATGCGGCAGAGTATTTAATGCTTTCGCAGCAGCTTTGTGGGCCATTGAGATCCAATGGCCCATAAAAGCTGCTACGAAAACATTTAGTACTTACCACATGCTATATATTTTTCGCCATCAATGAAGGGCTGTGGGCCGAAAAAGACACACCACCCAACAGCCAGGAATTTAGCTATATAGAGTTTCGAGAACACTAAAAGTAAAGTCTACTGGTACAAAATAGACGACTGAATTCAATACCAGTGTGTGCACATATTCAAACCCTGATACGCTCTCTTCTCTTACTGTCAATCATGCATGAATTTTCGAATAGATCTTGACTTTCAATATTAACCGTATTTTTGGATCAAATCTCCAACGAGGGATTAATACCCTATGAATTTCCACTACCGGCTAAGATGTTGAGCTTGAATAAAATAATTTGTGATTTATGTCATATTGTGCAATAATCAACTACTATTTTTCCTTCTCGAGAAAAGAGTCACATGGAATAAAGCAGGCCATTATGACACTTGAATCTGCATTCTATTGGACTCCACAGATACTTTCCAGTGCAGCTATACACTTTTTGAGTTGTCAAAAAGAATATATATATATATATATGTGCGCTTTTTTGGAATCTTATTTAAAAATCTGCCAGGAAGATTGCTCGACTATGTGGGCCCCAAATACCAAAATAACACAAAAGACATTTAGAGCTGAAAAGTTTGGATGCCACTTGACAGTACACATTCTTGAAAAATCCTCGTATATTAATCAATATAAGTCCATCCAACGGACCAACAGCGAAGTTAATGTTGACTTCGTTGTTGATCCGTTGGATGGACGGAACATACATGTTTTTTAAGTTTAGGCAGCCAGATGCAAGGAAAATTATTGTCTGTTTCCGTTGCACTAAATCAAGAATTTCGGAAATGTTACAGGACAATTCACCTTAATTCACCTTAACAAGATATACATTCCAACACATGGGAATCAAATTCAAAATTCAAAGGTGAAAGAAATAACAACGGTAAGGATAATCTGCCACACAAATGGGACTCAAATACAAAGTTGAAAGAAATAACGGTAAGGACAATCTGCCTCACAAAAAGAAATCAAATTCAAAGTTGAAAGAAGTATCACAAAAAGAAATCAAATTCAAAGTGGAAAGAAGTAACAACGGTGAGGACAATCTTCCTCACAAATTCCAACACATGGGAATCAAATTCAAAATTCAAAGGTGAAAGAAGTAACAACGGTAAGGATAATCTGCCTCACAAATGGGAATCAAATTCAAAGTTGAAAGAAATAACGGTAAGGACAATATGCCTCACAAAAAGAAATCAAATTCAAAGTTGAAAGAAGTATAACAAAAAGAAGTCAAATTCAAAGTTGAAAGAAGTAACAACGGTGAGGACAATCTTCCTCACAAATGGGAATCAGATTCAACGTTGGAATGAGTGACAATGATAAGGCAAATTTGTTCACTTTTATGGCATTTATCGCCTAGATACTCAAGCTACTGATAGCTAGCTTAGTAGCCCTTTTTTCTTCGTAACAAATACCCTTATGTACAAAAGGTTATATTTAATAGTTAAAAGAAGCATTTTCTTTAAAAAAAGAATTAGTACAATGAAGATATCCAGACCTAATAATACACCCGCTTAACTAGCAACACTATGACTCTGGAATTGCTTCAAGTGAGCCTGAGGTGATAATTCTGCCAACTCCCCACCTTCGGATTACAGCAGTACCTAATGGTGGTTTTTGTGATGAATAGAGAGACAGTGATGTCAGCAGTCTCTGGAGCACCATTGCTCCATTGCAAATTCAGATATCCTCTTACTACTTGTATATGCTTATTACAGTTAGAACTTAGTTCATATGGTCAGTGTAACAGCTCTTCCGCAGTCCAGTTACAGGCTACAGCCAATAATTTTATGAACTTCTTTTCTGGTTCATAAAATTTTAACTTCACAGAATTGCTTTACTGACTGTTGTCAAGGTTAAGAAAGCCTAAAGTAATCGAATGTTTAGATAAAAGACCATTTTAAGTGTAATTATGTAAATATATAAGCATAGTTTATTTGGAAAAATATGCAAACCTTTGATTTTACTCATCCTATAAATTTAGGATAGTGAGTTATCTACGTGCAGCTAAGAATTTAGTTATTTTTTAAATCCTCTGTTCATGAGATATGATTCATACTCTGACAATAAGAATGAAAAAGACTCAGTATCATTGCATTTCATCCAAAAAACTATGAAGCTCCCTTGTAAATATAACCTGTTAGCCAAATTTACCATCTAAAGAACCCGTCAATAGTAAAATGATGAGATATCTAATAAATGCTAACACTTAAAACATTGAACCCAATAACAGTCGTGTTAATTTATCATCACAGAGAAACATAAACCAATAAGAGTCACAGTCGTTATCATCACATAATCTCCTTCTAAAATTTACAGGAGTTTACTACCAGTACTGTTCGTTGAGACAAAAAGACAACGAGGTGGTGTCTCGTGCACTCAGATATTTCTGCAACAAGTGTGGTTGCAAATTTATTGAAACAAAGTACAGAGCTGTTCCAAACAATTGCAATTGTAAATATATAAGCATATCTGCCTGTGGCAAAGAATCAACTTCTTTTTAAAATCCTCTGTTCATAAAAAGAATAGGTATCTTTGCATTTCATCCACAAACTGTGAAGCTTGTATGTAGACAACATGGTAGGTAAATTCACCATCTAAAAATCCCATCAATTGTAAAATGATCACATTAAAACCCATAACAGTCATTGATATCATCATAACAGAGCAGCATTAAAGCAATAAGAGTCACAACTGTTATCATCACATAATCACATTCTAAGATTTACAGAAGTTTACTACAGTTTACTAAGACGAAGAGACAACGAGGTGGTGTCTCATGCGCTCAGATATTACTGCAACAATTGTGGTTGCAAATTTATTGAAACAATATACAGATCTTCAAATTATGTAAAGTACATTAAAGTTTTGACAGTACAATAAAGGAAAGTATTACTGCAACTCCCCTCTACTCTGGAGTCTGTATACACTAAAAAGTTCAGATATTACTGCAACAAGTTCAGTTGCAAATTTATTGAAACAAAGTACGGACCTGTTCCAAACTGTGAAAAGTACATTAAAGTTTTGACAGTGAATAGTCCATAACATCCACAAGAAAATCTGCAGTACAAAAAAGAAAAGTAAAGTATTATGAACGGTCCCATCTACTTCGTTTACACTAAAACAGGGTCTTTTGCTATCAATCACAATAATATAGGAAGGTTGAATGCTCAAGCCACCGTGTAATAGACTCTGAATTCTCACACAGCCACATTCATTGCAATTATATGCAGAGTAAAAGAAACGCAAAGACAGCATACCAGAATCTTCCTTTGTGAAGCACATTGGAGGCTTGATTCTGAAGACATTTCCATACATTCCCCCTTTCCCAACCAACACTCCCAAGTCTGCATGAGCATTGTAAGTGCATCAAAAGATTTATCAAGTTTACATAGCATCTAACACCTACATGAACCAACAACCTTATGAGGGTCAAAGCGGGACAAAAGTTTATGTTATATATAAATGTGAATGAAATACCTTTCATCCTCTCGAATACAAGTGAAGTCTCTTCTTTGGCTGGTGTCTTTGAAGTTCGATCAGTTACAAGCTCAACCCCAATCATTAGACCTCTTCCCCTTACATCTCCAATGACTGAGACAGAACCAAACTTTTAGTTAGTTATAGATGCAAGTATTTCACCAGTGTTGAGAGAAAACGAGAGGAAATTAAATGTTGAGATCGACTGTTTTGATGGAATATTTTCTCAATACACGACTCACAATAAAGAAGACCAAAGTTTCAAGTGTATGCTTGATATATGTCTTAGTTGTTTTTAGACTGGAGAAAAAAAGGAATTAGCCCTGCTCTATCTCATTATAAAAACAGTAAAACAAAGAAAAGAGATGTGGAAGAAGATCCAAATGCAGAACGTGAAATACAAAATAATGAGATAGTAATGTTTTCCTTAATGAAAAACAACTGATGTAAGGTGGATGTCAGCAGATGTTCTAGCATAAGAGATCTTTGAAATTCTGAAAAGAAAAGGTAGCATTCATTTTATTGCTGAATGAAAGTTGGTGAGGAAGTTACTTTCATATCTGTCTTGAAGTTCTTTTAAACGGTTGATTAGATGAGCGCCCACAACAGCACAATGTTCTTGTCGTTTCTCTTTTTCTAAGACTTTTAGCACAGCATGGCCACCAGCAGTAGAGACTGGATTTCCACCAAAAGTAACAGAGTGAGATCGTTGTGTTAGAACTTGGGCAATTTCTGGAGTTGTTACAACAGCACCAAGAGGGAGGCCATTCCCAATACCCTGCCAGTTATCATAAAAAAATTAGCAATCAGCATACACAAATTTCAGCCATATAACAAGTTTTCCTGTGAGGCACTCTCCTCTATATT